>VWZE01006191.1:11164-42230 GCA_013396675.1 Eubucco bourcierii | reverse complement strand
AAAAAAAAAAAAAAAAAAAAAAAAAAAAGCTGTTAACTGTTCTCCCCTCGCTGACTGTGTAGATGGAAAACTTCTGATACTTGTGACTCCTTGCTACCAGAAATCACATGAGAGGCTCAAGGCAGAAAATCACAATAACTATATTTATATCTGAGGCTGAACTTCTCAGAAATCCTGTACCTCGATTAAAATTTCTGGTAGGCTGCAATAAAAATATCAGCTGTGAGGCTGGCCCAGCAGATCAATTATCATAATTGACAGCGCTTTATTAATACATATTGAACTCCTCAATGTTTTGGACTCAAGATATCCCCCTGAAAACGATCCTTAGAGAGGCAGAATGCCAGATCTGGGAAAAGAATCAAGGCTGGCTTGTCTGCTGTACAGTTTAAACAAATATTTTTCATCTGGTCTGCATATTCTATGCTTTTGTACAAATTTAGCATCTGTTTGTACCTGCATATTTTAACTTAAGAGCTTTCATTAAGGTTGGGGTTTTTTTTCCCCTTTAAAGCTTCAAAGCCATAAACATGTATATTTATACCACAGTATTGTCTGCTGGTTGTAAAGCTCTGAATTAAGTCATTCTGTGCTTTAGTTTTGATTAGAATGATACAATTAGAACCTGTTATTCTACCAACTAATTACTTGTAGAATGTGACATCTGAAGAATACTACAAGATTACAAATTTAGGAATGAACTGAGAATGTGCTCTGTTTACATTATTCCCCTATCTTCAGTCAAATCATTGTCATGGAAATGGATTAATACTGGGCCAGTTTCTGTCCTCATCAAAAATCTTTCTCACCAGAAAAAAAAAAAACAACCAAAACCCCCCCAAACATAAAAAAATAAAAAGGAGAAAAAAGAGAATAAGGTTTTTAATGCTTTGTGTATCAATAAGATTTTAATAACAGGCTTTGATCTTCTTGCCAGTCTATCACTTGATTGGCTGAGTAGCATCCATCTTCCTGAATCATCACCGACTTCTGTTTGTTTCTGGGAAATTCTCTTTCTCTTCTTCCAGTTCTTTTGGTTGTTGTTGAACCATTTCTGGGTGCCATTTAATTTCTTACAAGCACAGATGAAAGTAGATTTTTTTTTTTTCCCCTCCCTCCACTTAAATCTCAAATATNAAAAAAAAAAAAAGGAGAGATTGTATGTTTGTGCATGTCTTCAAATAAAGAAAGGCAGGCATTTAGGAGAAGTTGAAAAGGCGAGAAAGAAACGCTCTGTATATTTGTTTTTGCCTGTGAAAACCCTTTGGAGGGTTCAATCTTAACCAGGCTGGATGTGTGAATACCTGTTGCACATGAACTAACAAATTAGCAGCCAGAAACCAAGTTTGACAGGCACTTGGAGGCAGGCTGAGCCATCTATGAAAATAAGCCTTCTCCCCAGTGATGGAGCTGCAGCCAGCCCTTTCAGAATGCTATTTTAACTCACTTCCAAGGAGTTCCACGGAAAAGCAAACCAGCCCATGAGAAATATAGTAAATAATTCTCCACATATCAAGCTCATTTGCATGTGAATTAACCCAATTTATGGCCATAAAGGCCAACGTTGTCAGAGCGCAAACAAATGGTGGGGGCAGAGAAGAAGTGCCCAGAGCTGAAAATTTGTCACATTGCTGCAGCACTTCATACCAAGGCATGCTGAGCTTCAAATGAGGTTACAGTGACGATGGCAGCTCAGATCTGTCTGACGATAGTAGGAAGAGAGAGATAGGAACTTCTTGTATCTCTCCCTTTTGTGTTCGCAGTTTCTTCCCAGGTACAGATCTGGCAGTATCAGTTAACTGATTATTTCTTTTAAGCACAGAAGCAGAAAATGTCCCCTTTTATCACCCAGCTGCTTATTAGATTTGCTGTTGGGGGAAGCCCTTCGTTCACTCTGAACAAATAGTTCTGTTTTCCACCGCTGGCTGTCGTGTTTAAAGTAAATAAGTTCTCGTCCACCCAGCACTGCTGAACTCATTCAGTTGCCAGAACAAAGCCATTGTGTAGAGGTCCACAACAGCCCTTTTCTCTCCTTCCCATGGCAGGATCGTCCCCCGTTACTCTGTGTGCTCCTTAGCTTTGTAAGCGATTCAATGATGTGCAAATGCTAAAAGTGTGCATGCTTATTTCACAGAAGAAATGAAGGAAGATTATGACACTATGGGGCCTGAAGCCACAATTCAGACCACTCCAAACAATGGTACAGGTAAGCTATTGCATGATAGGAGCTTTGTTTTTCCCCTGGTGTCTTGTAGAATTAGCTGTGCATGAAGTGACAAAACCATTTCTTGTTGAACAAGTGGGAAGCATTTACATAACTGTCTTGTATTTAAAAAAAAAAAAAATCCCCCTCTCCCCCCAATTTGACCACAGCAACAAACTCATAGACTGGTGAGAGTCCTCACTACCCTTCTCGTGCCCTGCAACGTTCCAACCTCTAACTCCTTTTAAGTGCATCCTTGTGAGCTAACAGTTCTCAGCAGCATGAGGAGATGGTTTCCCTCTGGGGGCAAATCTCACGTAGTTTAAAGTAGTTGGGCCCAGATACAGCAGTCTTTTAATGACAGAGCCCCTACAAAGAGCTTGATAATGAGGATGGGGTGTACCCTTCTTGGCAACTCCAGATTCACATGGTGCACAGAGTAAGCTGCTTCAGAGACTGAAAACATCTTTTCAGTAAGACACACATAAACCCCTTGCATAGATACACAGACACACACACTTTAAATGCATATTTATGAGATTATTATGTTTCTGCCTAATCTTTATTTATTTAGTTCTTTTTGCCCTTCCACTTTCCACATCTCTTTCTTCCCTCTCTTCTTAGAAATCAATACATTTTGTGGAACAAGAGAGGGGACAGAGATATTCAGCAGGCATCATCCCTGAGCCACCTCTCTCTTTTTTTTTTTTTTTTTTTTTTTTTCTTTTTTTCCTTTTCATTTTTTTTTTTCTTCTGTAGCAGAGCAAAATAGCAAAAGGTTTCTGTTACTGTTTTCTAATCCAAATGAATTCAGAGGTTTACCATGTTCTTTCCAAAGGCCACAAGGGCCTGCTCCATCCCGAGCACAGCTGAATGCCATACATCACCCAACGCTTCCCTTGCACTCTGCCACAATTTGAGATTTGAGCTCTGCTTTGAACAGCTAAAAGTGTTTTCTGGCAGAACAGCATTTCTATGCATTCCATCATGAGATTAATTCATAGGTAATGCCCTCTACAAATCTTACTGTAAAAGGTGGTTCCTAAGTCTTGCGAGGATTTTATTACTCACACTTTCCTAATGTTGGTAACACCCACAGAAAACCCCAATGCTCTTATTAAGTAACACAAGAAATTTGCTTTATAACTCTTGAGGGGGAAAATAATAGGAAAATAAACCTACATCACTGCCTTTTTTTTGTCCATTAGATTTCTTATGCCTGGCACCGAGGTGCAGTTTATCATTACGTATGTACTTAGCGATGTTGCCATACAGGACTGGGGACATATGTAGTTTAAAAGTGCTTTTATTTCCAAGGAGCATTAATAAAGTGACAAATTGTGCTTAGCACTTGGAGAAACAGGACTTTAAAAGACATCTGATTCGGAAATAAGACTTGATGGTTATCTAAATTACCATTACCAGAGACTTTGAGGTCCCCTATCAGTCCGTGTGACTTCCTTTGCACATATTTTCCTTACCATAACAGGCCTTGCCTCTTTCGTACTTGTAATGTGGTCTGCTTGGGTGGGAAGACTTCATGTCCTCCTAGCCCCTTCCCCTCCAATATCTGATAGTCTTGTCTGTCTGCTCCACTCTGGCCTCACGACATCTCTCTGCAGGCAGGATGCTGTCGAGATCCTGCACATCCCTGCCACTAACTTGTGTCAGGCTGATGGCTGTGGGGTGTCCTGCCTCTTCTGAAACCAGATGTTAGGGGAAAACATAAGGGTTGCCCCACCCAGCTTGGTGCACTGCTTACTCATGGTTCAAAGAGTGCATTTAGGTGGTCTGCATTTATAGAATCATAGAATCATAGAATGGTAAGGTTGGAAGGGACCTCAAGGATCATCCAGTTCCAACCCCCTGCCATAGGCAGGGACACCTCCCACTAGCACAGGTCACTCAAGGCCTCATCCAATCTGGCCTTGAACACCTCCAGGGAGGGAGCAGCCACAACCTCCCTGGGCAACCTGTGCCAGTGCCTCACCACCCTCACTGTAAAGAACTTCCTCCTAACATCCAGTCTAAATCTCCCCTCTGCCAGGGAGGGGCAGAATCATAGAATCATAGAATGGTAAGGCTGGAAGGGAACTCAAGGATCATCTAGTTCCAACCCCCTGCCATTTAAAATTCAAAAGCTGCTCTGGAGGTTGCACCTGGCAACTCCTTCCCCAAGCACTCAGTGCAGGAGTCCCAGACTCCACTCCAGCTGCAATTTGCTGCAATGGGCACCTTGCTCTGAGAGCCACTTTTCTCCTAGGCTTTCATGCGAATCTTTTCTTGCTGAGGAGTTCAGAGCCTGGGTGGCTTGGGTAGAAAGTGTTCCTCTGAAAGCTGCTGTCTCCATATCACTTAAGAGCTATGTCAGGTTATTTAGTCATATTAAATAATCTAATAAACTAAATGCCTTTGCCAAAGATGGCAGGTGGCAGTTAAGAGCTGCAGCATCCTTCAAGCAGAGCAAAAACCCCTCCAGCTTGCCTGTTGAGGTGCCCCCCAACCATTATTGAGGAAGAATGAGAAGAGGTCAGTCCCTGAGCCATTGGAGATCCTTCCTACCCATTCTGGGAAATGTTCAAAGTTCTCTTCTTCAACCTGACTAAAAGTTTTGGGGTGACTTGAGTGTTTGGCCTCAATTTCCCCCTGCAGTCAGGAAGAGGATTTAAGACTGGTGTTTAGGAAAATAGCTGAGGTGAGGCTGCAACTTGACCCAATTAGAAAAGCTGGATCAGCAACTCCATCTCCAGCAAAAGCTGTACCACAGTGACCTTCTGGAGCCATTTAGGTCTTCCCACAGATTAGCATGGCCTCCTCCAGATGGGCCAAGAAGATTTCTCCCATTTAACAGAACATGCATGCCTCTGCCTCTTGACACCAGATCTCGTAGTGCTCCATGACCTGGACCGAGCACAGAGATAGGAGATACAGCTTCAGCCTCACTGTATACATCCAACTGGCAAAGTTGCAGTAGGGTAGGCAACAACAGGGGTGTAATTTTAGCATCAAATTCATTGCAGGACATCACTAACAGGGAAAAAAACCCCAACAAAAACAACAACCCAAAGCAACAGCAACAACAAGAAGTCTCCAATATTAAATTATTCTACTACTCTCAGAGTGGCCACATCCAAGTGGTACTCAAAGAAGAAATCTTGTTATCCATACATTAATCAGCTGCATTTTTATAATGAGCCGTGGAAGCTTAACAGTGCAAAAGCAAAAGTGACCATTAGAATGAAAATTTTAGTCTTTGGTCCTGCTAAATTAATTTGTAACTATTTCTGGCATTCCTGAAGTGGTTACTTGCCAAAATGATGTTTTGCAGAAAGGGTTTTTAAGCTATGAAAGTACAAATTCCTATGGTTTGGGTTTTGTTTTTGTTGTTGTTGTACCTGTTACAGTTGCTACAAGTGGGATGTTTACAGAAGATAGATCAACAAATTCCCTGTAAGCCAGGAAAAAAAAAAATAAAAAATTCTCTTGTTTCCATTTCTAACATCTGGCAAACTGAGCAAAGATCTCTTAATATAATTTAAAGAAGGGGTAAAAAAAAAACAACAAAAAACAAAACCCAGAACCCCAACAACCTTTGAGGGGAGGAAAACAGAAGTAAAACTTGGCATGTTGAAGGACAGGCCGTTTGCAGGCTGTAATCGTGTGCACCAATGGGGGCCTCTCACTTCCTGGCTAATGAAGGCTGTGGTTTTATTAGTTTTGTTTGTGATTAAGGGCAGCTATCACCATCTCACAGGACGAGTTCCCACACCAGAACTGGTCTCCCAAGCTCCTTGAGCCTCTCTCTCTCATTACATCTTGCAAGGTCCTCCAAAGATAGCTTTCCTTAATGTGTTTTATTTTCATGTGGCACGGCCACATCAGCTTTTGGAGTTGAAAATATTTCTGCTCTCCAGGCTCTAATAATTAATTTAAAAAAGAAAAATAAAAAAGGAGAGAGATTCTTTGGTGAGGTCCTCACCATAGATCTCGCCTCGCAGGAGGAGATGTGCAATGTGTGTGCAGTGTCAGCCCACAAGGAATCATAGAATCAGTCAGGGTGGGAAGGGACCACAAGGATCATCCAGTTCCAACCCTCCTGCCATGGGCAGGGACACCTCACACTAGATCAGGCTGTCCAGAGCCTCATCCAGCCTGGCCTTAAACACCTCCAGGGAATCTGGGAACATGATTTTCTGCATGGAAAGCAAATTAGGGGATGGGGGAGAGAAGCAAGCCTTTCCCCCAGAAATGGAGAAAGAAGCCTAATGGTTATCAGCTGCATCTCTTTAGTTACAGTGGGTGAGCTCCCAGCCATGTTTGAATTGTCAGTAGCTCACTGGTGGGAAACCAGATACACATGGTCACCTTTTGCTGTTTCTGTTAATCTGCAGCGTTGCAGCACTGCCTGTATTGTTTCGGTTAAGGATCTGTCAGCTTTCCCACTAAATCCCCTTGTTTTTAGGGGTTTATAATGTAGACATAAACATTTGCTTTAGCTCCCGGATTGCATGCACAGACATAGAAGCTAAATAATCCAGAGAATTAGGAAGCCGAGGCCAGTAATATCACAGCAGCCCTCCACAGCCTGTTGGATCAGCCTCCAGACAGACTCAGGGGTTGGGGAGGAAGAACCTCGTTTGGGTTTGAGTTTGGGACTGAAGCTCCTAATATTAACTTAGTGTCTTGAATCCCCATCTTACAAATGCTGATATAAGCTCCAAGGCCTCCCAGTCTGGAGGAGGGGAAGAACACATGGAGCCATCCCCTGGAGTCATCCCACCCTTCCACCTTCCTGCTCCTGTATCCCTTTTCTGGAGGAAAGTTTTCTTTCCTTGCATCACAGGTAGCTTTTACTGAGTCACGGCCAGAATCTGGCAAGAAATAAATCTTCGTGTCTATCGCCAAAGCCAAGGGAAGAAGCAGAGATGGGGTAGCTTTAAGCTGGAGGGTAGATGATCATGCAACAGTTGGAAGATCTAGGTGTAGCAAAGGAAGGAAAAGTCAGATTTCCAATGTCAAAAGTAATCATAGAATGGTTTAGGTTGGAAGTGACCTCAAAAATCATCTAGTTCCAACCCCCTGCCATAGGCAGGGACACCTCCCACTAGAACAGGTCACTCAAGGTCTCCTCCAACCTGGCCTTGAACACCTCCAGGGAGGGAGCAGCCACAACCTCCCTGGGCAACCTGTGCCAGTGTCTCACCACCCTCACTGCAAACAACTTCCTCCTAACATCCAGTTTCAATCTCCCCTCTGCCACTTCAAACCCATTGCCCCTTGTCCTGGCATTGCAAGACCTTGTCAATAGTCACTCCCCAACCTTCCTGTAGCCCCCTTCAGATACTAGAAGGCTACTCCAAGGTCTCCTGGAAGCCTTCTCTTTGTAGGCTGCAGAGCCCCAACTCTCTCAGCCTGTCCTCACAGCAGAGCTGCTGCAGCCCTCTGAGCATCTGTGTGGCCTCCTCTGGACCTGCTCCAACAGTTCCATGTCCTTCCTGTGCTGGGGGCTCCAGAACTGCACACAGGACTCTAGATGGGGTCAGCTTCGTTTGGATGAAAACAAAGTGAAAGACATAGCCTGATGCTCTCCTGCAGAAGGTGTGCTTAAATAGCTGCCATTTTGTCATATTTCTCTCACACCAACAAAATGGAGGTGAGGTACTCAGTCTTGTTCTCCGTACTCACACACCTCTTCTCTAGAAGAAAAGAAAAAGAAGATACTGCTGCTTATGCTCATAACAAATGCTAACAGCAGCTACAGAAGGACCAAGGAATGAGCTCTGTGTTGGTGTAGTCATTGCCTACAAAGCCCTTATGATAGGAACAGAAGTTTCCTCCTGAAAATGGGGTCCTGTGCCATTTGGTCACTGTCACTAAAATGCTGCAGAACAGTTGAGAAGCTGTGCTCAGCTCATATGAAAAATAGGGCATATTTGTCTCAGCCAGAGGTTTTGATTTTATCGGCGAGAGGGGCGAGGTTTGCACAGAGGAGTTATCTGCTCTTATTGACGACAGTCAGATCAGTGCTTCAAATCGGGCACTGTCAGGTTTTCCAGTTGTGCCCCATGCACAGGTCAGGGCTCGTCTGCACTGCCAGCACCACCTTGCTTTTTTTTTTTTTTCTTTTTTTCTGAGGCAAAGCATTCACCAGGTTCTGAACATCAGGAACTGGTCAGTTTCTCGTTTCCAGGGGCTGCAACCCAGTATAACCCTGCAGAGCCATTGATTTCCACCAGTGTACTCCATATTGTCCCCTGGTGTCAGTGATGCCAGAATGGTGCCATTTAATGTTTTATATTTTATATGAACTGCAGAAGAGTTTATGGTGTTGCCTCATTTTCCTATTTCACCTAAGGAGAAATACATTAAAAATATAATCCATCATGAGCCATTCTTTTCATTTATGATCAGTTAAAACCAAGTATCTTTAATTCCCTGCCACCAACTGTGTCTTCCAAGACTTGTTAATAGTAAAAAAAAATGGAGAGGAAAAAAAAAAAAAGAAAAAGAAAAAAAAAGAGTGGAAGAGAAAATGATCAGGTCCTTTTTTTCCCCCCTCTCATCTATTAATATTTGTCTATAACATCAAAGAATTTTTAAAGTCTTTCTTGTATGCAGTGTTCATAGACAGAGGAGAAAAGTGTATTTTTAGGAACAGGATGTTTTGTGGTTGAGCATATATTATGTTTCATGGACATGGCATGGACAATAAAAAAAATGGGTTTACATTGAAGGAAAAGAAGGAAAAAAAACCTCTTGTATAGGCTGTAAAAGTGGTTTTAGGCTCAATATCCCTGTTAGGGTCTAAAACATGTGGTTCTATTTGCAGAAATCTATGAAGCAATACTTTTTAAAAAACAACCTATTCTTCCATTGTAAGTTAATTTCTCAGGGAGAAAATAAATAAAAGGAAGATGTTGTGAGCAGTTCTTTTCTCATCCCTGCCATGGAAGAGTAGCCCGAGGCAGGACCTGTCACAGAGGAGAAGCTGTTGTGGTCTTTACTACCTACAGCTACTATCTTCCATGCAGGGACTGTCTCAGGGTCTGCAAGATCTGGGGGCAGCTGAGCTCAGCCCTGTAGGTCGAGCTGTTTTTATGCCAAAAGCTGTAGGTCCCCCATGAGCCCGCAGAAGGTTCAGGTTCCATAGTTGAAGGATTACCTGCATTACCCAAGCCTCATAAACTTCTCCTGCTTCCCCATAGAGCCTGTGTTCCTGTTAATTTAACTGCCTGCCCTTACTTCCATCCACGCTGGTGGAAAGCCTGCATTAATTTTATGAGGAGCTGGAGCAAGACCGATGAGAGCAAGGACCCAGCTGCAGCCCCAGCCCCACAGCTCCAGCAGACCAGCTCAGCTTGTGCCTTACAATGCTAACCAACCTGAGCTCTGGAGGAGAACGCACTCAAACCTCCTTTCTTCTCCCCTTCTCTTCCTTTAGTGAAGAACGCAAATTGCACGTCGGACTTTGAGGAGTACTTTGCCAAAAGGAAACTGGAGGAAGGAGATGGGCATGCAGTCAGCATAGCAGAGTACCTGCAGCGCAGTGACACGGCCATCATTTACCCCGAAGCCCCTGAGGAACTGTCTCGCCTTGGCACTCCAGAGGCCAACGGGCAAGAAGAAAATGGTGAGGCTGTAATTCATTTTTAGCCAGTATCCTGACCTCGTGCAGCTGTTGCAATTATAAATGCACCACATGCCTGGGTGTTTACCTTAAAAATTGAAGAACAGCTGCAGCGGCGTGGAATTTCATGAGCAAAGATTGGGGCTGTAATTTCAGTGTATTGTGAGTTTTTAGTCAGCAAAATTGTAGTATTTGGCGGGTGAAGAGCTGAATTTAAATGGGAGAAAGGCTGCTGCTCTGCTTGGGAGTTTGGGGAGTTTCAGTGGAGTTTTAACGTGACAAAAGACGCTGTAGCCAGCCTATGGCTCGACAATGCCTGCATAAACAACTGGAAAGGCATCGGTAGGAAGGGTTTGGTCAATGCCATAAGTAACATGGTGACTGGGGAGGGAAGGCAAAGCACCAATTGATCAGGAAAAGCACTTCCTAGTTTGCCAGCCAGCGAGGTCTGCGGGAGGAGCGATGCCTGCAGTTAACTTCCTAGCAGGGTCCAGAGTGGGTCCTGCGAGTCTGCCATGGGTGTGCGCGGGTGCCGGTGCCTGCTGCCACTGGTTGGAAACACCATCCCTCCCTCTTGGGCAGCAGATTGCAGCGATTCCTCTCATACCATCCCGGGCAATCAGCCCATGAGCTGCCATTGATTTGCTGACCTTTTGGCCTGCTTCTCTTCCTCCCCCCCTCCTCTCCATCCTGGGGTGCAGACCTGCCACCTGGAACTCCAGATGCCTTCGCCCAACTGCTGACCTGCCCCTACTGCGACCGGGGCTACAAGCGCCTGACGTCCCTCAAGGAGCACATCAAGTACCGCCACGAGAAGAACGAGGAGAACTTCTCGTGCCCTCTCTGTAACTACACGTTTGCCTACCGCACCCAGCTCGAGCGGCATATGGTGACACACAAGCCAGGGACAGATCAGGTGGGGGGCTGGTTTTAAGTGATTTCTTTCTGTAATAACCCCTTAGAGAAACGATATTGCTTTGATTGGCAATCATTATTAATTTTTCATGGCATTTTGAAGATGCAGATCTTTTAATGGTAATAGCTTTAATTGAGGTCTAAATGATTTTTTGATGGTCTCTTCTAATATGATTTAATAGTCTTATGTTCACGATCGAATGAGTGTGTTAATTTCTAATTTAGAAATTTTATTTGCACTTTAACTTGACTTTAGTTTCGTTTTTATGTTCCTCAAAAAAAGTGAATGAAACTGTAGCATTTTAATTATACATTATTAAACATCTCAGCAATTTTAGTTCCATTTTTCACCCAGTTTTTACTTTGCAGCGTTGCAAAGAGGGGCTCCAACGCACACTCAGAGATCTGCTAATACTTTGCACTACTTTTGGAGTAGCCTTTTCAATCACACAGAATGATGTCTATTTCATATAATTGTTTGTTAAACATAATTACACTTTCCTTTTTTTTTTTTTTTTGTTATTTTTTGGGAATGACTGTTTCAACAGTACCTAGAAGGCCACTGTGTGTGATTGTGCCAACAACACAGGAGCCCACTAGAACTGTGGCGTCGATATCGTAGCCTGGCAGAGTATCTGCCATAAATCAAAGCAGTTTTTCCCTCGATGTGATACTTGTAATATTATATCAGTGCTGCATTTAAGGAAATGCTGCATATCTCAGACAGGTGACCGAGCTTCCTCTGTTCTCCTAAACGGGCTGGTGACAGACCTGTGCCACACAAAACTCCTTACAAACCAGCAGAAAAAACCTCCTTCTGTCTTCACCAAAGAATCACTTCTCAAAATCCTTGTAATGGAAACTCAAATGGCCTGGTTAAAACTGAAATGAATGGATGAGTGCCTTGTGTACGCTTTATGGCATATTTATTTTTTCTTTAAAACCTGAAAACCATAATTTCTCTTGGTACTTTTTTCTCAGCATCAAGTAAATTCAGTTAGGCAACCACACATCTCCTAATTGCTGGATTTTTGCAATTAGCATTTTTTAGAAGAGCAGTATCTTTTGCTTGATCTTCCATCAATATAAATGATTCTGGAGTGGTGTCTCCTATTCTTCCCTTCCCTTGCCTTTTCCAGTAGACAAACGCATTTTCGCATGTCTAGTTTTCCTAACCTGATCCACTCTAACATTCTTTCTTTTGCTTCCTATCATTAAAAACACCAAGGGGAAAGAAAAAACCAAACCTACAGCCCGCCTAGATATTTATCCAACGTAACCGCCTGAAATTTCACATGCGAGAGCGCACTGGTGCTGGCGCATTATGAATGGTAGCTTTGGTGTTGAAAAGTCCCCTCATTTGCTCATGGCATTTACAATTAGTAAATTAAAATGATTGTATCATATTAACAGTGGCACAACTAAAGTTTATAGTAGTCCTCGGAGGGCGATGGGGGGAGACAAAACAGCTGTTGCTGTTTGTTTATGCAACTCAGCAACATATGAGCGCGGGTCCCTCAATGGCGCGCGGCGGGCTGGGCTCTGCTTGATCTTTGAAGGTTGCTGCTGTTTGAACAAACCTCCCTGTGTCCCATGTAACACCATCTGTCTCGCCAGGAATGTGGGAAGAGGCAGCACACCCTCGCAGTTGTCATACCGTNAATGGGCTTTTGTGTCGTGGTCGCCTGCAAAAGGCTGACCTCCTACCTTGAGCAGTTGGCTGCATTATTATTAATATTATTAAATATTTTAAATTACTTTTTTTTCCCTCCCCTTTCCTCTGCAAATTCAAAGTCACAAGGCTTTTCTTGCTTGTTGCAAAAAGGTCAGCTGCCTTTGATTATATCTTTATGCCACTTTTAACTTGCAACTCTCCCTCACCCCTTAGATGAGCACCAGGGGAAAACACAACACGAAAGGTAGCTCAAGTCTTCCCTGCTGCTCTGTGATTTTAAAAAGCATCTCCAGCAGCAGCTCACGCTGAAGACACAGTCTCTTCTGCTTGATAATGAATTAAATCTTACACGAAATGCCACTACCGACGGTGTTTCTGTCTTTCCAACGCACGCAGTAAACAGAATTTTTAAACAAGCCGAGTCCCACATGTTCAGAAGCTGCTAGGAATATTAAGAGCCACAAATCTTCTTATAAAACAGTTTCTCTCATCGTAAGATACCTTAAAGCAACACAATTTCTGATGAGAGACTTAGGAAATAATTCTAAAGCAAATACTGAATGCTCATGTAAAAGCACTTTCTCATTTGTTTCAGTTTACTGCCAGCATTTTGATTTTTATTGCAACGCTGTTGAGACAAATAAATGCACATGCAGACCTCTTGGTCTGCTTGAGAAATTCAGAGCCACATTAATTTTGGGAAATTTTTTTTTTTTTTAAATGTGGGGGGGTATTTTTTGAAGCTAGAAATTCATGGTTTCTCTTGTATAAAATCCATATATTTTTATATATATTTAAATTTTTTTTTTTTTTTTAAACCCAGCACCAAATGCTGACCCAGGGAGCAGGCAATCGCAAGTTCAAATGCACCGAGTGTGGCAAGGCCTTCAAATATAAACACCATCTGAAGGAACACCTGCGAATTCACAGTGGTGAGTAGCAGAGGTGCCGGTGTGCTCATTTGCATTTTGTTTAATTAGCTGAGTTTTAAAGACTGTTTAAAATTTACACAGTTCTGCTTCTGGCTTCTCTGAGCTACTAAGGTCTTTCATAAGTGATATCTGAGTCATCCTCATTTATCACACTGCTAATACCACAGCCTCGCTGAAAGATTTGGAAATAGTCAAGCTTCTTGCAAATGATATAGATTGTTTGTTCATCAGTGTGAGTTCAGAAGTGTTCACTCATGTCTGTGCAGTCAGATCCAGAAGAGTCCATTACATTTTCCAGAACAAAAAGTCCTCCCAAGTGAAATGCCACTCAAATGCGCAGGTAAGGAGGAAGCGCAAAGTGTCCTGCGCTGAATGACTTGTGCGCTTCGGCTCACACAGCATTCAGCACACAAAATCATAGAATCATTCAGGTTGGAAAAGATCATTCAGTGCAACCATTAGCCATGCAAAGTCCACTGAGCCATATTCAGCAGGCTATGTCCAGGCAGAAACTTCCACCAGTGTTGAGGTGAAGGTCCTCACATCAGGACTCGGTTTCTCCTACCACGATCGTTTCCAATGAAAATTCCTTTTCTAGGGAATAGCAACTAAAAGAAGAAACCAACCAAATTTGAACAGTCTGGATTTGATTTGACTCCCTTAGCCACAGGGTACTTAGCCATGGTTTGTAAAGGTCAGTCTGGAGCTGATCTCATGCCTTCCTGGCTGGAGACCACGGGTTCAAACTGACCTCAAAACCCACAGGCCGAGGAGGGTAAAGCAGTGGTGGTGTGCGGCCATATTCAACAAATTGGCATTTCCCTCACTATTAACCAGTGGATACACACAGGCTCAGTATCAGATGCGATCTCTTGCAACAGTAGCAGCAACACTGATAATTAACATTTGGTTTTAATTATCATTCTAGGTGAAAAACCGTACGAGTGTCCAAACTGCAAGAAACGTTTCTCCCATTCTGGCTCCTACAGTTCTCACATCAGCAGCAAGAAGTGTATTGGTTTGATCTCTGTCAATGGCAGAATGAGAAACAATATCAAGACGGGTTCTTCTCCTAACTCTGTATCTTCCTCTCCTACTAATTCAGCCATCACACAGCTGAGAAACAAGCTGGAGAATGGCAAACCACTTAGTATGTCTGAACAAACAGGCCTACTGAAAATTAAAACAGAACCACTAGATTTCAACGAGTACAAGGTTCTTATGGCCTCACATGGGTTTAGTGCAACTAGTCCTTTTATGAATGGTGGACTTGGAGCAACCAGCCCTTTGGGAGTTCACGCTTCTGCTCAAAGTCCGATGCAGCACTTAGGTGTAGGGATGGAAGCACCGTTGCTTGGGTTTCCTGCAGTAGGCAGCAATTTAAGTGAGGTGCAGAAGGTCCTACAGATTGTGGACAACACGGTTTCCAGGCAGAAAATGGACTGCAAGGCTGAAGAGATCTCCAAGTTGAAGGTTTACCATATGAAGGATTCATGCCCTCAAGCCGAGGAACAAGGAGTTACCTCCCCCAGTATTCCCCCCGTGGGTCTTCCAGTAGTAAGTCATAATGGTGCCACTAAAAGTATTATTGACTATACATTAGAGAAAGTCAATGAAGCCAAAGCTTGCCTCCAGAGCTTAACCACAGACTCGAGGAGGCAGCTCAATAACATTAAAAAAGAGAAGCTGCGAACCCTAATAGACCTGGTAACTGAAGACAAGATGATAGAGAACCATAACGTATCCACTCCATTTTCATGCCAGTTCTGCAAAGAAAGCTTTCCTGGTCCCATTCCGTTGCATCAGCATGAGCGTTACCTGTGTAAAATGAACGAAGAGATCAAGGCAGTCCTTCAGCCTCATGAGAACATGGTTCCCAACAAACCTGGAGTGTTTGATAAGCAAACCCTCTTGCTGTCATCAGTACTTTCTGAGAAAGGAATGACTAGCCCCATCAACCCATACAAGGACCATATGTCTGTACTTAAAGCATATTATGCTATGAATATGGAGCCCAACTCTGACGAACTACTGAAAATTTCCATTGCTGTTGGCCTTCCTCAGGAATTTGTGAAGGAATGGTTTGAACAAAGAAAAGTCTACCAGTATTCAAGTTCCAGGTCACCATCACTGGAAAGGGCCAGTGCCAAGGTGGCGCTGGCTGCCACCAACAACACTGCCACTAAAGACTCTTTGTCAGCCAGGTCTCCAATAAAGCCTGTGGACTCTATAACATCACCATCTATAGCTGAACTCCATAACAGTGTTACTAATTGTGATACTCCTCTCAGGCTAACAAAACCTCCTCATTTTACCAATATTAAACCAGTTGATAAATTGGACCACTCTAGGAGCAATACTCCTTCTCCTTTAAATCTTTCTTCCACATCTTCTAAAAACTCCCACAGTAGTTCTTACACTCCAAACAGTTTCTCTTCTGAGGAGCTTCAGGCTGAGCCTTTGGACTTGTCTTTACCAAAACAAATGAAGGAACCCAAAAGTATTATAGCCACAAAGAACAAAACGAAAGCTAATAGCGTAAATTTAGAACACAACAGTGTTTCTTCATCATCTGAAAACTCAGATGAGCCGCTGAACTTGACTTTTATCAAGAAGGAGTTTTCTAATTCAAATAATCTGGATAAAAGCACTAACCCGGTATTTGGTATGAACCCCTTCAGTGCCAAACCTTTATACACAACACTTCCACCACAGAGCGCATTTCCCCCAGCCACTTTCATGCCACCGGTCCAGACCAGCATTCCTGGGCTGCGACCATACCCAGGACTAGATCAGATGAGCTTCCTACCACATATGGCCTATACCTACCCAACTGGAGCAGCTACTTTTGCCGATATGCAGCAAAGGAGAAAGTACCAGCGGAAACAAGGATTTCAGGTAAACTGCTGCAACCGCTTTTCTTTTGCCAGCCTAACAATCCAGTACTTTGTGAAATGCCCTCTTACAGAAAAGCCCAAAGCCGTACTCAGCATTTCCTACAAAATTAGCAGTTTGTCTTCCTCTGAACTTGCAGAAATGCAGCGAAGTAGGAAAACAAGCAGTGAGTACCTTGTGAGTGCCTCTACTTGGCTTCAGAAGCTGCATCAACACCTTTGAGTAGGCAAGGAGGCTTCTGGCTTTATTCTGTTAAGAGCTCTGACGTTGCCTATTACAACTCTAACTAATGCCTAGGAAAAATCTCAGGGAAAAAAAAAATGGAAACTGCGTAGGGATACTGATCTCTGCAAGGTATAACCACACTTCACCGTGGGGTTGCAGGATTAGTGGGAGACCTTTTGGGAATCACCTTCATTCTTGAATGCAAAGCCTTATCCCTCTAAGCAGAGGTCCATATGGCCTTGTAGCAGCTCCATCCCATTGAAAGCCCTCAAAGCTTGCTTCTCCATGGACCAGTGTATCTTTTCCACCTTGCATGGGAAAGATACTCTCTCTTCCCATGAATGTCTAGTGGACGAGAAAAGCTGACACACTGCTTCACCATAGCCTCTTCCCTCAGCTCACCTACCTCCCTTCCCAGGCTATCAGTCCTCTAATTCTGCCAGTCACCTGGAACAGCTTTGAAACCCCTCCAGAGATGAAACAAAATTATTTGGAGAGGTAGCAGCTAAGGCCCTTAACTGTAGCCAAAGTTCTTCCCTGGACATGTAATCTGGGTCAGCACTTCTTCATGCCTGGGTACAACCTTTAATCCTTTTTTGGGGTCATGCCAGCATCAAGAGATGAGCAGTAAAGGATTCTTTTGCTTGCCTGCTGATGGTAAAGAGCTGCTGTACAGAAGTCCTGTACTTTTATAGCTTATTGCTGGGTGCATTCAGATAAAATCTGTTGAATTTAGTTAAATGAGATTAACTGGTTAGAGATTAATAATTTCTCATATATATATATATATATATATATATATTTAGGGTTTTTTGTGTGTGCATGTTCCCCTATGTCCTATTATGGTCTATAAGTAATTTTACTGACTAGTAAATGTTTTATGGTTTCAAATGTGAAAATCAGGTATGGTTTTACATTACAGGCTGTAATCCCTCTTTGCACAATAGGAGCATAAATAGCACTGCACCTCCATAACAGCTGTTCCACTATTCCAATTTACAGTACATCTGCCCTCTTTGTAAATGTATTTAAGCCTATTTAATCTTCTCTAATATTAATTAGTGCAAACCTAGTCTAAGAAAACCGAACTGTGTGATAGCAAATGGAAATGTATGTTATCATGCAAGTTTGCACTCTCTTTGGATCAAGACAAAATAAATATCAAGAAATTTAATAATTTACTGATCCACATTCATTATTGCTTAATGCTGAAGGCTGTTTTAACACAGATAGAGCATTGATAAAAAGTGTTATTAATATTCCCTATTTCAAATTACAAAATTAAATATAAAAATATAGCTTGAGGCCTTTAGTGGGGAGACATACATTTAAATGGATTGCATAATAATAACATTTGTACCTAAATATAAAATTCAATTAAAACCTTTCTACAGATGCAGAGCATCCCTAAGTTTTGGTGTTATGGAAAGGAACGATCTCTCAGCTGTTGCTTACGCTCACCCCCCCCAAAACATCCCAGAAGAGCCTCCCTTCTGCCTTTTCCACTTCTCAAAAATATTTAGTGCCCATCTGATAAATACTGCCTGTGTGTGTAAATCGGATCATTGCAGAGCACTCACAAGCAGAAAGTTGGTTGAAGGTGGAGAAGCAGATGGCTCCTCCTTCTCTCTCTAGTTTCCATCAGCTGTGGCTTCATTCCTCAGCTAAGAGGGCCACCACCCTAAGCAGACACTGTTGGGGTGGTTGGTTCCTTGGTAGGAAGGAGTGGAACTGGGTTTTGCTGACTGGTGGTTTGTTGAAGGTGGAGAAGTAGGAGACTCTACCGTCTTCCCACAGTACCCACCAGCTGTAGCTTCATTATCAGTGGGTTCCTCAGCTAGTAGGGGCACCACCCTAAGCAGACACTGTTGGGGTGGTTGGTTCCTGGGTGGGAAGGAGTGGAAGTGGGTTTTGCTGACTGGTGGTTCCCTCGCAGGGAGAATTGCTTGATGGAACCCCAGACTACATGTCCGGCCTTGACGACATGACGGATTCTGACTCGTGTCTGTCGCGGAAGAAGATCAAGAAGACGGAGAGCGGCATGTACGCGTGTGACTTATGTGACAAGACATTCCAGAAGAGCAGCTCCCTGCTGCGACACAAATATGAGCACACAGGTAGGGAGGCTGCACGTGCTAAGGAGGGGCTGGAGGTCTGTGTTTGTTTCGTGAGGACACTTGTGCAATGAACAGTTCATCAGGCACCGAGGCGTTCAGCAGGGAACAAGTAATAGATTTTACTGAGTTCAACCTGGTTTTTTTTCCCCCTCACTTTTACAAATATGCTAGTTCTTGAGAAAGTATGGGATGGGGTGAATCACAGGATGCTTCAGGAGAAAGTATGTGAGGAGGCGAATCATAGAATGCTATGGGTTGGAAGGGACCTTTAAAGGTCTAGTCCAACTCCTCTGCAGTAAGCAAAGACACCTTCGACTAGATCAGGCTGCTTTGAGCCCTGTCCAACCTGATGTGGAATGTTTGCAAGGATAGGGAATCTACCACCATTCTAGGCGACTTGTGCCAGTATTTCACCACTCTCGGCTTAAAAATTGTCTCATGTATCCAGTCTGAGATATACCTCAGTGGGTTAGCTCATGTCACGTTGAACGTGGTGGCAGATATGGCACTCTTGCAGGACAGGCCCTCTTCAAGCAGAGCAGGCCTTAGGACTCAGAAAGGACAGCAGCTTGGTCACCACCAAGTCTGGCATGGGAAGGAAGAGTGACAGCGTATTTCTTGTTTCTTAGACGCTATCTGACCCTGCACTATTTAATTCAATAGGAAAACTTCCACTGACGTTAGCAACACAAAAGGCAGCTCTGGCCAAGTTATCTGAAAGTAAACATCTCACAGGAGCTGCTCTCACAGTGATTTCACAAGCCAGCAGTATGGGCAGGTTGCATTTCACTTTTTCACTTCTCAGTTAATGCCCAGGGAAGGTTTCCTTCTTTCCGAGTAGGAACTGAGTTTTGTCTAGTTCAAGGAACCTTGCCAAAGCTCACCATGAATTATCAGCTTTAAAAATATGTTGGTTTGAAAAAACCCCTCTGTCACAGCTCTGCTGGCTGTGATTCCCCTTGCAGGCAGTGCTCCCACCATCAGCTAGGCCAGGGATGAGCCTGGAGGTGGAGAGCTCTCTGGAGGGGCTGCATCAGCTCAGTGTGTTTCAGCTCAGGAAAAGCAGGACCAGAGCTCCCCAAATAATAGAGATATCAAGTTATATTGGACAAAGGCAATGTGAATTATCAAGTGAATTATTGTGCAGCAGGGCATAAACCAAACTCCAACTTCCTAGAGTTAGAAAAAGCTTACTCAGGAGGAAACTTTCCCTGACTTTGAAAGCTAAGTCCCACTTCAGGAAATGAAGCAAGTCACATCATCCTTCAACCTCACCGTGTGATGGTAAAAACCTTATACCTCTCTATTAATACATCTTCCAGGCCCCACATACCCATTTGGCATTTCACACCTGAAAAATTTACAATTCAGAAGTGGACTGTGCCTTTAAAAAACAAAACAAAACAAAAACACCCCCCCCCCAAAAAAAAAAAAATCCCCAACAACTTTGCTTTGTTATTTTTCCTTCTTATACTTGTCTTCTGAATTTTAATCCCACACAGGAAAACAAAAAAGGAAGTTAAAATACACGTGGGATTAGGAAGGAAAATTAAAAACAGCATTTTGGACTAGATCATTGGTGGAATGTGCTTCCCACTACATTATTCAGATCAAATTGTTTATTCAGTAGAAGAAGCTTTGAAGGCTTTACGTCCCTGCACCTTTCCTCTCCTGAATGATTTTATTACAGCCATCTGCAAGCATTATGGTTTACTACACTACTACCGTAAAGCTCTTATGTTAGAACTGGCCTTCATATATATCGGGATCTGGACATATGGTTGAGTCCCATAAAGTTGGTAGTCCATAAGGTCGACAGACATATGGTTGAAAGGCTGAAAATTTGACAAGCTGAAATGTGTGCAATCACCTTGATTTGCAGAATAAACTGCATTTGTAAAAGCAAAAATATGTTCTGGTCCTTAAGTAGCACAGGAACCTACTGCCTCCCCAGCTGTGGAGCAGGGACTTCGCTCCTTCCTCTTTGCTCCGTCCCTTCCAACCTCTCAACCCTAAGTCCATCAATTTTATGGCGCTCAGGCTTATGATCCAGAACGTGTCTGAGGTGTCATATTTAATATGCCAGAACCACAGCACCTCATCAAGCTGGAGCATGGCGTTTAGAGACAGGAAGGATGCTCTTGTGGCATGGGCACTGAGGCTGAGAGCGCCATGATCTTTTCTGCCTCGCCACAGACTTCCTCTGTGAATTTCAGCTACTTCTTTCTCTCACCTTTGCCCGTCGTTGAGAGAGCAGGAGATGATACCAGCCCACCTCTTCGCTGTGTTTTAAATCTTAATTCACACAGGCTGAAATCCTGTGAGGGAACTCGCTGTCTGAAGTGTGAAGTATTATTAAGGATGCGTTGACTTTTATGGAGCCTCCACACATCACGACAGAGGTGGTTGGGAGCTCGGAAGACCTTGCTTGGGCTGGCCTCCATAACTCATTCACAGCCTTCAGGAGGTGCGCAGTGCTGGGACTGCAGTTAATGGCTTTGTGTGTGTCTTCAGTGAATTCCAAATTAACCTGGTAGTTTTTGGGGAAAAGCTTGTAATTGCATTAATAACATAGGTGTGAAATTGCAGCCTGTGCTCAGTGGAAGGAACCGAATTCAAAGCAGTCATCTTCGAAATCTGAGACTGCCGTAAGAGTAGGCCTGGAGTTTTCAGTCAGCATACTGAAACTCCTCAAAACAGAGAAAAAGATTCTTTTTTGGTTTTTTGAGTGTCTTGCTGGTTTCTGACCAGCTGATCACGATCTGTTGTTACTTCATTAAGAACAGGAAGAAAATTTTTCTCTTTTTTTCCTTCGTCTCCCTCAAAATAGATCCACCAGAACCTTGAAAAATACAGTAACAGTGTGCTCTTGGATGCCTCAGTAACAGAGACTCTGCACAGAGGTCCTCCTTCTCTCCCATCCAAATGCTGCTGCCTGAGTGGTCATTTGGAGAGCCCAGTATTAAAAAACAGCATAAAAGACTAACTGGACAGGTTGTTTAGTGAAAACTCAGTTAAACCAATAAGCTGCAAGTCAGCGTTTGGAGCTTGGTCACTGTTTTGAGCACTGCTCAGTGCTGGCTTTGTATGCCTGGAGTAGGATAGATTTAGAGTGGACTTTAGGAGGAAGTTATTTACAGTGAGGGTGGTGAGATACTGGAAAAGGTTACCCAGAGAAGTTGTGGAGGTTTCAAGCCTGGCAGTGTTCAAGACCAGACTGCATGAGACCTTGAGCAAGCTACTCGAACAGGAGTTGACCCTGCCCATGGCAGGGGGATTGGAATGGAATGATCTTTGAGGTCCCTTCCAACCTTACCATTCTATGATTCTATATTTTAGGGGGAATTGGAACACTTCCTGCCTTTCCTGGAGAAGCACAAATAGTGGATGTTGTTTACACTGAAGTCCTTTTTTCTATGTGAAAAAATCAATGTGCCTTTTCAGGTCTTTTTTTTTTTTTCTTTCTGATATTTGAACAATCATATTTTTTCTTTGTCACCACCCCTCATGGTGGGGAACATACATAGCTTTTAATAGACTAAATAGAATCATGGAATGGCTTGGGTTGGAAAGCATCTCCAAAGGTCATCTCGTCCAACCAGTGTTAAGAAACCTTCACAGAGCTGCTGCAAGCAGTGCTAGAACAAGGGTGAAAAGAGTCAGGCAAAGGCCACGTTCCTACTTTGCAGACCCCACAGAAATTACTTGGGGCACAATGT
This sequence comes from Eubucco bourcierii, assembly GCA_013396675.1. Taxonomy (NCBI): domain Eukaryota; kingdom Metazoa; phylum Chordata; class Aves; order Piciformes; family Ramphastidae; genus Eubucco; species Eubucco bourcierii. Next base: position 19,922 of record VWZE01006191.1, on the reverse strand, counting down.
AACATATACACATAGAACTACATGAGCTGACCTCATCAAGTCCAACAGCAGCTACTGTAAAGGAGAAAACAGGAACGTTGTAGGTATTGTGGTGGAGCTGAGTTTCCCTGCCAGGGCAAGAAGAAGAATGGGAGTTGGCTGATTCTTTGTGTCAACCCAAAAACTTTCAGTAGGACCATGCAGCCCTAGATCCAGGAGCTCTGTAATTACCTCTGTGTGCCAGACCTGCCACAGCTTGATCAAGGGGTCTGAATGTCACAATCCATAATTTTAAATGTGTGCAATATTAGGAGTATTGTGCAATACCTCCTAGCTTGATGTGGAGAAGGCAAACTGACTGCATTCCTGCAATGAGTGAATGGCGTTGGTTCTGGATGGAGTGAAATTTAGTGTAGAGGCCACCGCTTGCTGCAGGAGCTAATTCTGCCAAGTTAATCTTGAGATGTCATTAAATGTCACAAGAAGTTATGCATCCATTTTATCTCCTGAGCTTCACAAGATCCTACTTCTCTAAAACCAAAGGGTACAGCACTGCAATTAGGGTGCAGATTGTGGTAGGTAGGACAAGAACTCAGTGCTGATGTTATTTTCCAGTGGGGGTCTTACGAGCTCATCCTAACTTTGGTCAGGCTGAAATTAGTTGAGCAGATATTGCAAGTGTCTAATCTCAGATTTCTGCAAGCTGCTTAGCACAAGGTTCAAGACACTTCCCTGACTAAAGGTGAAGAAGGTGGCTGCCTTCATGGTAAAGCTATTTAGCCCAGGAAAAAATCTTTGCGTAGCAGATAAGGAGGGTAAGAGAGGAGGAGAGCAAAGAGAATGGAGAACCTAGAGAACAGAGAAATATCCTGGCTCCTGGGTAGCAATCCAACCCCCTTTGGTCATCAGTGCTGCGTTGGGCTGCTGCAGGAGGAAGGTGAAGGTCAGCATTTGTTCTGCTGTCGTCAGTGCCCATGCGTGCTCCACACTGGCTTTTAGCGTAGCTTTGCAAGGGAACTTGCAGCTCTGCAACAAAAGCTGGAAACAGTTTCTCAGAATCCTACCTAGAAATCTGAAATCCTTTCATTGTTGTTCTACATTACATCATATTCTATTTTATTACTTGTGTGGGCTGTCGAGGGCCTCATAGCCGTGCTCGTGCTTTCATCCTTTGCTTCTCCACTGTATATTTTATTAAGACCTCTTTTTTATTTTCCTAGCTCTCGTGCTGATGCAAGCACTAGTTTTATTTCCAGATTGATTCTGTAAACTAAATATTGTTCTTGAGCCTGGTAGCAAATCAGCTCACTCTGGCTAGTATTTTGAATTCCCAGCTCAGGAGTTTTCTTTATTTAGAGCTTGATTCATAAAAAATTTACATGCTATTTAAAGGTGGTTTGTTTTTGGTTTTTTTTTTTTTTTCTTCCCCCTTACTTTACTCTGATGCAAGTTTAGAATTCCCCACTTAAATAAAGGACAAAAAAACCAACCAACCACACACAAGAGCAAAACAGAAAGATTTTTTTCTCTGCTTGTGAAATTCTTCCTGTAGACAAGGTCTCCTATCCAAAACAGAACAGGTGCAGCTTGGGCAGTTATGTGTAAATTGCATTTCTCTTGCACTTTTGACCACTTTGCCGCACTCTGGCCACTCATCCATCTCCACTGGGACTACATCTAACATCCAAAGCCCTCAGCGACTTCAAAAGAACTGCCTTTAAAAAAACAACAAAACCAAACCCAACAAAACCCCAAAACTCTCATAAAAATGTTCCCTTCTTCCCTCCAAAGAGTGGGATTTCTGTTTGGCCCCCTCCTACAGAAAAAAGGCCCACTTGCCTCAGGCAAAGGACGGCTGATATTTAGTCTGGGACCAGTGATGGTTTATGATCTGATGCCTTATGACTTCTACATCACTGCACATGTAGCTTTCCAGTCAAAGACTTTCAGCCCAGGAAGAATGAGAGACAATTAACAGCCAGGGAAGTTTTGCTTTGTTTCAACAGAAATGCAATTTTAGAGACTTTGCAAACAGATTAGTTCTAATTTCCCCTCTGTACAGTGAGTGGGAATAGTGGTGGGGGGGTTTTGTTTGGTTTTTTTTTGTTGGTTTTTTTTTGTGGTTTTTTTTTTTTGGTTTTTTTTTGGTTGGTTGGTTTTTTTTGCAGATAGTGGAATAAAGAGGCCCAAAGATTGTCTTTAGATCATTTAGCTTCACCAAAAATTGAGGCATCTACAACACACAGCCATTTGGTGAGCTCTCCTGCCAGCTGCCTTGGGTACCTCTCTCCTACCTCCACAAACATTTCAGATGAGATTGGGTAAAACCCAGTGGGGGATGGAATGGTCAAATCTGCTTCCTTTTGACCCATCTCTACTCCATTGCATGACAATGCTTTTAATGTGTATCACTTAAATAGATGATAAAGCAGTCTGGACTACCTAAATTGTAGCATCTCCCCCTCTACCTACAGTTGTAGACTTTCTCCATCCACCTCTGTTTGTAGGCTCCCTCCATTCACCTCTGTAGGCTGTCTCCTTCCGCCTATGTTTATAGGCTCTCTCCACCCACTTCTGTTTGTAGGCTCTCTCCATCCACCTCTGTAGGCTGTCTCCTTCCGCCTATGTTTATAGGCTCTCTCCATCCACCTCTGTTTGTAGGCTCCTTCCATCCACCTCTGTAGGCTGTCTCCTTCCACCTATGTTTATAGGCTCTCTCCATCCACCTCTGTTTATAGGCTCTCTCCATCCACCTCTGTAGGCTGTCTCCTTCCACCTGTGTTTATAGGCTCTCTCCATCCACTTCTGTTTGCAGGCTCTCTCCATCCACCTCTGATTGCAGGCTCTCTCCATCCACCTCTGTTTGCAGGCTCTCTCCATCCACCTCTGTTTGCAGGCTCTCTCCATCCACCTCTGTTTGCAGGCTCTCTCCATCCACCTCTGTTTGCAGGCTCTCTCCATCCACCTCTGTTTGCAGGCTCTCTCCATCCACCTCTGTTTGCAGGCTCTCTCCATCTACCTCTGTTTGCAGGCTCTCTCCATCCACCTCTGTTTGCAGGCTCTCTCCATCCACCTCTGTTTGTAGGTTCTCCCCATCTGCCTACCGTTTTAGGTTCTCCCTATCCTCCTACAGTTTCAGGTTCTCCCTATCTGCCTACAGTTTTAGGTTCTCCCCATCCACCTACAGTTTTAGGTTCTCACCCACCTACAGTTTCAGTTTCTCCCCATCCACTTGAAACTGTAGATTCTCCCCATCCACCTATGCTTAGAGGTTCTCCCCATCCATCTACAACAGCAGATTCTCCCCAGTGTAAAATACCTTACTTCAGCTTTATTTTATGGCCTCCTAATGCATTGGAGGGATTAGGAACTCATTTTAAATGGCTGAAATACTGGGGGTTTGCACACGGTGGAGGGGGGGAATAATTCTTCTGCAAATGTTCGGAAATCTGATCCATTTCAAAACATCTTTCAATTAGTGTTGTAACAGCTGCGTGCTGCACACTGCTAAGGTATGTTGTGTGGTGTCTGAACAAAGAACTTTGCTCAAGCTGTCATGTTCCCTTAGATCAAAACCCACTCCTTGATATGGATGTGGCAGACTAAATAGCTCTAATATAGCCTTTTTAGTAATAATAGAAATTAATATGAAAATATGAAGCATTTTAATCTTCTCCTTTCTAAATTAATTTATAAAATATGGATGATTCCCTGCCAGGCTACCTCGGTGCTGGCTGCAGGGAGGCCCCAGGTAGCATGAGCAGGAGGTGCAGTGTTGAATGAACACTGCATGGAAGGGAAGAGCAAAGCAGGCAAAGGATGAGGGATGACTACAACACCCAGCCTTGGAGAAGGTGGGTGGAGGCAAGTCTGGATGAGAAGTGATGGAAGCAAGTCTGGATGAGAAACAATGGAGGTGGCTGACTTCTTTTTGAGGAGATGAAAAGTGCTGAGTGACTGGCTGGAGCACAACTATGAGGTGAGAAGGGTGTAGTAGGCATCAAATGTAGTGAACCAGGAAATCTGAAGCGACAGAGAAAGAATGGTGCCGTGGAGAAGTGGAACAAGACAAGGGTTGGGCTTGTCCATGCTAGGCAAAAGTAAGCCAGAGGGAGGGACTGAGACAGCGTGGGCCGTTCAGTGAGGAGAAAGACACAAAACACAGGTGCCAGGGAAAAGCAGAAGGCCTACGAGGACAGAAGAGGAACAAAATTAGCAACTACAGAGATACTAGCAAAGGGCTGGTAGTGCGCTGGTCTCTGAGTTGGACAAGCAGCACAGCTGCCACAGGCCTGCCTGGCACATCCAGCTGCGTGGTTGGTGGCATTGGGAAAGCTCCCACCACATCCACGGTTTTCTTCTGGCAGTGCTGGGGTTTGAAGAGTGCTTAGGTCAAGAGTGCTTTGGGACTTTAAATTGATTTGAGTAAGTGACTTCAGCCTGTTGAAATCTCCCACTGGATTTCCCCACTGTGGCAAACCTTGTGCTCTGAATCACAGGGAGCTGCCTGCTCTGGACTTGGTGCATCCCCAGGTCAAGGCTGCAGGTTCAAAGCCCTGTATTTTCTTCAAGCTTGAATTCTAACCAACAGGTTAAACTGGCAGAAGTGCATGTTTGGGAAAAAGATCACAAAAGCAACACTGCTATACCTCAACACATCAAGCTTGAATTTTCAGTTTTACCATAAAGGGAAATAAAGGGGAAAAAAAAGAACCCTGTATGTGAGCAAGATTAGGAAGCTCTCACACAAAGAAATGTAGTTTGAATCCCAGTTTCCAGGCATCTGCTGATTTCCCAGTCACTTGGATTACTCTCTCTGTGGTTTCTCCTCTATTTTCCCTCCTGCCAGATCTCCCTTTCATTTCATAACACGCAGTTTTTGGCTTCCTTGAGAATTCGTTAATCACACCTTATTAAATGTGAACTTTCACAGTGGGACTTGAAGGTAGCTGTGACTAGATTGGGGGAAAAAAAAAATTAGCATATTCCCTGGTACTCCTTCTTAGCAACTTTGCTATGGAAGTGAAAATGTTTATGCCTGACTTTCCCTGCTCTCAAGTTCCAGAGGTGACTGCAGAGGAAAAGAAAGCAGATCAGGTTTATAAAGGAGCAGTCTGAGTTTTCCTGGAAGTTGAAATCCTTCAGTGGTTTGAAAACTTCCCCCCCCAAGTGGATTTCTTCCCACTCCAGCACTGCCAGATGTCCTTCAGCATGACGGTGACGACACTCTGGAATAGGTTGCCCAGGGGAGCTGTGAATGTTCCCTCCCTAGGGGTGTTCAAGGCCAAGTTAGATGAGGCCTTGAGCAGCTGAGTCTAGTTGAGAGGGGTCCCTACCCATGGAGGGGAGGTTGGAGGAGATGAGCTCTGAGGTCCTGTCCAACCTAAGCTGTTCTACAAATGACCTCCCACCTTCTCAGGTCTTTGCTCTTAGTTGTGGTTTTCTCACCTACCCTCCACCCTACTCTTCCTCTCCCTTCTTGTGCTTCTTTAAGAATTAGCAAAAACCCCACACTTTTACAACTGGCAGGATGGGAGGGCTCTGGTGTGAAGTTTATGCCTGTTCTGGTGCCATGCCACATTACCTAAGCACGATAAATAGGCCTGAGGAACCAGACCGCTTCACTAACAAGTTCCTGGTGACCTGCTCTAGCAACATGACATGCAATGCAGGACTCCACATTCCAGGCACCCAATACCAGCATTTTTATCTGCATAAAATTAGCATGAAATACAAACTAACCACCACTTGGCTTTGTATCCACCTGCATGGTGGCACCACTCTGGAGTGCTCAGTGGAATGACATTGAGATCATAATTTAACATTTTTAAACTAAAAGAATAAATGAAAACAAACCCAACCAACCAAACAAAAAAAGCTGGCTGAAGGTACTAATGTTTGATTTTATTTTTTGCCTGCTGCATTCTAAGTTTGGTGATGGGTCTTCACTAATTCCAATCTTTGCACCATATGTTATGTCTGGATATCTCACGGTTGCATCATGCTTTGCTGAGTTTTGTCGTGTGGCATCATGCTGACAAGTATTTTTTTGTCAGCTCTATTTTGGAATTGAGCTTCCAGTATGGCAGTTCTGGAAGGTGTTGAAGGCATTCCTGTGCTATTTGTGGCCTGGGATCAACCAGATGTGTTTAGGCTTGGCACTGGTTTTGAGTTTCAAACATTGGTTCTAAACTGCCTGAAATGCCAAAGGAAATACTGTTCTGTGCAGCTTAACACTGCTCCAGCACTCAGCCAGTGGCTGACAACATTTTATTTAGAAACCCCCTCTGCCTCCCTGGCAGATGTATGTATTTGCATTTGCCTGTGTAGAGGGGTGGGGAACCAACTTTTGTTTCCTCCAGCAAGGGCTGGAGGAGAGAAGCCCTGCAGTGGTTGATGTGGGTCTGCATGGGTCCTCCTGCCAACAGCAAACCTCTTTGGACTGCCTTGCAATAGCTGAAAGGATCCTACAAGAAGGCTGCAGAGGGACTTTTCATGAGGGTATCTAGAGAATGGACAAGGGGGAACGGTTTGAAGCTGAGGGAGAGCAGGGTTAGACTGGATCTTGGGAAGTTCTTCAGTATGAGAACGGTGAGACTCTGGCACAGGCTGCCCAGGGTCATTGTGGCTGCCTCCTCCCTGGGGGTGTTCAAGGCCAGGCTGGATGATACCTTGAGCAGCTGAGTCTACTTGAGTAAGGTCCCTACTCATGGTGGGGAGGTTGGAGTAGATGAGATCTGAGGTCCCTTCCAACCTAAGCCATTCTGTGATTCATTCTACAATTCTGACTTCATGGAGTCTCAGCTCTCCACGTTTCTGTCAGCAGACCTGCGGTGTGTGCCCAGCACATCCCAAGGTAAACCAGGATGGGCTCACCTTGAGGTGCCGCAAGCAGGGAAGGGTTGGCAAGCGGTTGGCTGGCAGCTGCGTGGCATCGCTGGCGAAGGCACAAAGATAGGATGTTGGCTTCCTGCTATTCAGGAGCAACGTACGCAAAGAAAACTTTAAGAAACAAAGGTCTTCTCTGCAGGCTGATCTGTGCGGCGAGGGGAGGGGCAGAGCGCCGGTGTGTGTACGATGCTGTCAGCAGAATTATTTATAAATAGGGAGATTTTGTCGAACGTTTTCATGGGTGTCAGCTGCTTGAGAGAGCTGCCAGTTTTCCATTGATGCTCTCTGAGTCATTTTCTTTATTATCCTGAGCTGCTTGAGTAAAATTACTACAATCAAATGCATCCCAAGTCTAAGTTGTAGTGTAAATGCGGGGTTTCATTGTTTTGTTTCCGCGTCCTTTAAAAAGACGCAGCGGGGCGGTTCGGGCGTTGCATCGCTCCAGGACCTTAAGGAGCAAAGGGTGGGGAGCAAGGGGCGGAGGAGCCGCTGCTATCCCTGCTGCTGTAACCCACATGTGTCCTCTTGTCCTTCCTCGCAGGAAAAAGACCACACCAGTGTCAGATTTGCAAGAAAGCGTTTAAACACAAGCATCACCTGATCGAGCACTCGCGCCTGCACTCCGGGGAGAAGCCCTACCAGTGCGACAAGTGTGGCAAGCGCTTCTCGCACTCGGGGTCTTACTCGCAGCACATGAATCACAGGTATTCCTACTGTAAGAGAGAGGCAGAGGAGAGGGAAGCAGCCGAGCGGGAAGCCCGTGAAAAGGGTCACTTAGAGCCCACCGAGCTACTGATGAACCGCGCCTATTTGCAGAGCATCACACCCCAGGGGTACTCTGACTCAGAGGAGAGAGAAAGCATGCCGAGAGACGGCGAGAGCGAAAAGGAGCACGAGAAGGAAGGAGAAGATGGGTATGAGAAGCTGGGAAGGCAGGATGGGGATGAGGAGTTTGAGGAAGAGGAGGAAGAGAGCGAAAATAAAAGTATGGATACGGATCCAGACACGATAAGAGATGAAGAGGAGACTGGAGATCACTCAATGGACGATAGTTCGGAAGATGGGAAAATGGAAACCAAATCAGATCACGAAGAAGACAATATGGAAGATGGCATGTAATAAACTACTGCATTTTAAGCTTCCTATTTTTTTTCCAGTAGTATTGTTACCTGCTTGAAAAAACACTGCTGTGTTAAGCTGTTCATGCACGTGCCTGATGCTTCCAGGAAGCCTGTAGAGATGGACTAAAGGGGCAGTTCAGCCATGACAGAAATTAGAGGGGAGTTTGAGCTGGGTATCATTAAGAACTGCATTATGCAAAATTTTTGTACAGTGTTAAGGCCTAAAAACTGTGTGGTTCAGAGACTAAATCCTGTGTTTAATAGCATTTATACTTTAAGCACAAACTAGTAAAAAAAAAAAAAAAAAAAAAAAAAAAAAAAAAAAAAANGGGACACACCACATTGTGGTTTTTTTACTCTTTTAACAGAATGTCTGTTCACTCACAGCAAGATCAACTTTTCTATTTCAAAAAAGATATTAAAAAAAAAAAAAAAAAAAAAAAAAAAAAAAAAAAGGCAAAAAAGAAAAAAAGGCAAAAAAAAAAAAAGAGATATCTCTAATTTATATTAATACATTTTAAAAAGGTGCCCGCACTACCATACATCAGTATTATTATTATTCCTTTGTTTAATTTAACGTGCTCGCACTACAGTACGTCAGTATTACAACTCCTCTGTCCTTTCCTTTTTTTTTTTTTGCTATTCATATGTTTCCCCAGTTTTCAGCCTAAGCAACCACACAATTTTAGGCCTCGATTTTTATTTTGGGTTTTTTTTGTGTTTTGTGTTTTTTTTTTTTTAATTAATTTGTTGGGTTTTTAAAAAAA
>VWZE01006191.1:0-7500 GCA_013396675.1 Eubucco bourcierii | reverse complement strand
CTCAAATTCAGCAGTTATGGAACACAAGATTCATTTCTGCATTTATTTTGATGTTAACACATGGCTTAAGGCAGAGAGCACCCAGAAGTTCAGAGGAAGGTGTACAGCAGTTAGGACAAGAGGTTGCAGTTTGGGCAGGTACATTTGAGCTTGCTTTAACTCAAACAGTTTGGAGCAGTCACAATGAGCTGTGCCCTCTGGGGCCTTTGAGGGTTTGCTGCTGTGTTGCACCACGACAGTTTGGAGTTTCCCTATATCCACTTGGTTCAGATCTGCATTCCTGCATGCTGGAATATGGCTCTTCTGCCACTGGGCCAAATGTTGCTCTCCCTAACTCAGGCTTTAATGCAGTGAAAACAACAGAGATGTTGGTTTTCCTTTCTCTGGCTTTGCATGCATGAGCTCTGGTCCTCCTGTCTCACGCTCCAGCTGGAAAGGGTCCTCAGTGCTATGCAGGAGTGGTCATGCTCCATGCCACAGGGGACCTCAGTTTTTGTGGCTCCTTATTATCCTACCATCACTATATACATCATCCAAAGACACTAATGTTTCTTGTTCTGGCTTCAGGAACCAGAGGAGAACAGACTTAACTCTGTTGGATTCCTGCAGTGGTGAGTACTCCTCAGTAATCTATCCCAGTCTTTGAGGTTCTTTTGGGGTTCCTTATATACCAGAAGCACAGTATGGCACAAAAGGATTTTCCAAGCTGTTCTAGAGAACACCTTTCTATAATCCTCTGAAAGACCAAGAATTCTTAATTGAGAGGATCCAAAAGCATCCTGTCTCAAACCCATTCTTGACATCTCCACAAACCACAGTTCAACAACACAAACCCTGGGCATAAGGTGCAAGAACCACATTTGTTATTAAACCTTTTTTGTAGATATTTAAGACTGAAAGAGAAGCCAGACTTAGGGTGAGGGAAAGGACAGATATTTTAAAATGCATTTAATTTATCAGTGTAAGAACAGGTCTTTTCTAATGTAAGTTTGTGTTTTCCTTCTGTTTCTGGAGGGGAAGTATCTCAGTTTCTAGGTATGTATAGTGATTTCAGCCCTACCTAGACTTTGAGTCTAATATTCAAAGCCCAAGCACACACACAGCTCTTGGTGAAGCTCTTCCTGTTTTGATGCAGGAGAGGTTGAAGGCAGGGAGCTGTGTTCTTGGGTCAGACATGCTTTTTCCAGTATTCTCACAAAAGAATGCAAAAAAAAAAATGACACTTAGGCTCAACTCAAGCACATGAGTAACACCAGGGGATTACTCAACACCTGATTTCAAGACTTTGAATCATCAAGGCCTTAATTACCACAGCAGCTACTTCAAAATGTCACAGCACCGACCACCAGCACACCACACAATGCTGCTCTTTCCTTTGCCTGGTAAGAGTAGGTTTGCTCATTCATACTGCAAAGAAAGAAACATCTTTAGGCCCGAATCTGCAACCAGTGAAGTCATTTTAAACAACTCACTTCAAGTCACATGAGCAACATTAATTGCCTGACTAGTAAAAGCAAAACCAGAGCCTTAGTAAGGAACCCATCATAACCTTTGGGTGACAAGGGCGAAGCTAACAGAGTGGTTTGTAAGTTCAACACACCAATGATGACATTCATGTCCGTGTGTCCAGCCAAATGAGAGCATGGATATTAGAGACTAACAAAGATGGGCAAATCTTTTACACAATGAAGCATTCAGTAAATAAAATACCATGTTGAAGGAGATAATGAAAAGGTTAATAACAACAAAAGGTTGATAATGATAAAAAGAACATCCTCCTAATAGAATCATAGAACTGCCAGAGTTGGAAGGGGCCTCAAGGGTCAGCCAGATCCAATCCTCCTGCCATGGGCAGGGACACTTCACACTAGATCAAGTTGCCCAGAGCCACATCCAGCCTGACCCTGAAAACGTCCAGGGATGAGCCTTCTACTTGGGCAACCTTTTACAGTGTCTCACTACCCTCATGGTGAAGAGCTTCTTCCTTATGTCTAATCTAAATCTCCCCTCCTCTAGCTTGGATCCGTCTCTCCCAGTCCTATCACTACCCAACACCCTAAAAAGTCCCTCACCAGCTTTCCTGCAGGCCCCCTTCAGATACTGGAAGGCTACAATAAGGTCTTCTTGGAGCCTTCTCTTCTCCAATGTCTAATGTAAATCTATCCTGCTCCAGTGGTTTTAAAGTGGAACAGAGTAGGTTACCGTTGGACACCAGGAGGAAGTTCTTTGCAATGAGAGTGGTAAAACACCAGAGGAGGTTTCCCAGGGATGAGGGAAACGAAGACCTTTGAGATCAGACTTGATGTGTGCCTGGGCAGCTTGATGTAATTGGAGGTGTCCCTGCTCACTGCAGAGGGGTTGGACAAATTGACCTTTGAGGGTCCTTTCCATTCCAATGCAATCTGTGACTCTGTTCCTCTATCTTCACCCATCTCTGCACGAGGTAAGAGCCTTCGATGCTACTTCAGACATTCAGTTGACAAATACTGAAGCTCTTAAGAGTTTGAAAATCCTGTACAGTGCATGTGTAGTCCACTGGCTCCAGACATACATCTACAATCTGGAGTTGTGCAGCCTGAAATAAACACAGCTGTGTTTATCTGAATGTGTGATCCCATGTACATGGTATAAAGTTCAAATAAATGCGCTCGGCGCGAGGGCGCCGCAAATGCAGCGAGCGCGGTTGTCAGATGTGTGGTGATGCAAGCTCTTAAATAAACAGGCTGGAGCTGTTTGTTTGACTCCCCAGCTACAGAGACACACCACATACACGTTCATACACAAAATCCCAAACAGCTACAAGATCTTCATCCAACCTGAGCTGAAAATTCACTCCTTGTTCTTACACCCAGAATAAACAAGTCCTGCGCGTGGGTGTGAAGCCTATGGAGTAGGTTTTAGACCGTAATAGGGAAACAGAAGAGACAAGCATCAGCTCCACTCTGAGTGAGCCAGTCCTGTTCTCTCCTAAGCTGGCCACTTGTTTAAGATCAACTCTAGAAATTATAGCATGACTCAAAATTCTCATCTCATCTACCAAGAAAAGGAGGCTGAGGGGAGACCTTCTTGCGCTCTACAACCACTGGAAAGGAGGCTGGAGAGAGGGTAGGTGTTGGCCTCTTCTCACAAGTCAAAACTGCAGGGGGGTTGGCCCAAAAGCCCTTTGGAGGCCCCTTCCAACCCAAACCATTCTATGATTCTATGACAAGAGAAAATGGCATCAAGTCACACCAGGGGAGGTTTAGGTTGGACATTAGGAAAAACTTTTGTACTAAAAGGGTTATCAAAGACTGGAACAGGCTGCCCAGGGACTTGTCTAACCACCATCAATGCATGTATTTAAAAGCCATCTAGGTATGGTGATCAACAGTATGGTGTAGCCGTGCCCCTGGATGAGTTAGATAGGTTGATGGTCTTAGAATCATAGAATGGTAAGATTGAAAGGGACCTCAAGGATCATTTAGTTCCAGCCCCCTGCCATAGGCAGGGACACCTCTCACTAGTGTGACTAGTAAGACTAGAGACCTAGTCTTAAAAGTCTCTTCCAACCATGGTGATTCTGTGAAACACTTCTATCTAACAGCTAAATTATCTTTATTTGGGCTGTGTGATCTGTGTTGTATTCAGCAGAATCAACAGTCTAGAGGAATAAGTTCCTGATGAGCTGAAGGGAAGAGAAAAACCAAATGAATGTAGATGCTATCAAGGCTGTTGTTTTACTCAGCCTTAACACTGGCTCAGCATTTCACTATAAACTCATTCAGAACATCAAGTTACTGGATTAAGAAAAAAAAAAAATTTAAAAAATCCTCCACTTGAGAACTGTGCAATAGTTACTGATGAGTCAGAAGTTGGAAGCAGTGACACCACTCCACGCTATTAAAAAGTCCCACTTCTAATACTGCCTGACTGCTCTGCAATCCGAAACGACATCGCTACCGAAGCCTCCCAAAGCTTCCTAACTCCTCTTAAACATTTCCAGTTGGAAAATAAGCGAGCTGTACAAATGATCCAGAGGATGGATACTGCACAATGAGACCATCGCATTCCTTGACTTATGTGCTTTAAAATCTTGCCCAAAAGATGGCACTAACATTGTTTTTAGTAACATATATTGGATATAGATTTAATTCTTCCCCCATGTAAAGGTAGCTTCAAAAGGGTCACAAATCTACGCTGGAGGAACGTGCTTAGCATGCACTCCTGTGCCAGCTAACAATCACTCTGCAGGAATTAAGCTTCCTTCACGTTACCACCACCAGACACTGCACACAGAAACTACTGCTGGGCCAAAGCAGAGAGACACTGAGCTACAAAACCTTCAAACTGAGCTAAAAAACCAGCACAGGAAAGACATGGAAGTGTTGGAGCGGGTCCAGAGGAGGGCCACAAAGATGATCAGAGGGCTGGAGCAGCTCTCCTATGAGGACAGGCTGAGAGAGTTGGGGCTCTTCGGCCTGGAGAAGAGAAGGCTTCGAGGGGACCTGATAGTAGCCTTCCAGTATCTGAAGGAGGCCTACAGGAAGGCTGGGGAAGGATTATTTACAAGGTCCTGCAACGACAGGACAAGGGGCAATGGCTTTGAACTGGCAGAGGGGAGATTTAGACTGGATGTTAGGAGGAAGTTCTTTACAGTGAGGGTGGTGAGACACTGGCACAGGTTGCCCAGGGAGGTCGTGGATTCTCCCTCCCTGGAGGTGTTCAAGGCCAGATTGGATGAGGCCTTGAGTAACCTGTACTAGTGGGAGGTGTCCCTGCCTATGGCAGGGGGTTGGAACTAGATGATCCTTGAGGTCCCTTCCAACCTTACCATTCTATGATTCTATGATTCTTCATCCCAAGCAGGACTATTTAAAATCTATGTAAAGCGCCATACAATATCCCAGAGTGGCATCGTCCATTTAAATCATGCACTGTTCAATTTCTTGAGAAGTGTGCTAAGACTAGATCAACTTCATTGAACAATTTATATCTGATTTAAAATATTCAAAGAAGTATTAGGCTGCTGGATTTTATGATTGGTTAATTTATTTCCAGTTTTGAAATATTTAAATTACAAGCTGCATAAGGAATGGCAAATAGTTGGCACGTCTCCTCAAGCACCAGAAGGATCTATTTACAACCTTCCCCATTTAATATGGTTAGTTTGAGCAAGCAGAGAGACCATCTCCTTTTGGCTAACCAGATCATGTCAAGAGGCTTGAAGGCAGGCCCCAAAAGAGAATTTGCTATTGATCTGGCAAAAAGAGAACATCTGCAGCACCTCTCCTGTGAGGATAGTTTGGGGGAGCTGGAGTTGTTCAGCCTGGAGAAGAGAACACTGCAGGGGGAACCTTAGAATTACAGAATCATAGAATCATAGAATAGACACACCCACTAGAACAGGTCACTCAAGGCCTTGTCCAACATGGTGCTGAACACCTCCAGGGAGGTTGTGGAGGACAAAAGCACAGAATGTGATCAAAGATCCAGGAGGGAGTAACTACAGGTTGAAGCTGTGTTAGAAAGTGTCAGGAGAGGAGGTACACGGGAAGTCATGTGCTGAGATGGGAATGTCACCCACAACAGCGAAGCCAAGGGCAGATTACAGGATGTTAGGGGTTGGAAGGAACCCAAAGAGCTCATCCAGTCCAACCCTCTGCCAGAGCAGGACCAGACAATCTAGCTCAGGACACACAGGAAGACATCCAGACAGGCTTGGAAAGGTTCCAGAGAAGGAGACTCCACAACCTCTCTGGGTAGCCTGTGGCAGTGCTCTGGCACCCTTACAGTCAAGAAGTTCCCCCTTATGTTGAGCTGGAACCTCCTGTGCTGCAGCTTCCATCCATTGCTCCTTGTCCTATCCCAGGCAGCAGTGAGCAGAGCCTGTCCCCTCCCTCCTGACCCCCAGCCCTCAGATATTGATAAACATTTCTTAAATCCCCTCTCAGTCTTCTCTTCTCCATCTTAAGCAGTCCCAGGTTCCTCAGCCTCTCCTCACCAGGCAATGCTCAGTTCCCTCAGCATCCTCACAGCCCTTCACTGGACTCTCTCCAGCAGATCCCTGCCCCTCTGAAACTGGGGAGCCCAAAACTGAAGGCAGTACTCAAGATGAGGTCTCACCAGGGCAGAATAGAGGGGGAGGAGAACCTCCTTTGATCTGCTATACACACTCTTCGTAGTGCCTCCAAGGATCCCATTGGGCCTTTTGGCCAGAAGGGCACATTGCTGTGCCATAGATGTTCTCCACCAGCACTCCCAGGTCCCCCTCCACAGGGCTGCTCTCCAGCAGATCACCTTCCAGCCTGTACTGGTGCAGCTTATTACTCCTCCCCAGATGCAGGACTGCACTTGTCCTTGCTAAACCTCATTTGGTTCATATGGAGCAAAGCAGGGAAAGCAGTACATGGTCTGGAGGCACAGCAGAGGATTGAAGAAGTGGTGGAATGCAGATGCATCAAAGAGGAAGAAATAACTAGGACTGGTGCAAAGATAAGAGTGAGGGAGGCAAGGAGGACCCATTTGCACTGGGCTTCTCTTGGTGTGAGCCATGGAGCATCTCTGATCTTGGTATGTCCACTTGCTTCTCTTGAATTGAGCCCCAAATGAGGAAGAGAGTGAGCCTGAATTCTGCTGAGGGGATGCATACAATTTTTCACCCTAAAAATGTCTATAACAAACCAGGAGGGAGAAGAATTGCAGGAGCTGATCCGAAGCACATTCAATACTTAGTATCACTTCCTCAAGAAGCTGAAGTCATCTGTGTCCCCTCCTGAAGCCAGTTTGCTAACGAAAGACAAGGCAGAAGAAGATGAGATGCTTGGGAAGGGAAGACCTGGCCACCTAGTTTTACTTTTTGTTTTAGTTTCCCTGAGACAGAATCAAGTTTTCTTTTAGGCTTGCATTTTCATGGCTGCCTCTGGAGTCAAACTTTATACTCTCCCCAGCTTTAACTTTATATTTCTTTGTGGGAGGAATTAGTCAGGGAGAAAAGGGAAGTGAGGGCTGATGACTGCACCACAAAAGAGTACCAGAGGCTTCACAATGAAATCAGGGAATTTACACAAGTGAGAAATTAGATACAGTTACTGAGGCTGCCAGCCACAGGTGGGTTCTCTCCTATTAACATAAAACCTCTCAAGAGTCCTCAGGAGAGCCACAGCACCAATTACTGTAAGCTGCCATTGCCACTCCTGTCGAGGCTCTGTTCAGTCCACAAGACAAAGCTCACACAGTGTTAGAAGGGCCTGAAAAGCCCCAAAGCATTGTTGGGAAACTCCCCATAACAAGGTCCCTGATGGCAGAAAAGTTTTGAGCTGCTGCACAGCAGATCACCCCCACACAACCAGACAGCAGATCACCCCCATACAACCAGACAGCAGATCACCCCCATACAACCAGACAGTAGATCACCCCCACACAACCAGAAAGCAGATCACCCCCATACAACCAGAGAGCAGATCACCTCCACACAACCAGAAAGGAGATCACCCCCACACAACCAGAGAGCAGATCACCCTC
>VWZE01006186.1:8002-31083 GCA_013396675.1 Eubucco bourcierii | reverse complement strand
CGTGGGGGGATCTCATCAGGCCCCATGGACTTGTGCAAATCTTCCCTCTGCCAGTTTACACTCATTGCCCCATGTCCTGTCATTGCAAGACCTTGTAAATAATCCCTCCCCAGCCTTCCTGTAGGCCCCCTTCAGATACTGGAAGGCTCCTCAAAGCCTTCTCTTCTCCAAGTTGAAGAGAATGGCAAAACGTCATACAGAATTGAATGGCAAAATTTCATACAGATGAATTTATGAATGCAGGTGCACATATGACTGAAAATTATTTTCCTCCTCTCTTTTGACATCATTAAAATTTAGTTAGTCTGAGTTATCTGAATGTTTATAGAAAAGATAGAGGTCAGAAAGATGTATCACAAATAATACACTTATTTAAAACTTACTGTACTTTCCTGGATGGCATTTCTCTATTATTGTATCTTCCATGAGGCTTGACAAAATCTTTGTAGACACAGATTTCTCTGGACCAGGTTTTTTTAGTAACTGTGGGACCAAACTTTAGCTGGGCAGAAACTAGAGGACTCTCACGCGAACAGAGTATTCTGATCCAAAGGAAAGCAAGTTTTTGTTGGCTCTAGTGAGGTTATTTCAATCAACATAGATGCAATTTCCTTAAGAGCAAAATATAGCCTATCTTATGCCAGAACCTTCAGTAAGATTGAGTTCTGGCCTTCTGTATTACATCAATTAGTTCTACAGGGTGACTCTCGTGAATTCATCTTTCTACCATGAGCACAGCAGTGGCAGACGTCTAAACGAACATTGGGTTGTCATTTGAAGCTGTGGAGTAGCTTCTCCATAGAAGTTAAGAGTGTAGAGGAAGTTCACTTACTGGCTATTACTACAAATAAATTAAAGAAAGCAAATAAGAAGTATTTTTTCATACAGATCCTGAATGTTCCATTTAATGTCATACGTACACATCTTGGAGCAAAGATCCTACTGCAGGTAATGCTTCAGAATGGCTTAGTTCTGAAACTCAGGAAAAGCATACAGAGGTGATTACATGATTTTTATGTTTGAGAGTTAATGAAGTCTCATGCTTGTCTGTTTAGGAAATGAGTTGGCACCTGGATAGAAAGATGCACAAAGAGCTTGAATTGCTTCAAGCTGCAGATTTCCTCTGTTTACCTCAAACAAATGCCTTTTGGTTTTGAACTGTTGCTGGACCATAAAGAATACAGGTAGCAAAAATCGAATGTACATTTGAAGGAAAGAAAACAGTCTTTCAGCTTTCTGAATTACAATCACACACTCTTCAAGGAGTTTTCCAGCTCAGACAGCAGTAAAATGACCAAATCTCAACCACAGGCTTTTCAAAGGATGAAAATATTAATATAATAATTTTGGTGTGGGTAGAGACTGGGGAGAAATGTGAGAGTGAACAAGGCAAATGTTAACAAAACAAGACATTCGGGGGAGAAATCTACCTGTGTAGCAGCTAATAAATTACTGTGTGAGAGAAGTCTCTCCCAACAAAGTGAGATTTGTATTTCAGGCACATTGGTTTATCTGGCCTTTGACAAGGATGAACATTTCTGACATTTTCCAGGGATGAATAGGCCATAGCCAATCCATCTGCCCTGCTATTAGGAGAAATGTTTAGGGAGGAAAAAGTAGCACATAGAATTTTTTTTTTCAGAGCTTTGGACTTGAAATCTTGCAGTCTTACAACTTTACTTCTGCCTTCTCTTGCTCCACAAGATCTTTCCACTTTCACCAACCCATGGGCTCCCTCTCTGTGCTTTGAAGCTGAACTTGTGCTGCAAGTCAATGCAGATGTAAATGTGGTTCCTGTCCTACCTTATCAACAACTGCTTATTTGTGTGTTACAGGTTTTCCTAAGTGTGCTTAACTGACTGCTGTCAGAAAAGGGATCTGGAGCTAAAAAACTCTGCTTAAATCTGTCTTCTTCCTCTTAGCAGAAGAGCTTGGGGCTTTCTCTTCTGGCACTGAACTTTAATATTCCTCTGCCAGAGTTACAAAGCCTTTAGAAAGTGTCTGTCTTTCTTTGCTGTCTCTTATCTCTGTCCCCAAACACTGAGATCCTGTTATCACAAATCTGCCTGACATCCTCTGTCTTCTCACAGAATCCAGAAGCCACAGGCCTGACTTTGACATCCTCATACAAAAACAGAACTCTGTGTCACAAGGACACTGTTCAGGACTTGAAGTGCAGGTTCCCTGGGGCTTAGCAGGGGTGTCACTCATAAAGGGGGGGGAGAGAAGTATAGCTCAGATGTAACAATTTATATGTAAAGGAGCTGATTCACTTTGCTCTATGGAACAGATGTTTACAGCTGCTTAATGCTCAATGGATTGTAACAAGGTTAGTAAGGTCCTTAGCAGTAGTAGCAGCTCACGGCACTATTGATCCTTTTGTGGATACCCTCAGTAGTGCTGGCATGATGGCAAATATCGTCACACTAAGAAATGAATCCTGCTAAAAACTGCATCAAAATAAGGAGTGTTTTGGTGGTTAGGTATTTCCCTTGGTCACATCAGATTCCTGATTTGGTTTGCAGTGAGACCATGCAGCTGAAGAGACACCAGACCAGAGAGGCAGGAACTGGAAGAAGCAGGTAGTAGGCTGCCATAGAGGCTGATGAGTTTAGATTGTGGAGGTATACCTTTGAGGACTGTCGTTTTGGGGCCTTTTACTACATTTGCTACTTGGTTGACATTTTCAGGGGAACCTTCCTTCAAGTCACATCCTTGCTGCAGACTACACACATCATCACAGACACTGTTCTGGTAACTGATGAGGATATGAGAGTTACTTGTATTTCTCCTTAAGACAAAAGGGGGGAAAAAACAACACCACCACCACAACTTGCATCCTGCTGGGTAGGCAGCATTTTATGAAGAAAACTTAAGAAATTAATTAACTATAACAGAATTTCACCTCTTTAACCTAAGCTCTTGAACAAACCTGAACTAAATAAACATCTGACCACTCAATCTCTTCCACTTAAGGTTAACTTGAGTTTATTATTCAGGCTACTGCCCTTGTGTATTAGGCAAAGCATAAATTATGCATACTAATTACCTTGGATGGGGCATGACTTTAATGAATTCTTTTAATTAAACTGTGACACAGTGGTTTTGTAGAGGATGGTCTATATTTCATCCTTAAACTATGTAACCTTCATCTTTGTCTGGAGAGATCACACATCTGAGTTGGTTTAATTCATTTAAGTAGTATATACAAAGAGCAATCTACCCTCACTATCACTGGGAAATTTTAAAAATGTTTGTGTTCCATCCTTGCACTAAGAAATTAGATTTTTCCATGAAAAGTTATCATTCTGGAGGGAAGACAGGGGCAAACAAACAGGATAAAGAAAAGCAGTCTTGAAGGAATTTATGTAATGGTGTAGTATTGGTAATTTCTAAAACAAACACAAGTAGATCATTACCTAGGACATCTCACTCACTTGGCATTTTATGTCAGTGATAAACCATCAGAATTATCTGTGTCCCTAGTATCTTCTTTTGAAGTGGCTTTGGCTTTTTAAAAATTATCAGGTCATAACAATGCAGCATAACAACTCCACTATTACCTTGAAAGAATTTGTCCACAGAGGCAGGACCTATAAGTTACTAACAGGAATAGCAGCAGAGGCCAAATGATTCATTTGATTCTGATTCTTAAAAGCTAAGTGTAGTAATTGCCCACTCTTGATTTTTTTTTTTTTTCCCTTTGGTCCCATGTATGACATCCAGAAATGCATGTGCCCTTTCTCTTCATCCTCTTGCTGAAATTTGTTATTTTGTTCCTGTTATTTACCTGTTCTTGGCAGTTAAGAAGCTTTTGTGGCTTCTCAGAGTCCAAGCAACAAAAATCGTCATCAGATGTGCATCAACTGATAGAGAAACCGACTGCTGAGCTAGAAAGACTCATCGTGGCTGTTGTCAGTGTATTTACAAAGGAAAATAGCAAAGGTTGCCTCTCTTGACATCTGTTCCATTCCACCTATCCAAGTCTTTTCCTCCAGGGAAAACATAAGTGCAAGGTGTATCTCTGTTCAGTCATACTGGCATGTACCTTTTTCTTTCCCTACAGATCTAGTATGATATTGTGTCCTTTGCTTAGCAGCACATTCTCTGGTTGGTTGCAGCCTGTGCATCAGCCAAGATGTGCATGCCCAGAAGTAAATGAGAATTTTCTCTTTTAAATTCACTGTTTGCAGATAGTTACATCCATCTCATGCCTTTCTTTTGGTCTCACCATCACTGTTTCTTTGATGCTCTTTCTTCATTGTTGCTTCCTCTGAAATGCATATCTGCCCCATACAGTGGTTTCTGGTTTCTGCGTAGTTATCTCCTACCATGGAAACCACTTGTAGTGATACATATAGGAAGCAACTTTGGCGGAAGTCCCTTCCAACCCAAACCATTCTATGATTCTATGAAGACAGGAGTAATCATGCTTTTGTGCATTCAGTGTATCCAACCCATTTTTACATGTTTACACACTATTTCATCTGAAGTATGATGTGAGAAGAAAGGGCCAATGTACTGTGCATGTGACGTCAGTCTAACTTCTAAGATTTGTTTTGTTCTTTTTTTCTGAAGTATTCTGTGACAGCAGCTGAATTCAACATTTTGTAACAGGAAGCTAAGTCTTAAGTTTCTGTGAAAACGAGTTTAAATGCTCATAATGTGTGATGAGTTTTATTCTATGTAGACAGAACCAGATTTTAGAAACTTGAAAAATATCTATTTGCTGGCATGTGAATGTTACATCTCTTTCTCTCTCCTGTTTGGGGAATGAATTTTAATTTGCACTTTGCGACAGATTTGATCTCATCTGTACCTCCTTGGGTGAATCTACAATCATTCCTGTGTGTTTTCAGTCATTCCTTGATGCCATTATTTGCCATAGGCTTGTCATCCTCATGGTGCCTGCAGGCTGTGCTCTTATATAGCATATGTTTTGACAAGCCATCTGGTTTCAGTAGGTTTCCCAAGTGTCTACCTTCTCGCAACCTGTCTTTTTGGCAGCCACCAGTGCCTACAAACCCTCTGTCTGGCTTTCTCCATGGTTCAGAGATCCTTATTTTAGCATGGAAATATTTTATGTGCTAAAGAACAAAGCAGCTTATGGAACCAATGGGATGTTATTGATATAAGGAAAAGGGCTGAAACCGAAGGACTCATCGTAGTTCCCATGAGTACCTCTGTCTGACATGTATGGGTGAATAAGATGGGTTTAGCATGCCTTCTGCCTGGCACAATGCCACACTAACATAAGGTTCTCAGCACCAGCAACCAAGAACCCATGTACAGCATGTGTAATCAAAGGTATTTGAAGGTAGTGCTGCTCCAAGGACAAATTCAACAACTGTGTGTCTTACCCTTGCACATCTAATCACCAGAGAAGCTTAGTTGTGACTGCTGCTGCTTTAACCCCCGCAAAAGAACAGTGTTAGCAGAAAGAAGAGAATTGCAACCCAAATGTTTCCCTTTCATCAAATTGCCACGGAGAATCAAGTAAAAAGTTGTATTGCTGGATGACAAAATGGGTACTAAGTAAGGCCAAATCCAAAGATCAGAATCTATAAGCAGAAATAAGTAGAAAAGTATGGGTAGATACCAAGATAGTTAGAGTTACTAAAACACCAATTTCAGTGGTTATTGCGTATCTGAAGCAGTTTGTATAGGAAAACAGTACTGGGGAAATTTCCTTTTTCTTTCTGTATTGCAGCATAGCAGAGTTACACTGCTCCTTGTACTCATGTGAGGTAGTTGAAAGCTCGCATAGAAAGCTGCTGCTCATACCTCCCCATTGCAAAATATCCTAAAATAGTGCTGCAGTTTGGATCATCCTACGCACTGAATATGCCCTTGGGCATATTGTCTGAATAAGAGATGCATGTCTGCATTTTCACATTTCTGTGCCTCTGCTGACCAGAAATTAATTTGCCTATTTTTTGACTTGCAATGATATGTTAAGAAGATGCCTGTAAAATTGAGACCAATAATTTTATCACCTCAGAAGACTGCATTGAACAAATGATTTCTGCTTTGCCAGTTTCATGGCAAACAGTACCTATGCTAGGCTCAATAGTTAACTCAGCTTCATCCAGAAAAGACCAAAAATAGCTTAGCTAAATCTGATGCTTTAGCTTCTAGACTGATTATCATCTACTTCTGAGAGAGAAGCTTGTCACAGTTTCTTGATGGACTTTGGACCTCTGGAAACAATCCCACCAGTAATTCTAAAATTAGCCTCAAAAATCTAATTTGGGATCAAAAGAACTGTCTATCCATTTGGTTATAAACTTCAACTATAGAATTGTTCTTGAGTTACAGCAGTAACATGGAGATAAACAAAGTCTGAGGCAGGGTATCTTTTTTTAGAGAGAACCTGAGAACTAGAGGTAACAGTTCCTACCTAAGAAGTGAAATCTGATACTAAAGCTTTAGAATTGTCTTTGAAATTGGGTTCAAGCCTTACATAACAGTCCAATTTCTGTATTTATATATATATGTGTGTGTATATTAAAAAAAATTATTTCAATTAATATATAGCTTTTCTCTACCAGCTCTTTTTTTTTGTTTGTTTGTTTTTTGTTTTGTTTTGTTTTTTGTTTTTTGTTATGACAGCTTTATGCCTCTTGTTGCAAAGAGTGAGCTCCCTGGAAAAACTGACACTTCAGAAGCTTTGTAACTTGACTTCTCCAAGTTCCTGCATCCCAAGGTGGCATATTAGCTGCTATGGAAAGCTCACCTGTAGCAAAGGTTCATTTCTTGGTTGCTTTTTCAACAGTAATTCACCCATCAGTGGTAACATTCAAGAACAGTTTGGCTACTATCACTTCAAACTAGGCAATTTGCTGCACTCTTTCTATTTTGGATTCAGACAGAAAACTAAGGAGTTCTCTTTTTTTTTTTTTTAATCTTTAACCTCAAAGGATAAAAGACCTATTTTAAGAATTCTGTAAAACTTACATCATGTATATGAAAGTAAAGAATCTGTAAAGAGAACAGTCTGCTTTGCCACTGTCTTCATCATAGACTCCACGAGAATCTCTTCCTCTGGCTCCTGGAACACCTCCTTCTTCTTCACTGACCTCGGTGTCTGCAGAGTTGTTTCTCTCACATATTGTCACTCCTCTCTTTCAACTGTGCTTGTGCAGAAGTCTTCTTCTTCTCCCTAAATATGTTATCCCAGAGGTGCTACAACTGTCACTGATTGGCTCAGCCTTGGCCAGCAGTGAATCTATCTTTGAGATACCTGGCATTGACTCTACCAGACATGTGCCAGCCAGAAGGTATATTCTCCTTCCTCAGAAAAAACATGGGTCTTTTATAATGAACTCACATCTATTTTTAACAACAGTTCTATCAGTGTGGATGGGATGTTGGAAACTGATGCATTTCCTAGAAGTAGCCTTTTGTGAGCAAAAATATATGTGCAGATCAAGAGAGGTGATTCTACCACTCTGCTCTGGTGAGACCTTACCTGGAGTCATGTGTCTAGCTCTGGGGCCCTCAACAGAAAGAAGGACATGAACCTCATGGAGAGGGTCCAGAGAAGGGCCCCAAAAATTAACCAAGGGCTGGAACACCTTGCCTGTGAGGACAGGCTGAGAGAGTTGGTGGTGTTCAACCTGGAGAGGGGAAGGCTCTGGGAAGACTTCATGGCAGTCTTCTGTCTAGTACTTGAATGAGGCCTAGAGAAAAACTGGGAAGGGACTGTTTACAAAGGTGTGTAGCTACAGGACAAGGGGCAATGGTTTTAGTCTAGAGAAAGGTAGATTGAGACTGGACCTTAGGAAGAAGTTCTTTACTATGAGGGTTATGGAACACTGGAACAGGTTACCCAGGAAGGTGGTGGGCCCCCTGTGCCTGGAAATGTTCAAGGTCGGGCTTGATGGGGCTCTGAGCAACCTGATCTAGTTGGAGATGTCCCTGCTCACTGCAGGGAGGTTGGACCAAGTGACCTTTAAAAGCCCCTTCCAACCTAGTGCTTTCTATGAGTGTATGATTTGATAAACGTGCATCTTGATTTACTTGACTTGCTATCAAAGTGAGCAAATGAGAGGCCATGGTTACAGTTGAGTGCTTGGGTAAAGGCTGGCACCCAGAGTCTATTGGTGCGAGAACCACCAGCTGCACCCCAAGAGGCAGGACTGCCTTATCTCGTGGTGGTGGCAGCAGCAATGTGGCTGAGAGCAGAAATTACATGTAGCTGTGGTAAGCTGTGCTTTGTCCCAGCACAGTAGCTGTTGGGTGATCTTTTTAACTTGTTTTTCTTCATTAAAATCTCAGTCTTACAAAAAAGCTGCAAATGCACAGAGCTCCTTCTGGAGTCAGGCATTTTGGA
Source organism: Eubucco bourcierii (assembly GCA_013396675.1). Classification (NCBI taxonomy): domain Eukaryota; kingdom Metazoa; phylum Chordata; class Aves; order Piciformes; family Ramphastidae; genus Eubucco; species Eubucco bourcierii. The sequence continues at coordinate 22,748 of VWZE01006186.1, read as the reverse complement.
TAAGAGGATTCAGTCCCCATAGTGCTGAATTCTCTCAGGGTACTGCTACTGTTGTAGCCATGATGTGACCTACACATAGAGGGGTGGGTCTGTTGATGTGTTTCAGTAGACCCACTGATGTACTTGGAAAAAGCAGTGAACTTTTAAGTTTATTAAGGTCGGGTGCACAGGTTAAGAAATTAGTTTAGCACATAGCTCCACACTGACTGCTGTATCTTTTTTAAATTATTGTATGTCAAGGTTTTTTCCACTTTGGAACGTGGAAATTTAGCTGGCAGTGGACTTTGTTGCTGTATTCTCTTTAAATCTTTATTCTTAGTTGAAGTAAATAAACCAACATGGTAAAGAGAGCTGATAGCTACTCCATCTGTATTATGGCACACAATGATGGCTGGAAGTTAAAGGTTTGATATATAGATCTATTCTTTTATTGCCAGCCCCTGCCCCTGAAGAAAGTATTAAAATTTCCAGATGAGTAACCAAACAATAAATAGATGAGACAGTTGCTGTGAATATCTGATTTTTTGCATAATAATGAGATATTGCTGGATAATACACTTTGCAGTCCACAGTTTGTCTATATTATCATTTTGATTGGACAAATGCTGAAGAAAGATGTACAAGTATTTTAAATTGACTCCATGTGAGAGTTCAGTTAAATTTCTCAGACATTTTAAAACCAAAACACGTTCTAGGAACATCCCTACACAGACACACGCACACGAAGACATTCACTTGCACACGTATACAAAATAAATCGCCAATACCTACTCTCACAATTACTTATGCACAGCCCAAACATTGTGCACAAACTGCAATCCCTTTTTCATGCCAGTTAGGTTACAATTAGGATCATTTTCAGTGAGCATCATCTTTCTTGTGTAGCAGAAGGCTCAGGGAAACACATGCAAGGGAGCCTTTCATCTCACAGCAGTGCCTCTTTCCATACCAGTACAGGCCAAAACCACGGAAAGTTTGGGATCAGTCACAAACGATGGGATGGATAGGTAAATTCCTTACTGTGTTCACAGTGGAAAGAAACCTGAAGTCTAGTCATGCTGATCTTCATGGACAAAATGTTAGCCTACACATCATAAAAGAGTACTGTTTTGGTGAAGTTTTGAAGTGAGGGAAATACTGAAGCTATTGAAGTCTCTGCCATATTTCTCATAGTTACATGTAAAGGTGCTGCTGACAGCATTGAAGCACCATCTCTGTTACTGCTACTATTACTAGATGATGACTAGCAATATTGCTAATATTGATGCATAGGTCAAAGCTTGTTCTAGGTTAGAAAGCTAGGTCTCACAATTAAACTAAATTTTTTTTTTTCCTTTTAACGTGTTCAAGACCTATTTTAGGAGTTCCATTGATAAAGATGGGTCAGAGTTTTGTTTTCTTCCTAGGAAACAAAACAAAAAAACCCAACCAACCAACCAAAAACCCCAACACCCCACCCCAAAAAAAAAAAAAAAAAAAAAAAAAAAAAAAAAAAAAAAAGGAAAAACTGTATTTTCTGTTGGTTTATTTGAACATAATTACCTATTTTCGGCAGTTGTCCATGTCACCTGGACAGGAAAATGTATAAGCACACACTTCAAGATTAGTTTCTTCTGGTATGCAGTCTCTAATTCCAGCTGTTGATACGGCCTAATTCTGACCCCTTTATATGCTGCAGTTATATAATCTTGTTCTTATTTTTACTGTATTCTTTTTATATCTCTGTCTTTTCCAAGTCTTCCTACAGATATGTGCTTTCCCCAGGTTTTGAGAGGGTGAGGTCCTATGTTCCTTGAACCTCACAAATTTGGGAGTTCTTGCTGTACAAACAACTGAAAAGCTTACTGGCACAGGGCCTGGGTTCAGACCTACAAAACACTAGCAACTCAACTCCAAACAACCAAGTACAGCACCTGCTGCTTAAATTGAGGAGCTGGTTTCTTTCTGCCTTTCATTTCTTGTCTGTGTGTGTCTATATGTGTGTATCAAATAAGAAATCCACACACTTGAAAAAAATGGTAAGTAAATGAGCAAAGCCTAGCAAATATGACTTAGATGTGTCCTAAAATCATTTCCAGCCATCAGCTAACCTCAGCAATAGAGAAATTAAAAGTGTTGCTAGATTAAACAATTTTACAGAGCTGCTGTATTGCATCTCTGCTCATATATATATGATTTAATTTACACAAGGGCATACATTTCCTAATGGCTCCTCCATACCAGATGTGTACAGTGGTGATTTTTTGACCCTGTTTCTTCACTGGTGCATACTCACAGTACTGAGAAACGAGGCAGGATTTTCCATCGATTTAAAGTATCTATCATCATTTCTGTCATGATGGACAACATAAAAAGAGCTTTCATGATGCACAGCCATCAGTGTTGTACCCACAAGTCACAGAAAAAGAAATGGGACCAGATTTTGGCCTAGTTTTTCACCTGCTGGGGAAGTGTCTCATGCTGAGGAGTGACATCTAGACTATGTACAAGTTCAACAATAAACAGGCCTGTTGCGAGTTCTTTTTCCTCAGTCATGCAGGTCCAGCCCATATCTGAGAAACACAGAGTAAAATTCAACCCTTAAAGCACAAACTGTTTTCATCCAGATGCATGACATTCCATGCCCTTGCAAAATACCAGCTTTGCTGTGTTTGACCTCAGAAACAAGATTCTGGAATCATCTAACTGACCAGTTCATTCTGTTTTAAGGATTATAATATGAACAATAGGTAGAAAACTCGGTGAAATCATCAGGCTAAGTGTACAGCAGGTGAAACATTGTTTCTTACTGAAATTTAATTCATTTACAAAATTATTTTTCTATTCAAAGCAAGTGTCATGCTTTCTTTGTCCATGGATAATTAAATAAGCTTTCCAATTTATTCATGTATTCTAATTTACATAGGGTATCAACCCGAAACCCTCTCTGCTCAATCAGACAAAAGATGAAAAATATATAGAAAGATAAATCTAAATGTCAGCCACAGCACAGTAAGAACAGTTCTGGCTGGTGAGGGCACTGTTGCTGTAGCTTGGAAACTGGCCCTGGGTGGTGTCTGGTAAGCACTGGTAGTCAGGGCTGAAACAAACCAAGTACTGTGGCTGAATTTTCTCCTCTTTTCTGAAGTCATACCAGGAAAGTTTGGGTCCAAGGCATCAAAACTGTTGTGTGCAAATCTTTTATACTGTCTTTGCTCCCAGTGCTTCCTTGGCTCAGCTTTATAGGATATAATCAGGTACTCAGAGCAAGATTCTCCCATTAGCGTGCTTCTGCCAGACACTGGTCTTTGAACAAGCTTTCTGTGGTAAGAGAATTCCATCTGAAGCTTATCAGCTTCGTGCTGTTGTGCTGAGCCTGCAGGCTTCCTACAACTGAGGTTCGCATTTCCCAGAAGTTATTTTCACAGTTTTGGGTATTCCTCCGATTCCTTCTATCATAGGATTCAAATTCTTCACAAGCATATCACTGGAAGTTTGACAAATGTCATTGGTCTCTTTGTGGGGAGCAGACACAAAGGAGTTCAACATAGAGTGTTTACAGCAAAGAATATATAGGTCAAGTCTCAGAAATATGAGCTGTAAAGCTACTTAGATGCTGGAGCAAGTTTTGAAACCCTTTGCATGTTTACAGAAGAGGATGTACAAGCACTTTCAAGACAATCCAGCTCCCTGTTATTACTGTCTGGGTACAGAAAGGTGATTTTGTGATCTGAATTCTGACCTACCTTTTGTTTTCTACAAGACCTTAAGGATTTATTGGGAGGCCATGAATGAGTTGGAATATTAAGCTAGTATTCCAAAGCTATAGGCAAGCACACAAATGTCTGGGCTGTCCTGCCTCTTAACCAGCAACTGGTCTTCTTCAGGCTCTGAGATCACATGTGGTATAATTTGGAGGACTGTGTCCACAGTTGGGGCAATGACCCACTTAGTAACTTTGGGAGTTGAGTGAGTGGACTGCTGCATGATTGTCAAGTGAGTTTTATTCCCTAGAAAAGGCAATTTGGTTTCAAACATGTCTGTCTTCTTTATCAGCAGTTTAAACTTTATACTCAAGTTATTTTATTCTCTTTCCCCAAGCTCATAATTTAAAGGAGAAACCATCAAAAATAAGTACATAACATAGCAATACAAACCCTTAAAAAATAGCAGAACCTTCAGTCTCTGCTTGTTTTCCTTTATGGTGTTTTGTTTTATTAATAAGGCTGCCTCTATATTCATGACAAAATAAGAAAGCTATGAAACAGACAAGCCTTTGTTAGACATCAAATATAACTAATATTTGATGTCATAAATATTAATAACTTTCATGTCTTTAGATACTTTGGAATCAATTCCAAACATTTTTTGTTTGATTCACTCTTATTTATTTTTTCACATTGAACTGGTAGAAAGAGTTATCATAGAATCATAGAATCATAGAATGGTAAGGTTGGAAGGGACCTCAAGGATCATCTAGTTCCAACCCCCTGCCATAGGCAGGGACATCTCCCACTAGGACAGGTTACTCAAGGCCTCATCCAATCTGGCCTTGAACACATCCAGGGAGGGAGCATCCACAACCTCCCTGGGCAACCTGTTCCAGTGCCTCACCACCCTTACTGTAAAGAACTTCCTCCTAACATCTAGTCTAAATCTCCCCTCTGCCAGTTTAAGCCCATTGCCCCTTGTCCTGTCATTGCAGGACCTTGTAAATAATCCTTCCCCAGCCTTCCTGTAGGCCCCCTTCAGATACTGGAAGGCTACTATCAGGTCCCCTCGAAGCCTTCTCTTCTCCAGGCTGAAGAGCCCCAACTCCNGGACTCGGTTGGCTGTCTGGGCTGCATGTGCACACTGCAGGCTCATGTTGAGCTTTTCATCAACCCAGACTCCAAGGTCCTTTTCCTCAGGGCTGCTCTCCAGCCATTCACCACCCAGCCTGTATTTGTGCTTGGGATTGTGCCTACCCAGGTGCAGGACCTTACACTTGGCCTTATTGAATTTCATCAGGTTGGCCTGGGCCCAACTCTCCAGCCTGTCCAGGTCCCTCTGGATGGCATCCCTGCCCTCTAGCAAGTGGCCTGTGCCCCACAGCTTGGTGTCATCTGCAAACTTGCTGAGGGTGCACTCCTATTTTTATGTGGGGAAAAAAGTCTATCAAGTTCTGCAGCCTGATTTAATCTTTTGAAACCTCTTTACAAACTGCTTGAATTAAGATGTTATTCAATGTGCTTTACATGGCTAAATCTGTAGACCCAGGTGAAATGAGCAGTTAGTGTTAGGTGAGAGAAATGATGGCCACAATTTCTGCTGTCACTTGGGACTGATTTGGGTATTTTATGGTAAAACAGAAAGGATCAAAAGAGGCCTCTTGACAACCTGGAACCTTTTAACAAATTGCATGTTTTGTGGGCATAACACATGGCATAACCTGCCATTTGGTATCACATTTCTTGGCAAATTTTCTACAGGTACTGAACACTAATTAGTATTACCCAATGTGAGTTGTCTCAGTAACTATAAATTAATGTTTGCTGTTCCTTGGAAACAGGAAATTCCTATTGCTGAGCAGAATAGTTCAGTACTGTCTCACAGATGTGCAGACTCATATTCAGGCCACAAACTCACAATTTTCACATCCTCTATGTGAATAATATTATCAATCGACTGACTGTTGGTGCAGAGCAAGGTCTTCTATAGATAAACATCTAAATCTGATATGTCTACAGTAATTTGGAACAAACATGAAATTTTCATCCACACATGGAGGAGACAGGATTCACTGCCTGTGAGGGATTAAATATAGGACTGGGGATGTGCCAATATGAGAAAGAAATGTTACTCCAAGAATTACAAGTGGTTCTGTGAATTTATGCATGTGGAGGAATTGTTTCTTCTCTGTATTTTTTTTTTAAGTATATTGCGATTTCTGAAAGAAATTTCACAAATCTGACACTGCACTCCACTTTTGCCTTAAAATCTTTGTTTGTAAGGAATCCTACCAATACCCAGTAACTTGCTGACTATTGAGGCAATTAAATACTGTGACTGTGTTTGCAGTCTCTGCTAGTGACATATTTAAGTCTTTTTAAAGGTACATTTAGAAGAAAACAAGCACGAACACAGTATGATATTGGTTCTTCTAACACAGTCCCTCTTCTTGCTGCTGTAATAGACTGCTGTACTGTTTGTGGAGTAGTCAGACTTTTGTGGACCAGGTGTAGTAGCCCTGCCTTTCTTCTCTAGCTCCGTGTTCTCTGTCATCTACTAAAAGAGCCTATTCTCTTGGCAGCTCTCCTTTGTTACCCTTGGTTATTCACTTCATTGAGGAAGGACACAGATCAGTAAACTTAAGTAACAAAAAAGTCCAGAGCCCCCAGATGGCAAATCTGCTTTGGACAGCAGTCACACGAATTCTTATTTCTAGAGAGAAACATTTTCTAGTACCTGGAAGATGGTTAGGATGGAGGCAGGATGTAGTCACAGAACAGGACAAGGCTAAAGTCTGCATTTGCCAAGCCATTGAGTTTACAGAGCTTGCCCTAAAAGTGAACATGGAGAGAAAATATAAGGGCAGAAGGAGATGGAGACTATATATCCAGAAGGTTAACTTTATATTAACTGAGTTGCTATCAACACAAGAAAGCAATTCCCATGGAAACTGTTGTTTTGTCACCAGATAAATCTTGAAAGGCTCACTCTGTACTCAGATCAAAGAAAAAAATAGATGCAAGTCTGTGATAGGAAACATAGGAAAACAGTAAGTTAAAACAAATATTAAAATCATACTTTCGAAAAAAGAACAACCCACCTCTGTATGCTTTCAGAATATGAGGGGACAAATCTCATGTTCTTTCCAGGCCTCTGGAACATCATAGCTGTTGTAAATGGGCCAGTCCCAAAGAGCCCACATGTTTCAAATGAGAGGAGATTATTTGCTGCATCATTTTAGCATGTTTGATTTATCAGTAACTAATGGAAAGTTGACAGAGACTTTGAACAAAATGATTTAGTGTGTCACGAGCCCAAGATTTGGCATAAAAAATGTTTTACTTATGGTATATTCATATGGTGAGAACATAGCCAAGTTGTTAGCATTAATGAAATCCATCCAAATTCCTTTTTGTAAGATGCATTATTAATCTACTGTTATTAAATAAGAAGTTTAAAGCAGTTAGGGCAGAGAATAGGACAGGGAGACAAGATACATTCAAAATTCCACCATTCAAACCAAGAATTTAGAGAATGAACTGAGCTGCTTCAGATCAGTGGTGAGACTGGTGTGCTCAGTTAGGATTTTTAGATAATTTTGGTGGTAGAGGATATTGTCTAGGCAGTCTTAGTGACTAATTGGGTTTTGGTGGCGTTTGAATGATTTATCCTGGTTTGCTGAGAAAGCAGGGCTTACAAGACCATATTTTTTGCCTGTTGTCTTCTCTCAGTCAACCCAAACAATGCTGAATGCTTTGTCCAGCTTCAGTCAGACTTGAAAGGAGTGAAAGTTCTCTTTCTACTAGTCAAGTTCCTTCATTTTTAAAGAGTTTTCTTAAATATTTTCTTAACATTTTGGCTAGATAGGAAAAACAGGCTCACACTAGTCTCTTCATGAGAGAAAGGCAGTCTGAACTCAAGCATTGTTCATTTTGTGTGGCAACGGAAAGACAGTCAGTCAGTGAGCACATCCTCTGACAGGTCAGCAGGCAGCTCACTATTTCATCTGCTCTTGTTGGGTAGGCTATCATAAGGAAAATAGAAAGGGAGGGCTCTTCAGGCAGGTGTAGTTTAGGGAACAAAGGACATTATCTGTAGGGAATCCAGTAAATTTATTCCAGTGCTTACACTACAATATGTTAGCCATCCCCACTGAGATCAACGGGAGTTGTATTGTGGACTCAAAGGATAACAGCATAAAGAAAGAGATGTACGATCTTGAAAAGCCTCCATGTCCAGAGAGGGGTCCCTGAATGCTAGTACTAATAACTCCTTACAGAACTTGAAAGATGAAATTGTTGTACTGTTCCCACCAAGATCATGGAGAAGGCTGAACAGATTTAAGTTTTCATTGTGTCAGGGTCTGGATACTGCAAACTTTCAGAGAATATTCAATAGCAATATTTTGTCAGATCTTTCTCTGGCTGTTGGTTTTTATTCCCACACCCCACCCCCACCTCTGGTGACTGCATGTTGATTACACAGTTTCAGCAAGTAAAAGTTGAAATGGAAACGTCCAGGAGTAGTCTGGATCATTCATTTTACACAATTGTATATGCTGCTTTGTATTGCGTGGTAACTTCTAAGGAATAGGTAAGTAAATGGTACTTTACTGACCAGAGTTTTGAATTGTCCACAGAGATTGAGAAATATGATTTTTATTTTGAAAACAAAACAAAATTGGTCACATTTTCACGCCTATTTGCCTGAGCCAAATATACACAATGCTTTCTGTGCACATAGTAGATACATACATAATTTAGCAGCATAGGAACTTTGTATATGAACTTCTATTTAATGGTCTTGTTCTACATGACTACAATGAAACCAGTTCTGCAGGGCTGAAATAAGGAACATGCAAAGGAAACTTTTGTAGGTTGCTGAAGAGATCAGTGTTTCTTCAGTCATCTATAGCCAAAGCAATAATTTTTTTTGGTGGTTCCCTCCATACAGATAATTTAAGTCAATCATAATTCCTTCAGAGTCAAGACAAGGTTTATGCAGAGTGAATAAATTTTTATTTTCAAAATCATAATTGCTGGTTAGTATTGCAAACAGAGAAAGGGTAGGGTATATGGTGTAGCATGCTTGAGAGAGTGGAACATTTTCTAAGACCCACAGAGAGGCCAGAGTCTGGAGCGTCTGCAAGATGAATCAGCCTCTTTGAAGTCTTGTGCTGCTTTTCTAGTGAGTGAATTACCTGAGCTAGCACCAAACAAATTACCAAACCTGTTCCAAAGGTTTGCAGTGCAAAAGACAGCTCAAGCTTTCCCCTTAACCAACTCTCTGAAAAAGTGGACAGCCATAATTTGCATCCCCCACTCCAGAGAGAAAGGCTTTTACTGTTGCTGTTCTGAGAGATACAACAAATTTCACTTCATGTCAGGATACTCTAAGGATCCAGGCTTATATAATGGTGCTTGCTGGTTTTCTATGGGATCAGTTCCCAGCCTTCCTAATAGGTATTTCCAGAGCTAAAGTGGATGAATACTGACAGCTTCTGCTTTGTATCCTCAAAAGCTGAAGAAGAAGACAATGCTGAAAATAGTACTTAACTCTGTGCTGTTGACCCCCTACCCAACTGTGCCACGTCCACATTCACAGAACCATAACCTCCCTGACTTGTATTGAGAATTAAGGAACGCATTGTTACTGACCCAAATTCATCCCATTGAGTTTCTTTACAGCGGCATTTGACCCCAAAGGTGTCCTTTTAAGCAGTATCTCTTTACTTTGAAAGAAAAAAAAAAAAAATCACCCAGAGCTTGATCATGAAGAAAGAGTTTGGGGTTGTTTTATTTAATTGTAGGGACTGATTAAGAATGCTCAGGAAAACAGAAATGTGTTGAAGAACTTTCAATATTTTGAACAAAATAAAAACCAGTACTTAGATATATACAGCCCTTACTGCAAAGGGTGTTCAAGAGTGCTAGATGCCTCATGTGATTTCTTATTTTCTAGTGTTCTGGGTGGCTGTATGATCCGATGTCTCAGTCATAGGCTCTGTGGTCTGACAAGGCATTACTTCTTTGCTTGGGAATTTTGTTTTGTAGTTTATGCCTGTGTCCAGTTAGGAGAAAAACATTCTCTGAAACACAGCTTGGACACCTTGATTGCACGTAGAGAAAGTGGGACAGATTTTAGCACTACAGGCAGAATTGTGCTTATTTTCCAGTGGAGAGCCTTCATCTGAACAGGCAGCAGGTGCCCCTGTTGACTCCAATGTGATGACTTCAAAACCACCTAATTTTGAGCTCAGGTTAAAACCTCTGAGTAATACCAAGCTGATAAATAGGCAGCAGAATTTTGTGTATCTTCTGACTTGGAAAAAACAAACAAACAAAATACCCTACCCCAAATTCCCCTATTCTCTGAAAGAACAGCCAATTGTTCCAAAAGGTATGTCCTAAACTGTCTTACAGCAATGGGATTTATAATACGTAACTATATATATAGACAGCAATAGAATTTGTAGTATGTAACAACGTATAGATAATGGAGTTTACTGTAATTGTCCTTCATTGAATGGACAAGGAAGAGAATAAGGTAATTTTCCAGAGTAGTCTATCTCTGAAAACATCTGGTGATGTCCGCTCTCTGGATTGTACTGGCCAGTGCTGGCTGTATGGAGGCAGAGCAGGAGTTTCAGCCCTCTTGTCTCTTCTCTGGACTTGCTCTGTCCTGTGAAATCATAACGAGTCCTGTGGCTAAACCCTCTCTGGATTGTTTGGAGCTGCTGGCATCTATGGGTGAATGCCTACGCTATCAACAGGGTAGCAACTGGAGAAAAAAATGTCAGTGTGTATATTCTCCATGGCTACTGGGCCAGCAAGCCACTTCCTACTGAAATATATTATACTAACAAAATGGGCTTTGACTGATATGACTGATGGTGAAAGTTCCTTGCGAAGGCACCAATGGCTTTAATAGCAGTGTAACTGCTTCTGTGGGATTTTGACTGTGCAGCAATGTTACAGAAAATTAACAAATCCTCTACCCCATTATATCAAATTAGCAAATATTGCTATGATGCAGATAGGACCTAATACAGTCAGATTTTATGTCATTAGTGGAAGTCCATCACAGGAATTGATCTAGCAACTCTTAGTGATGCTTTCAGAAGAAAACCCAGTATTAGTAACTCCATGTTAGTAACAACCAAGTCTTGCAGTGTCTGATGCTTTTCTTAACATTCCTAAAGAAATGAATAGCGAAGAATCTCCAGTGTTTGTTGTTTGAAAAGGAGAGAGGGAGTGTGTTGAAGGTCTTACTGGATAATGTGGTTTCAATGAAAAAGGGACTGAAAAAACCCCACCATTAAGAACATGAAGTCAGAGCACAGAAAAGAGAACATTTCTGAAAGCTTTCCAGGTTTATCTCAGAAGTATTTAGGACTGGGATTTTGTTAACGTTCAAGATAGATTGGTCCATAGCTTGGGTGGGAAAAAGTACCTTAGCAGCCCTAAAAATGGATTCTGAGACGTTCTTTTCTCCTCCAAGAACTCACAAAACCCACAACTTTTTTGAATACAGAGAGGAATATATGACACAGTGTTCTGTGTTCAGTCCTTCCTTGGACAATTCTTTGTGACTGGGAAAAAAAAAAAAATCTGTGTTATGGTCTGAAAGCACTAGACTAGCAATTGAGGGAAAATTAAAAATAAGATAAGCATTTTGTAAAGTTTGTGAATGATCACACAGTATTATGGCACCCATGTACATACTGTATATGACCTACTACATCCACTAGTTGCCTAATTGTGACCCCAAAGTTGAGAAAAAGTTAAATTGCTTACCTACTTAGAAAACCACCTGCAGTTTCTGAAAATCCTTGGTAGTGAAGACCCAAATTCACTAGGAAATTTCTTTGGATTTTAATGCAATTTTTTTTTTTCTTTGAAACCCACACCTACTGCATTAGGTGTTTGCAACCATGACTCAGGCAAGCTGTGCTCCAGCAAGAGTACCATTCATTGATAGGTGAGAAAACTCAGCAGTGATGAGGCAAGCAAGAAGGGACAAGCTCTTCCCTCACTGTAGAACTGTCTGTTACAGGAGTTGTGTGTTTTCTCTGATGTACATGGTACCTGTCATTTTCAAGGAGTAAATACTGCTGTCAGTCTTGCAAATCAGGAGTGGTTGGAAATTACTTAAAAGGCCGCCCGGAAAGGTTGTGGAGTCTCCTTCTCTGGAGGCTTTCAAAACCAATTTGGATATTTTCCTATGCAACCTGATCTAGGCATACCTACATAATCTAGTCCGCCCTCCCTGCTGATCTCCAAAGGTCCCTTCCAAACCCTACCGTTCTACAATCCTATTAAAAATACAATTTTTGGTGAACAGGGATAGCAGATCTGGGTAGTCCAGCTTGTCCACATGGACATTCAGAAGTATGTCTGCTTCTCAGAGCCTCCAGATATACCTGACTCTTCTAGGACTAGCAAAAGTGAGGAAGCTATAGCTCAGTCAAGAAATTAAGATGGTTATTAACAACTTTCTGCAGATACAGAAATCACAAACATCTGCTTCTGTGTCTGTTAGAATTCTTGAAGTCGCTAACAAAACTGCAATTCAGAGCCAAATTACATGTAACAGGAATCAATTCTCTATTGATTCTCTTCCGTGTTCTCCAGAGATCTCCCTTAATCTGGAACTTATGAGGCTTAATTATGAAATTATTTTCAGCAAGATCTCAAGTACATCAAACACAAGCTGAGAGAAAACATGAAATATTTGTGTTTGTGGTCCCCTTCAGCAGGTCTGTGGTTCCATCTTTCTGCTCAGTGTGTGAGGAGTCTTTATTACTGATCTAAGGGACATGACCCTCTAAAAAACCGAGAAGCAGTCACACAGGAAGAGGTGATGCAGGCCGTGTTTCCATGAGGGAACTGTCCATCCCCCGTTAGCCTGAAGGGAGAGATGTTTCCAAGGGACAAGGCAATAGCATGTTTAAAGGCCGGGGGATGCTAAATGTTCATTTCATCTTCCTAGTACTCTGCTGCTAGGAACCTGCATCATTAAGCTAATGAATTACAGGTAAAATTTGCCAACCAGCGTCACAAAGACTACTTAGGAGTGGAATACAGGAAGAAGTGGGAGAGGGTCAGATGGCAGTATTGCTTAAGCTGGTAGAAAATCACGCATCTGATGTGTGAAAGAACAGGTTTGCAATTGTTGGAAAGAGATGGATGCCATCTGCAACTGGCAATGGAGTGTTGCCTTTCCCGCTCTGAAATGAGTGCTTGGTCCACCTAGGTAGCCTGCAGCAGAATTTCCTGTGTGGCCTAGCACTGACCTCACATTTTGGCCACAACTGGATGACATGGTCCACTTTCATCTTTAGGCATTCCAAAGCACAGGACTTAGTGTCTTTTTGCCTATTGCATCTAAATTTATATTTGTTTCATGTTTAATTGGTAGTGCAGCAGCACTGCTCATAGGAATAAAAGGATCCTGTAATTAGTAGTTCAGGTTGTTAAAACATGAAACTAATGTGTGGGCCTCCTTTTGGAGGCAACCTAGGGAACACGAGCTCCTAGATTCTCTGGCAGGCACTACACTAGTGGTTCCAAAAGCCGATAAAGCACCTCATACCACACACAAACAAGCAAGGATGGAAGCCACAGGCTCCCAGAGTGCTTTGATTTCATCCCTGGGAAAGACACCAAGAGGTGAATGTTTGCAAACCAGTCCAGTACATGCAGGTGGTCTGTGCTGGCTGTAGCTATGATAGCTGGGAGAGTGGGGGTGCTGGGCATTTTCTGGTGGTGTAAGATTAGTCTTGGCTGTAATGTCTCTCTAAGGAGCTGCTCTAATTAATGCAAAATACTCTTGTTACTACTTAATAAATACCCAGGGCCTTCTAAATAGCACAAAAATTAGAGCTTTTATTTAGTAGTGTCTGCAGCTGAGGTATAAGCTAATCTTTCAGACACTCTGGTGCTTCCTGGCACAGTGGCCATGTTAGGGACATATACGAGAGTAAAAGCAAGGCCTGCCCAGCCCTGCTCTAGCTGCCACAGTGTTGCATCCCCCAGCAGAGGAAGGATGACAGAAAAGGCATCTGCACATGAAGGTGCTGCCAAAGAAAGGGCAGAGTCACCCAGTCCGTATGCAGCAGTCAGCACTCCTCCGGGCTCACCTCTCGAAACAGCCGCTGGAAACGCTCGTCGTTTCCGTGCTCGGAGGGTCTGAGTGTCCTGGGGCAGGTGGCAGGATGGGATCTCTCCCAAGCGGGGCGCGGTCGGCCTAGGGTGCGGTGTACAGCGTGGTGCCTGGCCTTGTCCACAGGCATTGCCGGGACGAGACCGGGGTCGGTGCAGACTACGGCATCGCGGGGCGCACGGTAAAGCGGAGGGTATGCCTGCGCTCTCTCAGCTTGCGAATGCGGCCCCCGCACATCACGGCGGCCCTCCGCATGTACGCAGTGCCCTTACTGTGGCGAGAGCGCAGACGGGCAAGAGCGCTTATACCCAGACGTCCTGCAAAGGGGCTGCGATCCGCGGGGCAGGAGAACGATGCCTCCTTTTCTCTTTGTAGACACAAACGTTGCCTTCCAAGCTGTGCCGTGGCTCTGCTTAATAAATCCAGAGCCTTTTTTTTTTTTTTTTTTTCTAATTGGTGTTGTGTTGTGTCGTATTGCATTTTTTCCAAGCAAGGGTGCCAGTGCAACTCGCCCTGTAGCGCAAAGGGACCCAGAAAGAGAGAGGAAGATAAAATGAATTTAAATTCCAAAGGGGTTTCAGTGCTGGTTTCCTAGTCCCCGAGTCAGCAATGTGTTTGTGAAAATTCAGCCTTTTTGTCTCTTAGAAAAAAAGGACTAAATCTACATCGGTGGCCCAGTCTAGGTTTGCTATTCTTTGCATTTTCTATTCAACTGAATGAGAGTGAATGAAGTGGCCTGGGACCCTTTATTTGATCTACTCAATTGCATAAAGTGACAGAATTCTAATATATTTGTTTAATGCTCTTCAATGGGGCTTTCACTTTCTAGCTTGCAAATGAAGCCTCAATCTCTAAAGTTTTGTCTTTTTTTTTCTTTCCACCTTTTTTTTTT
>VWZE01006173.1:103998-148478 GCA_013396675.1 Eubucco bourcierii | reverse complement strand
GCCTATGGCAGGGGGTTGGAACTAGATGATCCTTGAGGTCCCTTCCAACCTTACCATTCTATGATTCTATGAACTGCCTCTGTAGATAGACTTAAGTAGTGCAGACTGTAAAAGCACCTGAGCATAAGTGCAAACCACATTATTTAGATGCTATTTTGAAATCCCATTTAAAGAATCTCTATCAAATGTCTGTTCACGTCACTGAGTGCCTTAAACACTCACAACTCCCTTACTACACATTTAGTTCTTCTGTACTTTGCCTCCTTGAAAGCAGCTATAAGCACTGCACATTGAGCTATATGGCTTAAATCTTACTGAAGCAAAGCTGAAATCCGAGTCAGCTGAGAGTCCACTCAGGTGTCAAAATCTTGTCCCTCAGTGTAAGCCAGGTTATCCCATTGCAGGGAAAAGGTCCATCACTGTAGCACAGGTACAACCTAGCTCATCTCATGTGACTGGAGTTGTGCAACAGCAGTGAGTACTGGGAAAACAGCTAGTAACTTGTTACAGTTTGAAATAACAAAGATATTAGACAAGGGGGTTAAAAAGGAAAGGGAGAGCATGGCATTTGATTTTCTATGCATTAGTGGCTCTGGAGGGAGTTAGTTACAACTTCACGGTTTTGCGAGAAAATTTATACTGCTTCAGAAAACTTGGCTGCAGGGCAACAGTGCCTACCAGTCACACAACTCAAAATCCCTTTCTGGCTCTTGGACAGGTTTTGCAGATGTTTCTTGTATGCTTACACACAGCTCAACAGTTCAATGAGGGAACAGCAAGTATTCTCCTACCTAATGCTGAAGTACAGCCCTTCTAAGAGGGAAACTGTGCTTATTACCAGCTCCCTTTTTCGTGTGTCAAATGTTTGAGGGGAAAATAATCCCAAAATCTAACAAAAAAAAAAATCCCATAATGGAAGATGCTTTTCATTTATACACATTAGATGGAATCATGTCAACATTGAACAGCTCTCTCAAGTTTTTGTGGAGGTTTTGATATGGTGGTGCAGAATAGCTTCTGTACCCAGAGCCTAGCTGGTGCAACTCAAGGAAGAGGAAAGGCCCATTGCTTCAGTGCACATAGCCAGCTCTGGGCTTCTGCAGCAGCACAGTTAGTTCCCCCCCAGATAACTCAAAGCTGTTTGTCACAACAGCAATCATAACTCCTAGTACTTGACATATGCAGGTTTACAGCTGACTTGAAAAAAGGTGTTGCAGGTAACTTGACATGTATCAATGCTTTTGAGGAAATTATTCCCTGTTATTCATAAATGTAAGGATTGACTTGTGGGTCAGTGAACTGAAAAAACATAAAAATGATGCATTTGGTATCTTTCTCTCTCTCACTTTTAAATGAGGGATTCAAGGTAGAGTGCTGAGGTTTTTCAATGCATTGGTTACCTTAACGTTTTGTATCATATCAGTCTATAAAATTTCCAGTTGTTTGCTTTATTAAAATCAGAAGAAGGTTGAAAACAAACCAAACAAAATAACCATAGGGACAAACAGATGTGGTTGTGGATCTGTCTAATTTTAGGGACCTTTTAAATAAACTCATTAAATGTCTGCTATTCCACTGATAAAACTTCTGTAAAATATTTTAAGACTACCTGAGACCTTGAATTTTCTTCTGAGTTTGTTACATGCCCTGATATCTTGCAGAAGACTTAAAGCATTTAAAGAAAGAACAAATTAATTCATTCTTTCCTTAACTCTGAATTTGTAAAATGGAAACCAACAGCTGCTACAGAGCCAAAAGAGAAAACAAAAGCATGTAGCAGGTGGTACCATGTATGTATGTCTAATTGCAATCTAACAATCTGCTAGCCAGTTACCAAATAGTGACAAATTACATTATGATTCAGGCAAAGAAGGGGAGAAAAGAAAATTGGAAAGTAAGAGAAAGTTTTGGCACAGGAAATTAGCATCTTTACAAAGGAGAGTAAAGAGGGTTACTAGGAGAAGTGAGTCATGTCTCTTTCTTTTTTGAAACATTTTGACTAGACACCGTTTAGAGAAACTGCCTATTAATGCAAAGAACACTGATGAAATGATGGCATGTCCAGTATAGGACCCAGTATAAGTAAACTTGATGGACTTTGGCAAGTAATATGCAGGGCGTGGTTGAGAGACGGATGTAAAGCAGTGATATGTGTGTGTTTGGGATGGATTTGCTATATTAAAACAAGATGGATTTGGAGATGGCAAAAATCTTATGGACACTTCTAGGAGAGGAGGAAAATAGAGTTCTGAAGTACATCGTTGTGGTAGTTTAACACAGTCTTTTCCCTACAACACAGAAGTGAGGGATAGTAACACACACACACACAAATAATCCAGGTTGAGATAAGAATTTAATATAAAAGAGATAGGATAATGCACAATTAGCTTAGCTTATTTGCAGAAGCAGCACAGTAGCAAACAGCAGGAGAAAGCCAGTGAGCTAAAACCCCCAAACCCAGGGAGCTACTCCCCCATCTCTCCCCAGCCAGCTGCCATCCCAGCAGACGACAGCCAGCACCCAAGACCCTGGAATGCAAAAGCATCAACCAGAATAGAAAGCCTCTCATTATACAACCTGAACTTCAAGCTCCATAATACTTTGCTCCAGCCAGCACTTTCACTTTAAAGCTGGCATGAAGCAGGATGTTTTTGAATAACAGCAGATTAAAACTCAACCTATGTCATTCTCCACCCATTATTCTATACCATCTGTATCATGCCCAGCAGCAATTAGCATCAAACAATAAACATCATACATCATTCATTGTCTGTTCTCATTCAAAATGAGATCACTTTGCAGTACACAGGAGACAGCTCACTGCAGATGCTCTGGATCTTCACCCTATTCCAGCAGTCTGAATCAGTCCATGACCAGTCCAAGTGGTGAGGCTGTGTTTCCACTTCTGGGGCAGTTGACTCCATCCACCCCTTCAAGTGAAAGCAAACAGTGGCTTGCATTCTGGTGCTTGGCTTCCAAGACATCCAGGAGCAGGGACCCCCCATCACACTGGTGATGAAACACTCAGGTGTCGTACCTGTGCTTTTTGAGGTGCTGGACCTCCTGGGACAGTTTTTTCACAGCTGAAACACAGGCCTCTACAGAGGAAAAGTGATTTTCCTCATGTTGCTGAAGCCTGTTTATTTCACCCACTGTTTGTCCTTGGCTATCTTCCAAAACCAGAGATAAGAACTGAGCAAGCAGCCCTGGCTCTTTCTCTTGTTCCTGCAATGGCCCTGGGTTTTTTTGTCTTTTGTAGGACAAGCTTCTTCCCTCCTATGCTTCTCTTTCCATGCAGGGGCAGCTGATATTGGCAGTTTGGTTCTTTGCTGCAGCTGCCATGCCTGCCAGTCTGTCTATAGGCTTAGAGAGGGAATATATACACCAGAAGGAATATATACAGAATGTCAGCACATTGGCCCCAGCCACCCCCAGAAAGCAAATGCATCAACATAGTGAACACACCACAGGGGGAAAAAAAAAAAAAAAAAAAAAAAGCCAACTGTATAAAACTCTCTTAACAAGCCTCAAGCCTTAATTGAATCTTCTCATTATTTCACTTGTTATTTCAACCCTTTTGTCTCCTGCCAAAATTAGCTGTCTTAGTTAAGCCAGCTGCTTTCTGTGCCCCACATTGGGCACCAAATATGTAGACTGTGCTAGTTTAGCACATCAGGGCAGAAGATAAAAGATGAAACAAATTGGAAGGAGGCAGTGCCATCTGATAAATAATTTACAAGATTTTATGAGATGCAGTGTTCCAAGTCTGCTGGATTAGCCTTTCTTTGGCTGATATTTTATGGTGTTTCAGTTGCACAGAAATGAGAGTGAGCTGAATTATGACAAAATGGATTTATATTCTGACTAGCACCAGTATAGATGAAGAAATAAAAGGGTGGCATGGGAACTGTGGTCTATGAAAGGATCAGTATTGAGAAAAATCTAGTGAAAATGGAAAAAGCATGAAACATGCTTTGGGGGCTCTGAAGAGGGAAACTGTTACTGTTTGTGGTATTACAGATTTTAAATGAGATGTTGATTCAAGAGAAATATAAAAGAAATGAACAAGTATATACCAGCAATTCCTTTGCAAGAGAACTCTTTTAAAGCACTGTATTTTTGTGTGTGGAGCTCAAAGGAACATTGATGTTGAAAAATCTAGGGTCACAATTGCTAAGCTGGGTCAAAGCTGGCATAGCATATCTTTGGCATGTGAGTCTCTTCTCACTTGAGCAGTGCAAGTCTGAAGTCAGCAGGAATACACAGAGGTAAAGCCAGCATAACAGAGGAGGGAGCATTAGTCCATTTCCAGTTGCTGTCTCCAGAATCTTCATAATTTATTTTAATGCCGAGCTTTTCACTTACCTTCTAAAGGCATAATATGTTTGCATCTCCTGTGATCAAATCAATCTTCTATCTTATTGTCAGTCATTCACTGATAGCAATCCTCAGATCATTCTTTCTTTAAATGTTATCTCACCATATAGAGAAACCACACATGATTTCTTTGCCTGGAGGCTATCAAGTACTGCTAACTCAAACTGATTTATGAAATGCTTTTCTGGACTTGCACTGGGCAGCATGCTGAAGACACTTTTCAAAAATTTTTAAAATCAAAGCATTCAGTATAATAACACAAGCCAAACAGTGCTCTCTTCCCTTGTTTGCTACTTTTCAGTAGATGAAGAGTGCTCCTGTATAGTCCAAATAAGGTCATGTACCACTGAAACCATCCTTGAAGGGCTTGTATCACTGTAACTGTCATAATAGCAACCTGATTATCAGTGCTATACCTAAAATACATAAATAAATACTCTGCAATCCTGTAATAAATTTTGCAGTTTTCCTTTAGAAAAGTGACTGAAGCCCAGGGTTCCCGGAGTTCTCCACAACTCCCAAGGTGCTCTGACTCAGATCTAACAAACAGAATCCAGAAGAAATATGAATTATGTTCTTAGAGGAGGGCAAATTGTTGACAGGCTAAGTGGGGCAGTTTTAATGACTTCCAGACTGCCTGAAACAGCTGATCTTCGAATGGACCATGTGGCTGAATTATCTAGAAACTGAAGCTCCTCTGGCCTGACTGCCACTTTAGCTGCTGTTGAATGCTGATACTTCAGTGCTTTGGGAAAAGTCACTGAGTATATTTTAATTATTTACCATCTTCAGCTGATCACAGTCAATAGAGGAAAAGAGCAGGCAGCACACAGAATGAGACTGCTGCTGCTATGTAGCTCAATATTAGGAATACTGGAAGGCAGTGTACTATGCTGTGCTATGTACTGTGCCTGTGCCATTTGCTGGCCTTCAGTTTGCTGATGAATTGTGCATAATTAGAAGCAGCATAAATGAGTTGATGGCCTTCTGATCCTGGCCCTACTGTCTGAATAGTGGTGATGAGGCAGATACTGCTTCAGCACAGAAATAAAAAGCACTGTCTGTCCTGGAGGCCAGAGACAGGATTTTCTGGGTGAACCTGCAGTTTTCAGGTGTTTTCAGCTCCACAGACACTTGAGAGGGGCTGGTCCCTGCCCTACCCGTGTTTGCACAACAGAGCATCTGAATATAAGTGGATGATGCATAGATCAAGACCACTGGCCAGGAAAATCCTTTTGTCATTTATTCAGGTAGGAGGAAAATACAGAACCTGTTGTACCACTCGGCTCTGGGGATGATGTTGCTGGGCATGAAAAAAGAGCTGTGCTTCCCACAAATATGGTCTGAAAAAGGTATTCCTTTTTATCCCTTCTTTCTTCTCAGTGACCTGTCCATGTAACTTCAATGCTAGAAGAAGCATTTTCCAGAGCTTTCATCGTAGTTTTTATTTTATTTGAGACAAATGGAGCAACAAAAGATACTTTTAAGTGCTAGAAAACAGGAAAACATCTTTTACTTCACATGTGTTGGTACGAAAAAAACCACAAACGTCCCAGCAACTGAAGTATCAGGTTCTGGCATGATTTTGAGTAGTGTGAAGCCTCAAGTAAAACATGTACTGCAAGTAAATGTTGTTTTCTGTTTTCTGTTAAGCGGTTGGGGTGGAGGAGGTTCCCAGCACACAAGTGCCATGTGTTCCACATTGCCTGCTCCAGCAGGAGGCTGTTGGCCCTGGGGGATGAGGGAGGGAGGCTGAGGCTGGATTCAGCTTAAAGCTTGCCAAAGGGAATGAAAGAGGATGACATAGCTGAACAATGAAGGTTTAATTTTGTCCTCCCCACTTAAGCAAAGCTCCACGCCATGTAACAATTTTACAAAGTGCCAGAGAATGTTATGGTCACATGAGCTTATTTCTGCTTTTCACAGTAGGAATGTGTGTGACAGCAATGGCTTCAATTTGTTGGGGTTTTTTATATAGTAATATCTGCCTATGTGTTCAAACTCTGTGTTTGGGAGCAGTCATTGAAGTGTTTGTTTTCTCATGTTGGTGGATTCCCTGACTTGGGATGAAGTTTGTCAACTAAATCATTGCCTTTCTCACAGTTTTCCAGCTTGCTGCTGTGAGCCAGTGTTGTTTCCCAGGCACTTTTAACCTAGTTTGATACACTTCTCTGTTTGTAAATGGTGAATTGATGACAGATACTTAGTGCTTGGGGTGAGTGGTAGTCATCCACACAATGCCCCAAAAGCTGCTTCTTTGTCACAAGGTATAATTATACTATCGTGTTAATTTTCTTTCAGTTTTCTTTTAAATTTAAAACAATCAATTTCCTCCTTATAACAAAGATGTCACTATTTGTTTTCATCCTGTCTCTTCATTCCCCAAACCAGCACCTTAACAAAATCCTGAGCCTTTTCCCAAAATTGCCTGAAGTCTACAGGGCCCTTCCCATTGGCTCCTGCGATCAGATTGTTCTTACTGGTATGAGTGTAATTAATAGATTTTCCCCCACACTGATATTCCCAATTACTTTTGTTCTCCAAATACTCTTTGAGCAAAATAAGTGTCAGATAAAGGGGTAATCACAGATGATCAGGGTGCAGCTTTGCAGGGTCACAGCTATTGCAGGCCCTGTGTTTTAAATGAAAGTAAAAATGGGGAACACTTTCTCATTCACAACAGCTTATTGGACAGAAAGCTACAGCCTAGCTGCTGAAATGCTGGGTTCTTCTAAAATGAAATTGTAGAAAGACCTGTTGTTCTGCCTACAGAAATGCTCAGGACACAGTCTAAGGATGAAAAGTCTAACTTTAAGCTTTGCTTTAGAGGTACTTCAGTGTACCAAACATCTGTTTCTTAGCTAGGCGCTGCCAATTAGTGATACCATTCTGAAATATATTCCATTCAAAGATGTCGCTCTCTTGATTGCATGTCCTACCCATCAATATATTGAAGCAAATCCCATCAGTGTACCAACTTCACATAGAAGAAATGTTCAACTATATCTCACTACTCAGAAGATACTCTTTTGCTGTTTATGAGTTTGCTTTTTAATATTTAATCTGCGAGGTGAAGCTGCCTAGACTGGCTGGCCCTAAACTTATTGCAAAGGTACTTACTGCAAAGGAGGAATATCTCTTTAAGTCAAATCATAAAATCTATGTGGAAGCTGGTATAAACAACTGGAGTCACTCTGTGACCTGGAGAGGAGGAAGTTGGCTGGAGGCTGCCATTTTTAAGTGCTTCACACATCCTCCCCCTCCACCCCCACCACCACTACTGCACATGCAGCATAGGATTTGTCCACCTGGTAACTCCCACAGTGGAATTCCCAACTACAACTGGAAAGTGTCTATCTCCTACCTTCCATTGCCTGCCCTAGAATGGGTGTGGGCTGGGGCCAAGCAAGGAACATCCATAAAGCCTCCACACATGACTCCTTGGAGCTGCATCAAACTCTCACAGCCCATGGCAGTACTACAGCACATGGCCTGCAGGCAGATGAAGTTGTTGTTAGGGACCAACCTAGAAACTCTCCTCTCTCTGTGACACTTCAGTTTTTGTAGCTCATGGCATGGGAAATACAGGGAAGCGCTGTCTACGAATACCCTGTTTTTAAAGTGTTAAACTGAATCAAGAGCTAGCATGTTTTGACACAGTCAGTTATCCTTTTTGAAGGATTCATTTTCATGAGCCTTATTTGTACCAGCAAGTTGCTGCTTCAACATAGCAACCTCATCTGGTGCATTTCAGATTCATACGTACTGTACCTGCAGGACAAACTGTAACCATCCAGGAAGCCCTAAGAACATGCATTTCAGGTGCTTTAGAGCACGAATCCTTCCTCTCTTATCAGTTTACTGTTGTTTCCGGTCTGTGCTCTTTGGGAACGGATTCTTTTGTGTGTCTGTCTGGGCAGGGGAGAGGTTTTTAAGAAATACTTGTTTAATAAAACCAGCCAGTAAATGCTTTGTAGTGCACAACTCATCCCTGCCACGCCTTTGGAAATCAAAATCACCTTTTTGCAAAATCATCTTTACAGCTGTAGCCTTGTGTCATGAGTGAAGATGGACAAGCCTAAGAGTTATTCCTCCGAAAAATCGAAGCCCTCTCCAAGAGCACAGCGGGCTCCCCGCGGCAGCGCGGCCGGCAGGGGGGGCCCGGGCCCTGCTGCCGCCCTTGTCCTGCTGAGGCCCCATCCCGGTACCCAGCCGCAGCCAGTAGGGCCACGAGTGGACACAGTCAGACACTTCCTGAGCCGGGTCTTTGTGCCAAGAGAAGGCCAGAAGACCACACAGAAATAATATCGGCGTAACACCTAAAGGACAAATGCAGGCTTCGTTGGTTGCTCGGACAAGAGATTCCTTCTGTCCCAGCCTTGCCAGCCCCTGGCCAGCTCCCAGGGTTTCCCCTGTTAGTGGTACAGTAGCTGTAATAAAGCCCTGCCGCAATTTGTATCCCTTCCGGTTTAAAAGTGGTTTATTGCAGACACAGGAAGCCTTGTTGGCAGCGTGTTTTAATTATGCTCTGAAGCTAATCAAGGAAAGAGAAACCGTTTTGAACACAGGAAGCTAAACAGCTAATTAATTATATATTTGAGTGCCTATTTCCACGGGGTTTGTACTTAACTGTTCCTGAACTCCCAGCACATCAGCAATCTGGTGAATAGCTATAAAGTGCAGACTTCATTAGGAAGGGGAAGGGGAGGATACGCACCACCCGGTGTTCGGCACCTGCTCTCTCATCACAGTCACTTAGAGGGAGAGGCAATTGCCATCAGGAGACTGAAGCACTCTCTGGAAAATCCCTAGCTCTTCTCACTAACTGTGAAGGAAGTCTAAGGAGACTAAATAGATATTAAGTATGTAAGCCAGGCTAGCTTTTTCATTTCACCACTGCCTGATGCCACCACTGTGGACTTAGTATACCTGAGGCTAATAGGCATGATTGCCATATCCAGTTTACTTCTATGAACCATTGCTGGAGGCAATAAGGTTCCCACTAAAACTTTTATATCACTCATTTTTTCTCCATTTCTAGAGTCAAATCTTTCTTTGGTATTAAAAGCAGATATATATATATATATATCTGAATGAAGCTCACAAAGCTATGTGGTGTGTAATGCATGATATCTAGTGCAGTATTGCCTGGTCTAAATAGGTGACAGCTACATGGCACACATTCTGCTTCCCTAAGGAGAGCGTCCCAGTGTCTCCAACAGCTCCTGTTGTTATGCTGTTGCAAGTCTCATAAGCTGGACAGCACAAACCCATTCTGCAACCCTCTAAATCAAACTGGAGATTATTTGAATCATAGCAAATAAATCCGTGTAAACAAGCTGCAAAAGCACTGACAACCAGAATGCTACCAGGGCATTTGAGATCTTCTGAACCTTTAAAAGAACCACTACAGAAGAAATTTTCTTTGATTTGAATCGCTAGATAATTGTTATGAAAGTTAAGCTTAACTGGTGTAAAACAAGCAGGAGAGAGAAAAGGCTCAGACTCAGAACACATACATTTCCAGATAAACCTTTCAGCAGGTTCAAAATGCTCCCTGTCCCTGTAACCCACTTGGTTTGTTTTCTTTGAGCACATTTTCTATGTCTAGCACCCAGTAAATGTGAACTTCAGCTCCTCTGCAGGAAAAAGAATGACAGAAAATGATTCATCCACTGTTGGTTGTGCTGCAGGCCTACCACTTTTAATTGAGTATTTAGCCAACCTGTTAGGCAGGTCTTCCTGGCTTTGCAGTTAAGATTCCTACTTGCAGCGTGCAGGATAATTATAGAGTTTGCAGAGGTCTGTTCAAGTTCTTCTGCATTGCAGAACTGTGGGGAGAAAGTTCATGGATCCCACCTGGCTCTGTGCAGTGTCTGTTAAGCATCATGTATGCCTGTGCCTTTGACACTTCATTTCAAGGGGACTTGACAAAAGGTTTTGTGCCTTGTCTTATTGCATCCGCTGTTGTTTTTCTGTATCAGTGATAGGATAACGAGTTAGGGCTCAATTGTCTTTTGTTCTTTGTGGGTAATGGGGCGGGGTGTGGGGGGGATCGGGGGCACGGCACACATTCAGATGCAGAATAGCATCAGAAAAGCTCCTTTCAAACCAGCTAGAAAAACCTCAGTCCCCACTTCCTACTACTCTGGTGCTGGATTCCTGCCAGGATCTCGGGGGAAAAAAAAGAAGCATCGAGACAATTCCGCTTTTGTCCAGGATTTGTTAGTTCATCTCCGAACAGCCCGGAGCGCCTCTGTACATCTGTATTCATCAGAAAAAAAAACAGGGAAGCAGGGACGGACGATGAACTGCCTACCGTGCCGGTGCCTTTGCCCACCGCTACGAACGCGGGGCCGGGCGAGGGCAGCCTTGTCCCGCCACACTCGCAGGCAGGTGCGGAGCGCAGCTTGGTTCCGCGGAGCCACAGGGCCCATGGAGATCCGCCACCACAGGCGCGTTTTGCAGGTTCCTCCCCTCTGCTCTGCTCTACACACGGTCCTGGTGCGCAGCGCGACGTCCGCCGCGCAGGCAGCTGCGGCGCTGCTACAATCCCTCCCCATCCTCCTCCGCCCCGCCGGGAGTAGAGCCCAGCACAGTTTCCCCCTCCCTCCGCGGTGGGGGTGGGAGGCGCCCAGCGGCACTAGAAAAGGGCCGGCTCGGAGCTGGCCGCGGTTGTCCGGCTGCAGCTGCAGGTGGAGTGCGTGGCCGGTTAACGGCAACGGAGCGAGGGCTGCCGCAAGGAGTGAGTGGCTAGCGCTTGCTAAGGTACGTCCTCTGCTATAGGAGAAATGAGGTGGGGTTCATCTGAGAGGGACGTTTTCCCCTGACAGTGCTGATTTATCTCTTCAGCGGTTTAGTGTTAGTCTTGAGACAAAATCCATTGGCCTTCTCTAGATAATGTACTGAGAAGAGGCTGTTTTGAGCCTGTGGACTTAGGGGGTTTGTGTTAGTCCTACCTCGATTAGCATCCTCTGTGCCCTCCTTGGTTGTAGTGTGTCCAAGAATAATGTTTATGTACTTATGCATCTCTGTGTGTCTGCAGGTGGGTTTGCACTTCAAGCTTTTCCTCTTTGAGGATCTACTGTCTGGCTGTAGTGATGTGGTTCTTGGAAAAGATCAGAGCATCACATGAAAATGGAAACCTCCCTAGATCCTCCTTCCTGGGACTGCCACCTGCCCAAAGTCTGTCTGAAAAAGCCCGAATGGGGACTGCTGCTTTTCCTAATGTGCTCACCCCTGACAGAATCCCTGAATTCTGCATCCCCCCAAGACTGACCAGTTCCAGCCCTGCTAAAGGCACAGGTTCTCACCAGGACCACAGTCCAGAGGATGTAGATCATAATTCTTCTGACCACAGCCAGAAGTCTTCCTTGCCACATCTTATTCAGGTGGAAAGTGCTGAGGAGATTCCATCCCTGGAGGAAGAAAGCACCAACTCAGACCCACAGTCCCAAGCAGCACTTTCCCTGCCTCATTTTCCCAGAGCTCCCACTTCCTATGGCTTCTGCACTTTGCTGGAGAGTCCCCACACCAGGAGAAAAGAGTCCATCTTCCATACTGACCCTTATGGTGCTCTGCCCAGCCTGATACTGTCTCGATCCAGAGCTAACACGTTCAGTGGCAAAGGGAGTACATCTAATCCCATTGCTATCAGCTTCGCTTCTGTGAAGCTGCCTCCGAAGCATCTCTCTCTGCATAGGCAAGGTGCCTGTGACAGCGATACTGCCTCCTCCAGCGACTCCTCTCCTTTCAGCTCCCCACTTCTCAGCAGGTCTCCTCCCAGATCCTGCTCTCTGATCAAAACACAAAGTCAGGAGGGATTGCTCTGCCGAGCGCTGAAAGCCAAGAACAAATCCAGCATGGCCAGGAACAATTCTCTTTCTACAGAGGAAAGCAGTTCCACTGATAACAGCCCCAGTGTCATCAGGCGGGCCTCAGAGGGACTGCTTGCTATGCAGAGCTTTAGCACATCCTGTTCTCGCATCTTTCCCCTGGACCTGGCCCGCAGCCGGGAGAGACTGGTGGGAGAGAGCACGGTGGTTATGGACAAGGGTGGAATGCTGAGGCTATCAGCTGAATACTGCTCAGAGAATGAAAGGCTGAGGATCCGCCTGATCAGTGCAGAGGGTTTATATGATGACTCTGTAGAGGCCAAAAACATCAACTGCTGTATCACCTTCTCCCTCGTGCCAGGGAAAACACAGAAGCAGAGAAGCACTGTTATAAAAAGAAGCAAAAATCCTATCTTCAATGAGGACTTCTTTTTTGATGGCATTGCAGAAGAAGAGCTTCACAGCCTCTCTGTAAGGATGAAAGCAATGAATAAAGGGTGGAGTATGAAACGGGATTACATCTTGGGAGAACGGGAATTGTCTTTGATGAGTATGTTCTCAGTGTAATACATAACATATTCAGACTAATTTTGTCTTCTGAAAGTTTTCTACTAAATAAAGTTTTGGGTGCACTTTTTTTTTCTTTTTTTTCCCCCCAAAGAATACTTGAAAGCAGTGTGTTTCTTGGTATTACTCTCATGCTGCTGTGATTCGTTTAGCTGCTTACCACATCCAGCTCTGTGGGGTATTTGCTGTTGCATTGAAAAAATGGCTGTAGGAAAGGAGAGGAGGGGAGAAGGGCTAGTTTACCATTAGGATGAAGGGTTAGGGAGTTACCCAGTCAAAGCTGATCTTATTTCTGGCTTTCAGGGTGTGGAAGGGTTGTTCACTCACTGTGGCGCCTATGCAGGCACACAGCATGTGCACACAGTGCACTGGCGCTCTGCACAGGCACCAAATTCTGTTGCGGCTCCCAGGTACTACATCAGTTACCAGACCATCTTGACAGCACTCACATCTCCAGAAAAGAATGCTTTAGGCGGTCCCATGTCTGGGAAGGGCAGAAGAGTGTTGCAGAACTTGGTTGAGAATTAGCCATTCCTCTACAATGTGAGGATAGGATTTGGACTCTTGAAGCAGATAAAAGTTTGTTTTGGAAAGAACAAGCTCAGCTCCTGAGCAGCAGCTGAAAAACACTGCAGGCTGGGCTGTTTATTTCTCCACAGACCTATTCTACCAATACTGAATAGTGAGTGGCTGCTGCCTGGAGTCGCTACCGAATGGGTGATTACTGTAGCACAATTAGAAGCTTCATTTACCTTTCCTTTCCCTGTCTGGCTTCACAGCTGTCAGGAGGAAGTTGCCAGGTAGTTTGGTCAGGAATGTACCCTGGAGCTATAACACTCGGCAATTCAAATATTGAATCCTTTCTGAAACTGAAGCAGATGGGTTTAGATAGCAATACAAAGGCAAAGGATAGTTTGGATTGAATTCCTGCTTCAGCTCCTGGCATGCTGCATACCTTGTTCAGGTAATTCTGCTGAAATTGGGATCATAATTCCCTATCTCGCACCAGCAAATGGTGAGTGGCTCATGCCACTTGGTTGCTTTAACACCACCAGAAACACAAAGGTGCAGTGCTTGTGCATGCTTGAGTCCATCTCCCTATTTTTTAATTTTCTTTTCCCTTGAGGAGGAAAAGGTAAAATGTGGTGGCTAGGTAAAATGTAGAAACTGCAGCAGTGCAAGTAGGAGGCAGAAACTTTCTCTTGAAAGTCCAAGCCTGTTGCAGCCTCCTCTGATTAAATTGCATGCTTCATTACGTGAAAGTAGATAAGCCCTAATGGAGGAACAATCCACACGGGCATGGGGCACAGAAAAGTACGCTTTTCCTCTGTGTTCTCCGTGAGGCTCCAGAAACAGGGCCTTCCTTGTGCCAAATCTACAGCTTAAAAGCTCTTGTGAAAGATTTCTACCAGATACTTCCCCTGTGCTGTTCTGGCAAGAGCGTAACTACCTGGAAATCAATGGGACTATTCATGACAGGCTGTTTTCAGACTTTAGTACCTGAAGAAAGACTTTTTTTCTTTCTGATAGCAGAAAAAGGCTGGAAGATGTGAACTGTGACTGCAAGTGCTCCGAAATGCCCACAGCTAATCCTTGATCCAGCTCATGTGTGATGCCACTGAAACCAGAATCCTCATTCATAGGACAACTTGCATAGGAAAATAGCTGGGTCTAGTCCCAGAAGCTGATTAAAATCAAATGGAATAATAATCCCTTTGTGCCAAAGAAAAGAATTAAAAGTACTGAAAGGCTGTGCAGCTCTAAGTGATGCACTGACATTTGTACCTTTGACTCTGGGCAAGCTGGCTATAAGGGAAAGCCTAAATGAAGTGGGGGGAGGTAAAAAAAAAATAAAATTTCAAGGACGAATCAAAAATGCTGCAAAAAGAAGTGATTATTTCAGGTGGTGTCCTGAAGAAAGGCAGAGATTCCCTCTTCAGGCTCATCACTCACTCACCATCACATTTTAGTTCTGGGGACTTAAGGTCTCTTCACAGGTATACATACCTACATGGAGAAAGAGACTGAGGTAGCATGGAACACAACAGTTATATTTATCAGAGGATCACAAACAGACACACTACAGTGGACATCTTTTGCCCTGTGATATATACCATGCCAGTGCCCTTGCTCTAGGAATACTGAATGATAGAATGGTTTAGGTGGAAAGGGGCCTCTGGAGACAGTATTGCCTGACTTCTGCCAAAAGCAGGATCAGCTTCAGCAGGCTGCCCACAACCATGTCCAGCTGCATTTAGAGTGTCTCTAAGGGCAGAGAATTCACAGCCCACTTGGGAGCTCTACTCCATCCACTATTCTACCATCCTAATAATAAAAAAGTGTTTCTTTCTGCATAAGTGTAATTTTAAGTGCTACTCATTGCCTCTTGTCCTCTTACTGGATACCCCAGAGAAGAGCCTGCCTCCCCCCTCTTCACTCCCTCCCAGCAGTTTCATATGCATCCAGCAGGCCTTCACTGAACCTTTTCTTCTGCAGCCTAATGGGCATAGTGTAGTTACTGGCACAAAAGAGAAGTGCTTGTGAAGTCTCATTCTTTGTCAGGCAGAGGAGTTAAGTCCTTGGAGAAAGACCTCCCTTCCTGTCACAGGAGAGTAACTTTCCAGCTGGGCTCATTTGGTCAGGTGTTTTAAAAGTCGAGGGCTGCATTTTTGGTTGGTTGAAAGAAAACTGAGCTGGTTTTAAGGCTCTCCAAACAATGACTTATTTCTGAAAAAGCTTCCTTACAGAAGTTTGACGATAAGCCTGCGTGCTGGAGAGTGACTTTCTCCTTCGGCTGGAAGCAGCAGGAGACTTGCAGTCCTACTTCAAAGGCAGAATTGAAGCCTAGCGATGACAGCTGAACTTTGCCTAGATTTCTGTACTAAATAACCTAACTTCAGGGTTTTATTGATTGTTTTGTTCTGTAATATAAGAACTTTGAATTAGGTACCTATTCACCTACATTACTCAGACTAAATACTAATAATGACTGAAAACCAATGAAAAACAGGTAAATAGGTCTGATGCCCTTTCCCTCCCTCTCCCCCTCTCCCTTTTTTTTAGAGTGTTTTTCTTACATTTTGAAGTATTAGATCCCTTCTCAACTTTGGGGTGTTGTTTATCAGGGTGTTGTTTTTACTAGCAATGCAAAGCCATAACACAATGGAAACAGTTCAATTTGCTTGGCTGTGAGAGGACGTGGGACTTGTTTTCTTGTGCTGTTGGAGGCCAGCTAAGCTGCAAGTGATAAACTCCTACACTGCTGCCTGTGCCGCAGCTGCTTTCCGAAAGCGTCAGCCTTATTGGGCCATTACGTAAAGCACCTGCATAAGCAAACAAGAAGGCAACTGGATACTTCCGCCTGGAACAATTCCTGATGCATCAGTGCCTTTGGGAGAGTCAGCAGCAAGGAGAAAAATCCACCTCCTGGCAAAAGCAAACAGCCACGCAGTTAAGAAATACTCTCTTTGAAGCTTCTGTGAATTTATCAGATAGCATAAAAATATGGTAGTCTTAAGTGATTCCTTCTAGCAGACTGGTTCAGATTAGTCTGATCCCCTGTATTCAGTGGTGTGCACTGGTTGGAAGATCACCTCTTCATTTCACTTTAAAAAAAACCCTGACAATTGTTAGAGGCAAGTAAGGTCTTTCTGCCAAGATCCTGGACTCATGTTTTGCTAAGCAAATATTTGTTTCAGCTGCATTGTAAGTACTACCTGTGCTTTCTTCAAGGCCAATTATTTTAAGCATGCCTTTTCAGTTTTGGACAGCAGTTACTGTAAAGCAAGTCTTCTGTTTTTCTTTCCAGAGATCTACACGGGTTTGTTGTCAGTGTAGTGGAGTATGTACGATCCAATTCTTCTAACTGTGCTGCTTTTCAGGTAAAGTTCAGGAATAACACCAAGGGAAGCAAATATTTATGACCTGAAAAGCCTAACAGGACAGATGCGTAGACTGGGGATTAGCCAGCACAGTGTCTGCAGTATCAAATTCCATTTATTGCACCACTTGTTCTAAGCTGATCCCATTTCTGAGACTGGCTCTGGAGGGGCACTGCTGAGAACAGCATCTACACTGCCCTAGGCCCCTTCTCTGTGGGGGCTCTTTGGTGAGGCTGGTACTTCTGTTCCTGCAGCTTGGCTTTGCAGGCAGCCACAGTGACTGTGCTGAAAGACTGAACATGTGATGGGGCCTCATGGGCAAAAATTCTTCTAGTTTTTAGTCTAACTATTTTAATTGCTCTGAACAGCTTTTAGTTTCTTCAGAGAACTGAGGGAACTACAGAGCTAGATGAAGGCATAAATCTGTGGAAAGCCTATTTTTGGGTTGCTAAGATACTTCCCCTAGGCTGGGGAATTTGTCCAGGAGAAATCTGTGTAAATTGGATTGCTCAGCATCAGGAGCTCTCTGCAGAGAGGGCATGCTGTAGGTGGTGTGCTCGATGGGTCATCCCCATACTTTCTAGCAACTGCCACCTGCTTCAGAGAGCTACAGCTGTCCTGCATCTTGGTTAGACAGCTTCTAGCTTGCATGGGTGGCTGAATTGTTGGGCATGATATTTGGCCAGGGTAGGAAAGGTAATGAGTCACATCTACTGATGGCTTTTTGCAGCAGGATGTTTGATTAAAACAAACAGTATCCTTACACTCTCAAAATGAATGGCATAATTAGATGCTGTTTTCCATCACTGTCTTCTCTGAACAAAAAAACAGGTGTGTAAGATTAATCTGCATATTTAAAGGAGATGGCATGTCAGCACAAACTTGCTGATGAGTGCCCCTGAAATGTACCCTAATATCACTTGCAGTAATGGTTTAGAAGACAAAAATTATTCTGCACAATCTGTCCTCACAGCAGAGGCAGAATGAAGACTCATGTTGCAGTGTCTGTGAACTAACCATCCTTGCACCAAGCTGACCGATACAAAACACAGGTGGCAAGAGAGGACAGAGCTGCAGATGCCCAACAGCAGACCTCAGGCTGGTCTGTGCATAGCATTATGCCACCTGTGGAGTGAGCAAAAAGAACTACTCTGTGCATTGCCCATTTGTGCCTCCCCCAGGATTGCTAAGCAGGTAATGTGGTTTATGCCGCTAGTTCTTTGCATTTAGGGGAGAAAGAGAAGAGCTTCCAACAGGTGTTTTGTTTTGTTGTTTTTTCCTTCTGTCAGAAACAGAAATGGTTTGCTAGGTTGCTGGTGGTATATGGCAACTGGTCTGAGGTACTGGTAACAGAGCACAGTCCCAGAGATGAGAGAAAGGGTCCAGCAAACAGGAGTGAAAAGAATTAACAGCTTCGTTTGATTCGAAACTGCCACAGATGATCAGACAGCTGTCTTCTGATTTCATTTTTCCTTCTGCTATTACTTTTCTATTTCTGTCTATAAATGTTCTAATGATGCAAAATTAGCTATCCTGAGTGGTACAGCGAGAACCTGACCTTGTCAGGCATTGTATGTACTAGGCAGGAAAGCACTGACCAAGATTTTCCACCTTGTTTCCTTTCTCTTAAATCTTATTGATTTTTCTACTTGCATTTCTCAGCCTCTTCAGTGCAAATCCAGGAAGCACTTGAAGAAGCACAAGATGTGAGAGAAAGTCACTGGAAAAAAACTTAGATTTGCTTCTTTTCAATGAGAGGTCAGCCACATTTCTGGGTCTTGGTATGAAGAAGAGGCACATACAAGAAAGCAAGTTACAGCATGTCTGGTTAAAACTGTTGCTGTGAAGCACAGTGAAGGTCAAACTACTTTTCCATCCCACCTTTCTGTGGATTTCATATGGCTACATCTCACAATGTTCCTCAGTTGCCTGTAAGGAAGAGCTTTTGCCTGTACTGACATAATACATGAGAAAGACATTGAGAAATGCACTCAGGTAAAAGGGTTGTATTTGAGGTGCCCATTTTCTTATGTGCAGAGGCAAAGGATGAGATGAGGTACACTGCATGAATTCTTGTGATTATTTCTATCATCCCCTTATGAAAGTGCACAGTTCCAGAAGTTGAAGCCATTTAATTCCAGTCTTTGCTCTGATTTTGGTTTGGGGTTTTTGTTTTGTTGTTGGGTTTGTTTTCTTTGGTTTGTTTGGTTGGTTTTGGTTTTTTTGGGGTTTTTTGGGGTTTGTTTGGTTTTTTTTTTTGGTCAAACTTTCCTGTGCTAATGATTAGCTCTTCCCAGCAAGCAATAAACCTGACATTACCATTACCAGTAAATATAATAGCAGTAACAGATGCTGTCTTGAAATGCCAAAGCCAACTGAAGTTTATCTGAGGTTTCTCTGATTTCATCAGATGAGGTAATTTATGTAATTGTGATTCTAAACGACACCCTGCTTGTAAGCGTTTGTTACTTGATCCCTTCTGGCAGCCCAGTGCCCGGTGCTATACCTGTCAGAATGGCATTCTGCTGAGATCCCAATCGTTAAATTTTACAGGAGCTGGGCACTGGGCACGGCTCACTTTTGGACTGCTGGATACCAGAGCTGCAGCTGAGCTGGAGACGGCAGCAATACTGCTGCATGTACTTAAACGGTGTGACAAAGCTTTAGTGTTAGAGACAGGCTCAGCAGGACCTGCTGCCCAGCCTGTAGGGACTGCTCTGCTGATGCTGAGACTAAACTGTGAAGTCCGGGAGTGGGAGGTGAGGAAGAGAATCAGCTTGTTAATGGCAAGTAGCTGATGCTGAGTATTGGTAAAAAGCAACGTTGTCAATGCTGAAAATGCTGCTGTGGCAGAAACTGACTTTAACATGCTTAGTTGCCTTTGTGTGAGCAGCTCAACAGTGCAAGATTGCCTCATCTGATGCCACAAGTGAGTGGTCCTAGGGACTCGAACTTCTTGTCTGCTTTCAGTGCATGGGGCTAGTAGAAGTGACTGCCACCTCCAGCAGGTAATGACCCTTTCTGAGGGGCTCAGAAGGTGACGCCTGCTAGAGTGCTGTCCTGAATTTCCTCAAACACAAGATTTAACTAACCTTGTCCTCAAAACAAGGTTTCAGGAAAATATGACCCAGCCTCAAGGTGTGTTTACAGGGCTCTGATATACTGCAAGTTTGCTCAGTGGCTGTGTTTGTCCTGTTTATATCTGTTAAATGATGTAATGTCTTGAACTAGTGTGAACTGTGTAACTGACTCCTTGAAATTCATTTTCTTTAACAGTGCAAGTCTAAGTCTTACTTGTTAGGAAATGACATTCATTTATGAGAAGTTGCATGCAGCAGGATTACTGACAAAGGGGGATCTATGCACCAGAACTTAAATCATGCTCCCTAATTACCAAGCTTCCAAGTAAGCACCTCTTTACTCTGCCCTTGTCCAGAGGTAACCACTTATTGTACCTATGAAAGAGCTGTGGAGCACTACCTGATCGTATTGTCAACAAAGTGCTTGGGCCATCCAGAGATAAGCGGTGTTTTCCTGCCATGTGTGCGCCATTTGAGGACTGAAGACAGCTGGGTTAGAACTTGTAGTGCGTTGTCAAGTGGGGTGTTGTAAAGGAGAGTATCCGAGTAGGTGCAACTGACTCCAGAAACACCTCCTCAGACAGGGTGAGAGAGGAGGCAATGCACCTGAGAAATCTTATTGCATTTTTCTTTTTAAGACAAAATTTCTGATTTCTGTTCAGGAAAGTTCCTACACGATTCTACAGCTTTAATTGCTCATTAACCCAGCTGTCTTTGTAGCAGGATGCTTTTCTGGGGTATGTACTTTATTTAGAAGAATCTGAAACAAATCCATAAGTATGAAAAACTTGTTAAAACTGGGAGCTATTCCTAACCCAAGTCTGCATACAATTTAAGCACAAATCTAATCAAATAGTTTCTTAAGATTTGTCCTAAATATTTCTATTGGAAAAAAAGTGGACACATCTACTAATGCAAACAAAGAAGTATGTGAAGCATCTTCCTTTAGCCAACTGCTTTAAAGATACCTTACTAGGAGTGAACGGGTTAATGTTGCCTTAGGGATGGGACTGGATGGAAGTTACAGGACAATAGACACATTCAGCTGGCAGGAATAATCTGTGACCCGGGGAAGTTACTGCATGGGCAAAGAAGAAGGTGAGGCCTTGATGCTGAAGGGCCAGCAAAAGCAGAACACTTGAGAATTGCATAAGTACAAAGGGATATTTAATCTGTGGGACCTTTCTAAAGGTCAGAATACATAATGTTTTCAGGGAAGTTACTGGAAGAAAAGAAAATAATCAAGTAGAAAACCAAAATGCAGGACTAGGAGTATCAGTGGGGTGCTAATCTGCTCCACATATTTATATTTCCACTCTGCGTTTAACCAAATTCTGTTTGAAGACTGAGTACCACTCATAGTTCACTTTCTTGATAAGACCTCCCTATTTCTAAAGAAAAGCAGACTTTGTTATGGCACTGGCCAATGCCTTTATCTCAACTTCAGAATCACAGAATAGTTGGGGCTGCCAGGGACACAGCGATCACCTAGTCCAACCCCTTGTTGAAAGAAGGATTAGCTACATCAGGCTGCTCTGGAGCGGGTCCAGTCAGATTCTGATTATCTCCTAAGGATGGAGACTATACAGCCACTCAGAGCAATCTGTTCTAGTAAACTGTCAGAGTGAAAATGTTATGTGTTTTTTCTCCTCTTGTTCCTCTTGTGTCCTCATGTCTGCAAATGAAATTTCCGGTGTTTCAGTTTGCACCCATTTCCTCATGTTCATCCTGGTAGCACTAAGAAAAATTTGGCTCCATCTTCTTTGCTTCCTCGAATCATACTTTCCCTATTCCTTTCAGTCAGTTTCACCTTCCAAGTACAGATTACTTTCCAGGACATGTCTGCTAATACTAGAAATGTAATACAAGAAGTCTTGCTCCTTTTGGCTTTCTTAAAGTATTACAAATATCTGTGGTCTGCTACTGGTCACATTACATGCAAATAGAATCTCAGAACAATGCCTCAAGCACCAGGTATATGTATGTGAGATGTACTGTCACCAGTATGAAATGCAAGTAGTGGAAAACTGATACTTAAAACCTGAAAAGCTGACATCCTCACTTAGTTGCCTGTAAGAAGTGCTGCAGTATTAAAGCCTCCCCTTCCATTATTTGCCTGTAAAGGAGAACTTGATGTTCACAATTAAAATCCAAAATTAGCAGTGTGGGCCATCAGAGGAATGCAGGGAAACTAATGGTCATGTTTCTTATACAAAACAAGTGTTTTCCAACACTGGGGAACTAGAAAGTCTATAGAAAAACAAGCACATAAATGGAATACAGCAGAGAGGTGAATCAGACTGTACTAAACTAATAAACATCACTGCCGATGTTTACATTCTGTATGGGTAAGTCAGCAAAGATCTCAAGCTATTTGGAATATGGGTTGCAGAGAGTTAAAATACTGAAAGTTATGAGGGCAGGGGTTTTCAGTCATTAGCTGAAATGGATAATAAAAATAGATGTTACTGAGAATGTGATGGTTTGGGAGTTATTTGCCCCCCCACACTTTGTAAAATGACCCAGAGTAGACTCAGCCGGCTGGAAATTAAGGACTGAAGCTCTATTTACATCTTAGCACAATGTATAAGCAGAGATATACACTATATACAGGAATATTTACAGAAATACACAAGTTAAAAGTAATACAGAAACACAGTACCCCTTCCAGAAATCAGAATCCCCAGGAGGGGCTCCCAACCACCCTTCCGCCTTCTCCCCACCCCTCTACCTTACCCCAGGGTTTGCCTTACATGCAAGGTGAGTTTGGAGGTTTGGCTAGGGGGGGTTAGAAGGAAAGTGGTTAGTTAGGTTATTCAGCAGAGAGGCCAAGACCAAAAACAGCTAGAGAGCCTGAGACTCTCCGAGAGAAAGTGTCTTATCTATGTTTGTGTTCTTATACATATCAGCAAGCCTATGAGTGAAGTAGACATTACCATGGTTTTCTTTTCTCAGTCTATAATCTAATTATTTTAATTTAAATATTCCAATTAGCCTCAAACCAGCACAGAGAAGCACCAAGATTTAGTGCATCTGTGGTGGCGCTGGTATGGGACAGGATGGGATGTAAATTGTCTCAAGTTGTGAAGATCCAGTAGGCATAAATATTCAGTATGTGTGGTGCTAAACACTGGAAGATGGAAGTATCAATTTCCTATGGTAAGGAAATACTTTTGTACCTAGAGGATGAGGGCTGTGTGTGCAGGGCTCAAATCATACTTTGTTAGGAACTAATTTGCTTGCAGCAGGGACAAAACACCCTCATGAGGAAAGTCTTAAGACCTCAGACACATGAGCAACATTCAGTTTAGAGTAATACATACACAAAATCAGCTTCCCATGTGATTGTTATTTTTACCTGTACTGGTCAGTTACTGGCAGCTTTCATTAACAGTGAAAATACGTGGACCAATACCTTGCTTAATGGAAATCTTGCCTATGTATTGCTTGATCTACTAAATAAGATACTGTTATCTATGGCCTCCCCTTATCTTGAATTGCAAATGAGGCTTAAAGGAGAAATAGTGCAGGAAGCTAAAGACAAAATTAGTCTGAGAAGCCACACTTAGTAAGGTTTTCCAGCACAACAGAGGCTGAATTTCCTCATCTGTGTCTAGTCTTAGTGTTCAGCTAGGGAAATTGAAGCTGCCTGCAGTTTCAGGAGGGAACTGCTCTAGAGAGGTGTTTCTGTAGATGTGTGAGGGACTGTGCAGCTGTCAATAAGCAACAGCTCATCCAATGCTGGGAAAATAAAGCTCTAGCGGCCTGGACTGCTTTTTGTTGTGCCTGTGAAGGGTATGTAGCCAAGAGGTCTAGCTGGAATAGAGGCAACTTAAATTGAGTCATTTGGGAAAAGAACATCTGCATTGCACCCAATAAGTGTCTCTTGAAGACACTTCTGATTTGGGGTTGTTTGGTTTTTTTTCTTTTCTCTTGTTTTTTGTTTTTTTGGTTTTTTGGGGGGTTTTTTGGCTCTGATTCTGCAGCCTGCAGACATTTGCCACTCAGTTACTGCCATCTTTGCATTAAGTAGGTAAGTGTTGTCATTACTTGTTTAATCAGTGTTGGAGGTGGCCCCAGAAGAAAGCTTCAGTGAGAGTACAGCTGCCTGCACAGCCATACCAGTCCCTTTCAGGTAATCTTTGTGTATTCTAGGTAAAATGCTTCTGTAGAGAATACCTTGGGATAAAAGTCATGCTGCAAACACAACGACTTGTAACACAACTAGAGTGAATCATGATTCTTGGCTCTAAATCTCTCTTTAAAATTCTGATTTTAGGAAAGGATAGGAATGTTCTCTTGATAAGTACAGCTGCATTGGGATTGCTGCAGAGGACTTTATGTTGTACCATCTGCTTGAAAAACAAGTTGTGGATTTGATAATTTATGGTCTGTGCCTCAACCCCTGCCCAGGTTTCTAGGGAGAAAGGTGCCCTTTCAGCAAACTCCCTATATGCTGACACTAGGAAAAGTGTCACCCCAGCCACCCCAGTGCTCTTTAGGGACACTGAACGGTCCCAAATTGTGGCTGTTGCTGCCCTTCAAGATGTAATAGGAGCTGCTACTGAATGATTAGCAGGCAGGCTTACAAGCAAGGGCTACTAAATCAAATTATTTATAATGAACAGAAAACACTGTCAATAAACTAGTAGTTATTTCAAGGGTAAATTCAGTAATGACAAAGCTGTTTTGCAGTGCACCTAATGTATTGTTAGCCGATACCTTGCTCTTTTATCAGCTTTTGCTGTTTCTAAGGTAAGTACCCCTAAGCTTTTCTCCCAGACTTCTAGAACATCACTTCCATATTTTCCCTGATTCTTCTCTCATATAAATGATTGTCTTTTTCCATCTCCCTCTTTTGTATACAGTAAACCCTTTCTCCCTGGCCTGGCCTTTGTTAAAAATCTTTTTTCTGATAAGGACATAGCTGACTGCCTATTTTCTTTTACCTTTCCCTGTATCTCTACCTCCTCACCCTCTCCTAAGTTTTTCTACCTCTTTGCAAGGGCTTTATTTACCTTTGGCAATGTCTTCTTTGCTCCACCCCCTTTTGAGCCTCCCACCCCCTTCTGGCCTTGGTAGTATTGGAGCAAAGGAGAACTATCAAGTTCTACATAATGTGTTTTTCCATTTGGGCTACTAAAACTGGGTCATTTCCAATTGTGATATGAAACAGATGTCATGACTCCTAAGTGGCTTAGCACTGACATCACTTACCTACCATTTCCAGTAGGCAATTCCATCTGAAGTATGGACTGGTAAGATCTGAGCACCTGCAGAAAGTATGAGGTTCAATGTAGATCATTATTGCTTTATTTAAATCTAAATCTACAGGACAAGGGCAATATTGGTACATAGTAATATAGCCCAGTTAGTCCAGCTCTTCTCTTGCAAACATCATACTCTTCACATCACAGATAGTGTGACAAGCTGAAACATTAGTCCCTTTACTAATGGTTGGACTGGTGTGCAACCAAACTGAAAAAAGTAGTATTTCATCATGTAGACTGCTTCAAGCTATTACTTTATGTAATATTTCTGGACTTGTAAGTTGTTACACACAGACCCTGAGTAAAATAAAAGGGCTACCTGATGAAGAAGAGGCAAGTGTCTTCAGTGCTGATGTTCCCCTTCCTGGGAAGGCTACATCACACAGTGGCTGGGGTTTTCTTTTCCCCTCCTGAGCCACTTCCTGCCAGAGCAGGCAGCCTGCTGCTGTCATAGGCACATGTCTTACCTGTGCCTTCAGCTAGCTTTGACTCTTAACTATTTCCAGATCCAGTGCCTGAGCATTCACCTTTCATGTTGCACCTTATTTTGTGCTTTAACTGTAAAGGTAAGAGACAGGTTCTTTGCTGATGGACCCTTTGGCCCCCAGCATCTCCAAGTCTGGCATCTCCCCTGCTTAAAGTATGCTGACAAAAATTATTTGGAAAGGCTGAAGTCTTGTCTCTTTGATAAATTACCAGTGCACAGCACTGTATCTAGAGCCTGTTAAATAGGTCAGTATGTTTTGTATTTTATTTGATGGTTCTGTAATTAGATTCTTGTCTGTCATATGCAGGAGCGGAACAGTCATTGGCTTTGTTTTTTTTGTTTTTTTTTTTGTTTTACTTTTTATTTTCTTCAGTACTTTATTAAATTGTGTTTCTTTCTTCAGTGTAATGCCAAATGCATAATCCAGAGTGACAGCAGTTTAAACGTAAAGACAGGAATCGTTTTACATCTTTCTGATGAATGACTCTGAACCCTGATTGCAAAGGAATTTACTAAATAAACATGCATTATTCTGTGGTACATGTGATACAGTGAAATCTGAATAGAATCTTTCGCCTAGGACACATCAGAAGAGAGAAGCCTAAAGCTACCATCTAAGTAACCTTACTTTTTGTAAGAAAAAGGCAGAACTGAGTTAGTGTCAGTGGCATTATGTGTGACTGAAGAGGTAGTATACCTCCTCTACTTTACACCAGTCCCTTTTCATCTGACACAGTCTTTGTCTGTCTCAGTGTGCCTTCAGTTTTGTTAGGAGAGGGTTATTTGAGGGGATAGACACTTTGGATGTGGGCTATATGCAGAAAAACCAGGGTAATTCAAAACTGGCCTCTGTGTATCTAAAGTGGGTAAGTAACCTGAAAATTATGCTGCTTTCATCCATCATGTTGTAGAGATTGTGAGATATAAAAATGGGGAAAGTGGCATGTTTATGCCATAGTTCTCTCAAGAAAATGTAGGTGTAACAGCAGCAACTACAGAAATATGAGTCTATTGAAGGAAGTCTTGGGCCTTGAAACAGAATATTAAATATTTCCAAATAAAATGTCTGGGAACAGATTTCTAACACAGCTAACAAGATAATTTTCTATCTTGTAGGGAAAGCTAGAGATTATAGAATCATAGAATTGTCAGGGCTGGAAGGGATCTCAAGGATCGTCTAGCTCCAATCCCCCTGCCATGGGCAGGAACACTTCACGTTAGATTAACCCCAGCTTAGTTGACATTTAATGACATGAGCATTTGGGGCTCTGCAAAGCTATGGAATTGTCACATGATTACCAGAATTGCTCTGGTGACTGATTTGGAAAATGTGGATAACAATTACCTGCCTGAGAGTGAGCTGGCAACACAAATGCAGCTTGACCAGTCTGTGCTGCTCTTAGGCACTGAGTAGCCACAGATGATAGCAGACTTGTTAGCTACATACATGTGGTTAAACTAACATAGGCCTGTGCTACCAGAATGTCTGTGAACTACAAAAGGTGGTGAGATAATAAGATACAAATGGAAAGAAGAGAGATCCAGCACATCATGCAGAACAGTTTTGTTCTACACCATGTCTACTTCAAAGTCACAGAAGTATAAACGTCAACAAAATCCAGACTGAGGAGTACATGGAGCAGAAAACATTTGGTGAGAAAACTGATATTAAAGTATGTTTTAGTGACCTCCTAATTCAATGAAACACTGTGCCTCAGTGGAACAAGCAGCCTGTGCAATAGAAAAGTTCAGGAAATAAAACAAGGCCTCCTATATCTCTCATGATTTTAAAATTATTCTAGGGGAAGAAAAAAAAAAGGTGGGAGAAAGCCCAAACAGAAGCAAAGCCACAGTGATGTCAAGCTACCTTTCCAGGTGAAAAAAGGAGATAAAATTTCTCCCCACTCCCACTTTCTGAGCCTCTCTATAGTGGCAGCAATAAATGTTTTACATATTAGTGATTGCTAAATGTAACCAAATTCTACTCTGTACATGTGAGTGGGAAGCATGCGGCCAGGCTCTGCATCCCTGCTCAATGAGTATGAAGCAAATTCATAATTTATGCTGCTGCTGAATCAGTCCAGGCACCAGTGCAGTCATGATTAATTTAACAAAGCTTACTTAGAAATGACACTGCGATAGCTAATGGCATGATGTTTCACTCTTGTAAGCACATATTAGATGTTAACTTCTAAGAAAGAACAAAGGAATGAAAGCCTGTTTTTCCAAGTCAGTTTGACAGATAAAATGGGAAGTTGCATACTTCTGACTTCTCCCACGTAGGTATACAATTGCCCAGGTGTTGTGTCAGCTTGAAGCTGTCTGAAGCAGCTTTCGCCTGTAAAAGAAGGGGTAGCAGCTTCCTCTCATGCAAGATCAAGGATTGAAGGGAAGTACAATGTGTCATCAAGATAAGCACTCATCTGTCTCATTTGTGAGCCCACAATGGTTACAGATTAGGCTAGCTAGACTGCCAGCACCACTAGGCTTACTTGGGATGTTTTGGAGTTAACTATTGCATCACACCTGGGATGCAGTACATGCCCCCACCGGCCCTCCCCCACCGTGCCCTGCCTCCTTATCCACCCTGGTCAAATATATTGAAGGACAGTTTGCAACTGTAACTATGTGCCCGTCTGCCACTTGATTCCACGAACTGCTGATGTTGCTTGGTGAAGCTTTGACTTAACAAACAGGTTATTGAGGGAAGGTTGGCAAAACCCTTTTCTTCAGCAGCTCTGCAGTTAACACACTTCCTAGACTGCAACAAAACTGTTGACCATTGGACTCGGTACATAAACAAATGAACTTGAATATAAAAATGCTTTTATCCTGTAATTTAATGTTTTTGTGGGGGAAATTGCCAAATCCTCATTTCACATAAACAGATATGTGAGTCATTACAGTTGAGTATATTTATTATATGTGTCAGTTCTTTTCAAAACACACATGTTTAAACAGATGGCTTATGTTGACTATTAATGCAGTTCCTGCAATTAAGTTCAGTCTGGATGAAGTAGACAAGAGAATGACATTCTATTGACATCAAAGCTGGTGTATTGCATCTTTTCCTCATGAATGTTCAGATTCAGATCTGATACTACAGCCTTACTGAAATGTCAACTGTCATAAGTTACGATGTAACTGAAGAGGACAGATAAGGTGCCTGACATCTTGCTAATTTACTTTTTGGCTGGGAGTTACTATTTGAATATTCATGTTGTTATGTTTTAATGGTGAAAGTCCATGTTTAAACGAATCATCATAAATAAACATTGCAAGAGGGTGATACTTGGCTTTATAGACATGGTGGGCTCAAAGTGCAGGCAACCTAACTTTCACCATAAAGCAAACCCAAGAACATGGTGATGCTGTGCTCTTCTCACCAGTGCCTACTGAAGCAGTTGCATGGCTCAAAAATACTTGTGTCAGGTTATGGTCCTGCAGGCTAGGCAGCTGTGCCAGAAAACAGAAATGGGCATCTACCTGGTGAAACTCAAATCTTCTCTAGTGCAGTGTTATTTATGCAGGATGTTACAATAGTGACTGGCAAAGAGGGAGTGTGAGGGCAGCTCAGATAACACAGCTCGCACTACAGAATTGAGGCTGCTTTGGGGCTTCCTCACCTACAGCCCATTTCATTGTGATTAACTGTCTCAGATTTCTCCTTGAAGAATTTGTTGCAGAGCTCTTGAAACGGATGTAAATATTCATTCCTGCAGCAAAGAGTTTCATACCTTAGCTGTGTGTTATATGAAAAAGTGTTTCCCTTTCTTATGAACTTTACTAGTTCAATTTATCTTCAAATTCTGCTTAGGAAGAAACACTAAACACTTGCCCCCTGTTCACTGTCTCTTGCCACTCATGATTTTATAGGTCTGTTCTATTACCTCATGTGTTTTGTAGCCTGAGGAGCTCTGTGCTATTTGTAATATGGATATATTTCTGATATACCCATCTTTATCACTTTTCCCCTCTATTACCCTACTGATACTTTACTTACCTATCTCAGTCAATTTCAGATAAACCTCTGCAGAAGGAAATGTGTTGTCCCTGAAGTTGGATTCTCATGGCTGCATTTCAGTAAAGAGGATCTCCTGCCCTCTGTGACCTCTTTAGGTTGATTGTAGCTTCTGGAGTGAATTAAACAGGTATGGTAGGTTTAGTGAAATAAGAGTAGCTGTTTAAAAAAGCTTAACAAGAATGTTGTGTCTGTTAGGTACTGCCTACCTTTTCCCCATTCATTGGTGCTCTTCTAAAGAAAATTTCATCTTCTGCTACTTCTATTACAGTCCTCACTTAAATTTGGTAGTAAGAAGACCCCCCACAACATGTGTTTCACTTGTCTTGTTGGATAGAGATGGTTTTCAATGTTCTTTCTAAATATGGATGCATGGGAGTAGCTTTGTTACAGCACAAAACCTGTGTAGTATTTATGTTATTTT
The DNA here is from genome assembly GCA_013396675.1 of Eubucco bourcierii. Classification (NCBI taxonomy): domain Eukaryota; kingdom Metazoa; phylum Chordata; class Aves; order Piciformes; family Ramphastidae; genus Eubucco; species Eubucco bourcierii. The sequence goes on along the minus strand of VWZE01006173.1, from coordinate 118,536 downwards.
GCTATCTGCCTTAGGAGAGCCTGTGACACACATTCTTGAAAGACCTCCAAGTGTCACTGTGTGATGCTGGACAAGGCTGAGGTTGAAGAGAACAAGGTCCCTTTTATTTCCAAGTCTGGCACATTGTCAGCATTCCTGGGCTGGTGCTGAACAGCAGCGAAACACTGCCTCCGTGCTGAAATACCACCCTCAGTTGGAGAAGAGAGCTCATTTTCACTCACACTAATGCAAATACCCAGCCAGTCATATGCAATAATTTAATTAAGCCTGAACAGGAGGAGAAACTTGATAACTACAACCTAAGAAAAAACCCACTAGTCATCCATCTTTGAGTGGTCATTGCTGCAATTAAAAAAACTGCAGCATTTCTGGGAAAGCCTCAGCAAAGCTCATTCAGGAGCTTGCAGTCAAATTTCTTGTGATTTGTTTTTGACTAGCTTTAACAGAATTTACACAAGAATAAAAGGGACAACTAGATCTCCCATTACATAAAATCTGTTGGCTTTCATTTCAGTGAATATACTATAATAAATATGAACTTTACAGTTATTACTCCAGTACTCTAAAATAGTATTCTGTAAAAAAAACCCCACTCAATCAAGCAATCCCCCAAACTGCCTCCCTCACTCCAAAGTCCAAATCCACCCTTTCAGAAAGCCAGTGAAATAGCTTGGGTATAGTACATTTATTTGCTAAAAAAGCTATAGTTATCATTTCACAGACACATGTTATCATGACACAGAGCTCCAGGAAGGAAGTCTTAGGCCTAAAGGGATGAACAGACTTCATGTTTTTTCAGTAAGGGGTAACTACAGCAACCACCAGGCACAGCTATTAGCTCCCTACAGAAAGAGAGAAGTAGAGTTAAGTCGTGCTGCAGCTTGATTAAATATTTGTGAAGCTGATTTAACGTCCTTGGACCAAGTGAATGTATTATGCTCTAAACAGCTGTGTAAAAATAATCTAAGGAAACAGATGCTTTTTATAACTTTTCTTGCAAAATGGTTCCAGAGCACGGGTGTCAAAACCAGCAGGCAGCTCATGAGAATTGTAGCCCCTAGCACTGGGTATGCTGCTTGCTTGAGACTCCTTGTTTTCAGAGTTGTATTACAGTCATTTGGAAATCTGTCCAATTTTAAGTGTTTGGTCTTGTTTTCTAGTCTCAGTGTTAACATACTGTAAGGATATGGTTTAGGAACAAGTTTGGTTTGGTTTTTTGGTTGTTTTTTGTTTTGTTTTGTTTTTTAATTAATTCTTGCCTCCAAAGGCTCGGAAAACTTATTGAAATATAGCATTGGTATGGCTCTTGCAGCAGGGATAGACCTCTTGATGGTCTCATGAAAGCTTGAAAGCTTTGATGAACTGTAATTTGCACATAATCCATGAAGACTTCCATCTCAGTAGCTAAAACCTCAGTGAGTCTTATCTATTCTGTGCACACTTGATAAAATTAACTTTTTCTTGTTTCTAATCAAGCTGTGTGTGCATCAGCTCTGAAGAGTAATTAAGCCTGATTCAGCCCACACATGGAATTAGAGTCAGATCTTACCCATCAAAGCTACTCTGACCCCAACACAGAGCTTGTCTTTTCTATGCTTTCATTGAGCCTCCTGCTAGAACTTAATGGATGTATGAGAAGGAGGGAAGGCCAAGGGAAGGTAGATGTGTCACCTCAGGGAGCTGGCAGCACATGGCAGTCCTCTGCAGGACAGGAGTCAAGCTAGGAGAAGAGGCAAAGCAATGAAGATTTGGAAGGCACTGTAGCTGCACTGGCTAAGGAAACAAACAAGGGCAGGAGTTTTGCAAGCAGCAAAACCAGTTTACTGGTTTTGACGACAAAATGTCCCAGGTTAATAGACTTTATTTACTTATTTCATTTCTTTTCTGAAAGTTAGGTTCTAAACCAAACTATTTTGAAAGAATAGTATTAACCACAGCATAATTGCTACCATAGCAGGAAGCACCCAGATCTTTCCTGGAGCAGAAGTGACCCAAATTATTTCTGAAGAATACTGGGAAAGGGAAACAGTTGATCAAGATGCTGAGAGTGGGTGGGGAAAGCAGCCTAGGTAGCTTACAGTCAGAGATAACCTAATAAACACTGTTTGTTACCCATGAATCCCTGCAGGTAATATGCATTCATTTAAGAAATTCTCAAATCAAAATTATGGCAGAAAGTGAAGAAAAAAATGATTACATTTTCACTGGCAGTATTTCTTGAATTTTACCCTCTACTATGTTAAACAAATGGTATAATTTTGTTGGTGCCTTGTTTTCAGCTTTCTGTTTTTAAGGTTATTGGCAGTTCCTCATGCCATGAAAAGGGGAAACTAGTTTACTAAGAGATTATAGAGCAGACAGGTTCTGTTGGCTTAGGCAGTGATTCAGATTTTGTCTGACATTAAAGACCAGCCTCTACTTCCTTTTGGCTTGTGGATAAACAGTTTTTTTGTGTGACAAACTTTCCACAACCACACAAGTAAATGCAGGAGCCTTACATATGAAACAAGTAAGATTCCTACTCTTGAAAAAGTTATGTCAAGCTTCAAAACAGCAGCTATCAGTCTAAGCCTGTGACTGCTGCACATTGGTAGAATTCCTGTGCTGTGCTTCTGTGTCCTGTGCTGCCAGATATAAGGATAAGGTCTCTTCCTGGCAGTGGCCTTAATTAACTGGTAGGTCATAAAGCTTGATAGAAATAGATGGGAACACTGATCAGATGTTTGTTTAGGTTTGGTTTGGTGCTGCTGGTGTTTAGTGGGTTTTGTTTGGTTGGTTTTTGTTGGGGTTTAGGTTTTTTTGGGGGGAGGGGGTGGGTTGGTTGGTTGTTTCTGGGTTATTTTTTGCTTGGTTTCCATTGGGGTTTTTTTACCCCTCAATATTTGGTGCAAGTGAACAGATTTTGCTTTTTCCATCGAGTGGCAGCCTGTCTGCACACAACAAAGCCACAACAGCTTTTTGCCTTGCTCTTTTACTATGTAGAGCACTAAACATCATTTAGGGAAAGACAATCTCATCAAGCAGCTTCCTGATAGTGTTTTTGACATACTGGAGTTGACCTTTTCTTCTCTATGTCATTTGGCTCAGTGCTCTAAGCAGGATATATACACACCTTCAAGGCACAATGCAATTATTTGTTGCCTTATGCACACAGTTGATAGGTGGGACTAGCCATTTCCCAGACTAAGGAGAGCTGGCAGGGACCTGGCAATGAGAAGAGGGATGACCATGCATTTATGTTATGAGTTACATCATGCTGCTATGCACTTGAACCAGTCAGGAAAAATTCCCTTTCTTTTATAAAAGCCTTTGATCTGCTTCCTGGGAAAAGAAACAGTTTTTAATCTTTCTTGTTAACAGACCAAGGCTTATTTATTTGTAATTCAAGTTAATGAAAAAACATGGAAACTTATCTGGTATTTCCAGGGAAATTTTTGCCTGTAAAAATTGGAAATCAGATTACTGGGTGCACAACACAGACACAATTAATAGAAGAAGAATAATACATTGCTGAAAGGAAACTGTTCTTCAGAAAAAAAAAAACAACAGAAATGTAAAATTTCAGAACTGTGTTGTTAATCACTCTCATTTTTTACAGGTTTCTAGGTCTTGTGCTGTCAGAAAGTGTGTTCAGATCCTCACTCTTGGGTTGAGTATTCTCCTTACTCAACCAGGGTGAATGTCTGCCAGCACTGGCCTCACTAGCTTTTCTCCCTCTGTAACATTTTGACAGCTATTAAGAAAAGCAGTATCATCCCTCAATTCGCTAGGCTAACCAAGCCAAACCCTATTCTGTAAAATATGCATTCTAGTGGATACATTTTAATTCATATTTCTTGACAAGAAGTGACCTACTTTGTTTTTCTAAGTCTTAACTCGTGTTGCATGAGAGATGCACAAAGGACTAATAAATACAGAAGTATAATACAGTTGTGTGCTTTAAAAAATTATTTTAAATGAGAAAGGTCAGTATTAACCTTCCAGAAACACATCACATAAGGTCATCTACTGTAAACTTAAAATGAACAATATTATAGTCAAACCAAAATGACAGTTGAGATTAAACTGTGTGTTACTGATCTATTGGCTTAGTTCACCAGTTTATGAAGTCATAAAGTTAGTACAGTGTGTAATAAAAGTGTGTGCCCAACAAAGAGAAGAATTGCTATTTGTTAATTTTGCACCAGGTGATTGAAAGAGGAGCTGTTTCCTTTTGGTAAAGGCCTATCTGTAATAGAGGACTTCAGCAACCTGGGGATTGCCAGTGCCAGGGTTTAATGAACAAAAGACATGGCCTGGAAGAGAAGATAAAGCTTGTGTAGTTAGTCTTAAGGAACTACAGTGAGCTAACAGCCATTTGCAGTTTTTTGCTTGAACTCTTCCTCCTGAGAATTTCATTGCAGCAGAGCAGTTATTATTTGCCTTTACCTGTATCAGCATAAACTTTGTCAAGGATTTTCCAATAAGGTTAATTTCTGGACCAGTTTTAGCATTAATGACAGGCCAAAGGGGGCAGGGGGTTTAAATTACAATATAACTAACAGGATTACGAGCTGGAGTTTGCTTTTCAGCTAATTATGGAGTTTCTTTACAAAAGCAGTACTGCCTGATCTTCTGTACTGGAATACAGGTTAGTTGTGTGCTTTGAACACCAGCTGCAGGACCCAGACCTCTTCAAGTGGGAAATGTTTAAACTCAAGTCCAGTTCACAGCTGATCTTTCTCACTTTATGCTACAGAAGAAAAATCTCAGAAAAAAAAGATCCATCTATCTTTTTAGGTTAGGTACTGACAATTGTACAGCTGGAAACATGCTATGCTTTTTCTTTTTTCTTTTGTTTTTCATCTGAGAACATATAATAACTTCTGTGCCAAATGTAATCCTCAAGGTAATCCTTCTGTGTCTACTGAAGCTTCCTAAATTCCAGCCCATCTGATCACTCATTTTCTTTAACAAAAAAATATTTCTAAAAATAAATCCTACAATGTGGGAAGTGTATCTCTCTCAGTTGCCATCTCTTGCCTTTACAGCAGGTAAATGGGTTGTATTTTGGAGTTTGATCTATTTTAGACCCTAGTCTAATATTGTGTGGTCTTAGTGCTACTTAGATATTCAGTAAAATGTGTTTTTCAAAATATTTCTTAAGTTAAAAAAAAAAGTGTTAGTGTTTAACAGCACTAACTATGAAATATAAAAATTGGAAAAAATATTTTTCCAGTCCCTGCCTGAAAAACTCATTTATGATTGAGCTTACTGATGGCATTATTAATTATGCTTTTATCCTTTCCTGACTGCACTCATTCCCAGAAATATTGTAAGTGGCGCTTCTGCACACAATTTAACTCCCAAGTAAACATACCCATCTGCTCAGTGTTTTCCTTCCTGCATTTTTACCTCAGTGGTAAAAGCAGCTGACTGAGGGCATTAGGCAAGAAATACATCTGTTCCTACAGACTCTTGTGATAATGAAATTGGAAATCAGGTGATGTTACTTCTATCACATAACATCTATATTGGCAAGTGCCAGCTAGATTTCAGGGATCTTGGTGACAGGAAGCTGCAGTGCCTACTTCCTTAAGTACCTAAGTAGCAAGAAACATTTTGTTTACTTGTGGATAGATGTGCTTTGGAGGGTGTTTCAATTTCAAATAACTTTTATATGTTCTCAAAGTAGATAATATTTGATTTAGTTATGGGCCAAATCGTCATGAAACTGTTATGATTTCACTGATACAAAGTATTCTTCTTGTTCTCAAAAGGAGTACCATCATCTTCAAATCTGACCAGTTCAATGGCAGAGGTATAACTAGAGTGTTCAACTGAAGTTTAGCATAGTGAAACGACCTTTCTAAACTGTGTTAGAACTTGGAGGTAGGTTTCCTTTCACATTGGTGATGAGTTTCAGAAATAGGATATTAGCAAAATTCAGCTCATCAAACCTATGTTTATGGACAGGCTCAGCACTTTGTACATAAAAATCTCAGTCTGGCAGTTTTACACTTAAGAATATTCTCCAAGCAACTACCAGTTTTACAGGGCCCACAGCCTCTACAGGAAAGAAATCTCATTGCACATCAGTTTCAACACAACCACAGCCGTGGTTTGTGTGTTACTCTTGTGTTGTACTAAAATACAGAACCTGGGTTGCTAGTTGCTGTAACCGCAAGTATTTGTTATGCTCATACCAGATTCTTCTGATAAAGCGAAAACAGACAAGCCACAGACAATGTGTGTTATATGGGCAGTTGTGCCTTAGATGTGCTCAGCTGCATTGGCCCTCACTGGAAAACACTGTCCCACCAGAGAGTTAGCCATTAGAATTTTGTTTGGAGGCTGTATGTGTCCGTGACAACTTCAGCTTCTCATACAGAGACTAGAAGAGGTAATTTTCTTTCATTCAGAGGATCAGGAGATAACCTTCAGAAGTGAGGACTGACTTTTCTAATCTAGCTAAATCCTTCTCATTTTGAAACAAGTAAGCATTTAATTTAAACCCAGTGTTAATCTTATCCTGTACATTCTAGAGGAAAAAAAAATATTTAAAAAAATATATTGAAATTACAAGGACCTCCTCAGAACTGCAGGAGGAAGTTTAATGTTGGGACAAGACATCTAGGTAGGTATCTAACCAGCAAAGAATTTGGTATCCCATAAAGATGAGCAGCATGGGCAGGCAGGCAGGCTACAAGATGCACTGGAGATTATCATTCAGAGGTTTCAGCTGTAGCAAAACCATTTAGTTTATTAGATTATTAAACCAAAATAAGATAAAGAAACGTCTGAACATTAGAGGTTTTTGATCAAGCAGTGGAATTGAGATGGATCTGTGTGCCCATGCAATTAACTCATTGATATGATTGGGTTTTGGTATCATGTGTAAGGTAACAGGGCTCTTGATGTGTGTCTGTAGTTCAGAGCTGCTCCTCTCAGTTCTTCAAATGCATAAACCACGAGTTTTGTCATTCAAGTAGTCTGATTTCCACAACTCCTGCAGCACTGCATGTAAGTGCTTAGTTTGTGTCCATGTTTAATATTTAACAGAGTCCTTCTTTGCTATAGTAACACCAGGAAAAAAGCACATGTGGTTCACTGCTGTCAAAAATAAAGACGTAGAAGCATGGCAAGCAGAGGCTCTTAATTTCTTTCTCATCTGCCAGATATAACCTTTCACCTAAAAAACCCAATCACCTGTAAAAGGTAGTTGCTATGCTATTATTTTTATTAGGTATTATTAAATAGCTTTTACTTCCTTCTGATAAGGGACAGCTTACAAGGCATACAACAGCTTAAAATACAATTTGTATCCATAAGGTTCAGCCTTTCCAAGTCACGCATGCTGACTGTTCAGGGGGTTAATGTTTCATGAGAAAGGAGCGCTTATGAAATGAGGCTGTATCTATAAATAGTTTTATTATTGAATTCTGGTGTTTAGGGTTGTGGAATATGCTGAAAAAGAAGGCTTTTTGTTTCCCAATATTTTCTACAACAAACTAACAAATTCTGTAGTCTAGGCCAAATTGCCTTTACTGCATCCTAATCAGGATGCAAGAGGCTATGGGGGCAGTTCCTTTTTTACCTAGAGGTCAGGGAAACTAGAGTACAAATAGGACTGTCAAAATACTAACTTGAATTGAATGCTGTACTTACTGCTTTAGCTATCCTAACATTACTCTCCTGCACATCCCTAACTTTTATGAAAACTAAAGTGAAGCTCCCCTTTAGAGTTCAGCCTGGATTTACATTGCCCAGTGTCTTCTCTGCATGTGGTTGTCCACTTTGCCAGTCCATGTCCTATTTGTAAATCAAGTTAGTTCTTGGAATTTTTTGCTATTGCAATTAGTGTCTGACAATTCTTGTATGGTGAAATGTTTTCAATGCTGCCCCCAGGGCAAGGAAAGAGTGTTTGTGTCTCAGCCACATGGCACGGGCCTGTCAAGCTTGGTCACACTGCCGCTACAGATCCCTAGGCATGGTCATCAGTCTGATAAAGGCACTCTTAGTATGTGCAGCAAGATGAGAAACTCCACAAGCAAAAATGAGTTTTAGGGAGCAAATGACAAAAGCTACTTTGTTTTCTCTGGCACATGCCAGCTTCATGTCCTGGAAATGAATTATTTTTTTTCCCCTCTTCTTGACCATTCCTGACTTTTATAGCAGGCCTATTTTACAAAGGATTTTGGAGTTGTGTCTGTCTTCAAATTCTTGGTGCTGTTTACAAATTTCATACTCCATCTACACCAACAAATTTGCTGAGTATATGGCCTCAGCAGTAAAAAAATAAAATAAAATCTAAAAACAAAATCTAAGTTTATTTGGTTTTAGTTGCAAGTCTTTAAATGCTAAAAAGAGGCAAAAGCTTCAGTAGGTATAAACTCAGTACTTTCTGACAATTACAAGCATTCAAAAACATTTTACAAATTTTCATGTGGAATTCAGTGATGTTATTGATATGTGTACCTGCAGGACAAAACCATATATCCCTGTAGCAAATAAAAACACATGCTTTTATGCTCTTTGTCAAAGTGAAAGGTGGTGATAGCTAACCATGACACTGCAGTCCCACTTTTGGATTTGGCATTCTGATTTACGGCATTGAAAAATTTTAGCACGATCTAAGTATTAAACCTGATGTCTACAACAATTTTACATATTGTTAAAGTTTCCAAGGGAAATGAAGTCTAGATTTCTCTGAAGCAATAACAATATTTACATGGAGCTCCTATTTGGGTGGTGGTGCTGCAGGACTGGCTCATTGTCTGTGGGGAGAAAAGCTGCAGTTTTTGGCTACAACTTTAAGTATTTGATTGTTAGCAGAAGCCAAGGAACAGCAAGTCATAAAGAAGAGAGGAAGGTCAAACATAAGAGTGAAAGGGGAAGTAGACTTTTGACTCTAAAATCAGGCTTCAGCTGCTCAGTACCCCTTAGCAGTTGAAAAGAACTAAAAAAGAATTTCTGGGCAGATACTATGTGTTTAAGTACAGTATTTGGACATGTTATATACTGAAACCTAATCTTCACGTGCCCTACTTGTGAGGTAACTTATGACTTGCCACTTACATTCATGTACATATATACTTCTTACGTGAAAACCCTGGTATAACCCTGGTATAATGAACACCCAGATTGTGCATATAAAACAATAAAGCTGGAATGGCAAGATGGCAAGTGTATTTAAATATGATAAGCTCTGAAATTAGATAAGCTTTAAAAATGCTACTCAGAGACATGTTCTCACATTAACAGTTAGTCTCAAAGTGAAGTGGAAATATAAAGACCATGTTGTTCTGTTATGAGATATTACAGTAAGCCTTGGGCTGTCTTTGCATTCTTGCTGAGATGGGTGGAGAGATGCATCTCCAGAACTAGTAACTTTCTTTCTCATAAGTATGCCCTTGCAGCACAGTAACAGATTGCTTGCAGGGCCTGAAGAACTCAAGACCCACTGGAGAGAACTCTGCATAAGTTCAGCTCTGAATAATGATGATGCATCCCTTGAAGCAGGCAGCCTTGTGTGCAGGAGAAACCTTGTGCCAACTTCATAATTAAAGGTAAAGGTGAAAAAAAAAAGTATTTGCAGTAAGAAGCATGGATTTGTAGTATCAGAAGAAAACACAGAAATAAACCTGTAAAATAAACTCTTAGTACTAATAGTATTGTGATTTATTATGATTCCTCCTGTGTTGCACCTGTGCCTCAACTCATTGAAATGGCTGATGTATTAAGTTGCAGAAATTTATATTGAAGTTGGCAGTTTCTGCAGCCTTCTAACTGTGTCTTTCTTGCTTTTACTGCCAAAGGGTCAACTGCGTTCTTTTTCCTTCAATGCAATCCTTTCTTTTTCCCTTTACTCTGCCCCTTCCCTCTTTCTTGCCTGTTCTTCCTTCCCACTTGTTAGAACGAGATTGTCACATGAAAATATGGGAGATCGAGTCATATCCTTCTCCCTTCTGTGTAGAGTAACCTAGCTGAAAATTTATTGTGCTGTGTAATGAGCATTGATATATTTTTTTTTTTGTTCTTGTTTTTGCTGTTGTTGACTTCTGCTTGTGGACTTTTAGAGACATTAATGAAACAGTGTGCCTTTATAGAATGAGAAATATCAAATGCCAACATTTTCTGGTATGTTTAGATCCCCTCTGTCTCCCAGAACAGAGAAGCTTTCCAGTAAATGTTTCCCTTTTAAGAGTGTCACAATGTCTAGGCTCAGCATATTTTCATCAAGTAGTCATGGACTACACTTTCATAGTTTTGGCGGAACTTCCAACAAACACATATCTAAGCCCAAATTTCTGTTTGATTAGTTAACATAATTAAGTAATAGGGTTAAAGAAATTACCTGCCTTGTGGTAAATAGGGATACAATCAGTGTATTAAACCCCAAATCCTCCAGTAATCTCTAACACTCTAGCAGTCTGACTATAAACTCGTATTACCGCAGCTGACTTTTTGTTACTGCTTTAAATGTTTAATACCTGTTCTTTCTTTACAGTAACTATAATGTTAAGTACTTATGTATCATTGCTCTATTTACAGCTCTATTTCTGCAGGAAAAAAAATTCCTTTAGCAAATTCACCTTGCTAGGACTGTACAGATATCACATCAGCACACTCCTATGATGAAGAGAGAAAACTCTCCCCAGGAAAAGGCAGGTCCTTGCACCCTGAGACAGAGGGAAATTACCTGTTACTGTACCTAATTAAGAGTGGTGACTAATGGTGCAGAAGGAAGTGGAGTTCAGTGCCGCATAACTGAGATTCAAATCCACATATTACTTTCACAGTTAGTAAATTTTAACAAGACAGTAAATAAATAAAATCTCAACTCACATGATATCTAATTACTGAAATTAATTATGGATGGAATAAAGTGAAGTTTCAAGTGGATATAAGGAGAACTTCTATAGTGAGAGTGATTAAGCACTGGAACAGGCACTATGCAGTCTCTGACCTTGGGGACTTTTGAAATGGAACTCAACAGGGCCTGAAGAAGCCTTATTTCACTTTCAAGTCTTTGAAGTTAGTACTGGACTGAGCAGGAAGTAAGACTAGATGTTTCCAGATATTCTTTCCAACCTATTCTGTATTTATTTTTTCCCGACTCATCGATTCCAATTGATGCATTTGTTTATCTTGCAGTTTTTGGCAAACATCAGGAGGTCTGAGCCACAAATTGCCGAGAAGATACCGTGACACACAAAATGCTGGGAATAACTCTTAACACATGTTGACTTCTTATACTGTACTTATACTGATTCTAACAGTTACTACAGTTTTAAACTTAGAAAAGAGAAAGAAGAATCACACATTATGCTTACTTCATTACATAACATATATTAATTGACATGAAATATAAATATTGCCAAGAAGAAACATATGAAGACAACAGCTCTTTGAAATAATACCTGCTGTGTAAGGCTTATTTTGGAAGCGGTTAAGCCCATCTTTATTCAGAGGGTTTTTTTTAGTTTTTCCTGTGACTAAAGTGCTGGCTTTGCTAGGTGACCTCCTGGCGGACTGTGCAGTTGCTGCAATGCATTAGCAAATAGGTTAAGCTATATTAATGTATTCAGCCTCCACTAAAAAATGTAGGGCATCTTATAAAAGGCTACTCCAAAAAGCAAGTGACCACAAATATTTTGTATTTCCCATTTAATAATTTTTGTTCTGTTTTGGTGAGAAAAAACCCTCTTATATTTGATTTTTCTGACTTCATAGTAAGTGAGATGTGGAATTTTTACACACTGTATTATTTAAAGACTGGGAATTCACTTCCACTTCTGGGAATTTACTAACTCTGTAAGTAAACAGTAACTATGCAACATCCTACTGTCCTTAACTATTTCCAAATCAAACTTTGGCGGATAATAAATAAGTGATTCTGCTGCCTTTCAGCATCCCACTTCTTCAGTATAGGCCAGTACTTCTCCAGAAAAGCCACTAAGAAAATTGACCTCACACAATGCTGTCATTTATAACTTAGTGAATTTTGCTAGTGGACTGTTCCAACGTCCAAGTTAATATGCAGATGAATGACATTTTTAGCAAGTGAAATGGCTGCTTTGCATTAGTAGATATCTAAATATGCTTTCACAATGAACAAGTTCAAGTTCTTCAAATGAATAAAATTACACTTAGAATTGAAAAGCAAATATTGTTTCTACCCCCGTTCAAAGGTAACATATTCATTAAAACAAGTGCATTTTATTTCTACCAATTTTCTTACATAGCTACCAGCTTTTTCATTTTCACAGCACATTACTGAAGAAAACACCTGTGATTCTCAGAAATACCATTAAAAAAATTAAGTGACATTCTTCTTCTGATAATACTTAGCTGTCTCAAGATAAAATATAGCAATGTAATTCATATTTCAAATCTCAGTTTATGTGCATGGGATTGATACTGATCAGATAGATGAAGCCTCTTGGCTTAGAAATTTCATGCAGAAATGCCAATTCTAATTAATAAATCTCTTAGATGCAGATAAGGTGCATTAGATAAAGGAAATGATTCTTCAAAGCCCCTTGAAAACCACCTGTCATAGTCAGATTGTCTATGGAGCTATCCTTACTTGGTGACACAGCATTCTCTCTTACCAAGTGGTACCCACGCTATGCTGTTCTTGTTTTTCGAAATACATGAAAGATATGAAAAGCCTTGGGTCTTGGCTTTTAACAAAGAACAGTCATTGGAATGCCATTTTTTTATCTACATTTCTCTGAAAACTTGTTCACAGTAGCCAGCGAGGATATATTTTATTGGGGGAGAGTGAGAAGAGGTGGGTGTTTCTTTCTTTGGAAACAGCTGTAGCATTTTTATATAGGGGAAAATATAATTGTGTTGGAATTCAGATAACATATCTAGAGGAAAATTACCGTAAGAAACAAAACTGAGGTTTCTCTAGATGATCAAAGTTATTTTTCAAGAATACAGATCAACTTCCTCCCCTTGTAAAACGGCTGTGCCCCCGTGTTACCAGCTGAAGTCATATAGTGACATGCTTCTATTTTTGTATCAAAATGTTGCAAAAATTCCTAAGAGTGATCTTGCTTGTTACTTAGCAGCTCTCTACCTACTAAGTCATAGCAGTTACTCTAACATTTTTGCTATTCTAGTTCTTGTAATTTGGCTGTTTATTTCAGTATTCAATATAATGGTTTTGTTTCCCTTATCTTCTGCAGATGCATTCAGCATTAGTCAACTCTCCAGTGCATTACTATAAACAAGTTTTAAAACAGTGCAAAATTAAGTTACAGTACAAATTTGAAATCAAGCATGTAAATAGAACCAGTACAAAATGCTATTATTTCTGCAGAATACTGAATTGTCCTTTAGAAAACGCAGCACAGCAAAACCATTCATACTGTCCCCTCCCTCTGTTAAGTACAAAACTATGTGCCTTAAACATGTAGTTCCCTCTGAAACTGAAACAATCAAAAAATGCACCAAGGGAAAGCCTCAAAGAAGCTGTGGCATAACCTGTTTTGGAGATTTCCAAAACTTGTCCAACTTAATCTTAGCAACCTCATCTAATTCATCACGAAGTCCCCTCCTCTCTGTAGGGTTTGTACTGAGAATTGATTCTCAGTTGGAATATCATCTGGCTGATATTCCGACTGCTAATAGGCATACACTCTGTTTGGTGAGGTACAGTGGATAAAATTTCCCATCTGTTCACTTGCCAACAGTTAGATGGTAAGAGCTGGAGACTTTGTAGTATTAATGCAATAAAAGAGGAGAAGAAAGCTTGGTTATTGAGCTATGAATCCATGCACCCACCTCAGATTAGCATTAGAATTGATGTAAATATTATATATTTATGCATGCAAGACTGTGTAACCAGCAACACTAAACAGTATTTGTTGTTGCAATGTATAATTCTATTAATAAACCTGAAGCTCAAATACTTTCAATGCACATTTACTGGGTTTTCTAGGATTAATTTTTTTGGTAAAGGTTTCCCTAAAAGGTCTGAGCAAATCTTGATGCATAAATAGCAAACTCAAAAAAAGTTAAGTGTAACAGTGTTGTATTTTTGTTTCCTTTTTAGTAATTATGCAGTGATGGAAACATCAAATCTCCCTCTTCAATGAAGTACTACAATAATACACAAGTGTGCTGGTTTGAGGCTAATTAGAATATTTTAATAGAGAAAATTATACTATAGGCTGTGAAAAGAAAACATCATGATGTCTACTTTATTCATACGCTTGCTGGAGAATTGTTTGGGAACACTAACCAAAACAATAGATAAGTCAGTCTCTCTCTGTCACTTGCTGGAGCAGGAGCTGCTGGGGCGATCTCACAGTTTCTGGGCTCTGACTCCTCTGCTGATTAATCCTCACTAACCACTTTTCTTCTAACCCTCCTGGCTGATCCTCCTAATTTACCTTGCGCATAAGGCAAACCTTGGGGTAAGGTACAGGGGTGGGGAGAAGGTGGAAGGGTGGTTGGGAGCCCCTCCTGGGGTCTCTGATTTCTGGGAGGGGTGTTGTGTTGCTGTATTACCCTTTAACTTGTATATTTCTGTAAATATTC
>VWZE01006173.1:18011-97210 GCA_013396675.1 Eubucco bourcierii | reverse complement strand
CCAGGTGGCCAAGAAGGCCAATGGCATCCTGGCCTGCATCAGGAATAGTGTGGCCAGCAGGAGCAAGGAGGTCATTCTCCCCTTGTACTCTGCACTGGTTAGGCCACACCTTGAGTCCTGTGTCCAGTTCTGGGCACCTCAGTTTAGGAAGGACATTGAGGTGCTTGAGCGTGTCCAGAGAAGCGCAACGAGGCTGGTGAGAGGCCTTGAGCACAAACCCTACGAGGAGAGGCTGAGGGAGCTGGGTTTGTTTAGCCTGGAGAAGAGGAGGCTCAGGGGGGACCTTCTTGCTGTCTACAACTACCTGAAGGGTGGTTTTAGCCAGGAGGAGGTTACCTTCTTCTCTCAGGCAACCAGTGACAGAACAAGAGGACACAGTCTCAAGCTGTGCCAGGGGAAGTTTAGGCTGGAGGTGAGGAGAAAGTTGTTCACTGAGCGAGTCATTGACTACTGGAATGGGCTGCCCAGGGAGGTGGTGGAGTCACCATCCCTGGAGGTGGTCAAGGCGAGTTTGGATGTGGCACTTGGTGGCATGGTCTAGTCCTGAGGTCTGTGGTAATGGGTTGGGCTTGTTGATCTTTGAGGTCTCTTCCAACCTTGGTGATACTGTGAAATGAGACAAATTCAAGGATACTTCTGCTACTTCCTCTTTACTTAGTCTCTATTTTTATATCCTTGTTATCTCAGTGGTTATATCCTGGTTTTGCTGTACACTATCTAGGGGAGGTACTCTATGAGGTTTCAGTTGATGTTAATAATTATTCCCTTGTCACGTGTTCCTCACCTTTATGAGCCTATCTTGTTCTTCATGTTTGTCAGGCACTTTGCAGGTAACTTTTCAGCATCATTAACGAGCCTTTTTGTATGTTCTTAAATATTGATTGCTATTAAAAAAAGATCTGTGTAGCAGATGAAATTCTTGTGTATAGATACAGTATTACTTTTTAGTAAAATTGGAGCAGGGTATTTTCACACTTACAGGGGAGAGTTGTCAGATGTATGTTAATGCTTTGTCATAATGCTTTCTACAGGCCTAACCATATTTATGAGTTCCTGAGTTGATGTAAGTATTGTGAATTAATGAAATCTGTGTCATATGAGGAAGTTCTTCTGTTCTGGAAGTTCAACTTTGG
Organism: Eubucco bourcierii; assembly: GCA_013396675.1. Lineage (NCBI taxonomy): Eukaryota > Metazoa > Chordata > Aves > Piciformes > Ramphastidae > Eubucco > Eubucco bourcierii. Next base: position 96,077 of record VWZE01006173.1, on the reverse strand, counting down.
AAAAACAGTTTTAACAGAAGCCAAGATAATAATTTTATGTTTTATCTTTAAAATACATAGATCTGTTTAATACTTTTTTGTCTTTACAGAGTGAACTGGATGTACCTTTTAGAATAAAAGTTGGTCAGATAGGTAAGTTGTTCTCTGTGTGGCATGTGATTTTGCTTTTTTTGTGTCTCTGAGAGTATTAAAATACCTTAAGGCCAGTCCTGCCTTGGGCTTTCTTTTATCAAGCTTTCTAAAGTGATCCCCATGTTCAAATTTGCTGTGTTGGGATTATCATGGAAGACTAATGTGACTACAACAGCTGAATTATAAAATGTTTTCTGGCAAATCTTGTTTGTGTAACTTCGTAGGCTGTTATGAAGAGCATGTCTGAGAGGTTCTTCCCAGATTCATGCATGATTAAGGGAGCTGTTTGATATAGGCAGAATATATGTGGCTCTTTAAAGGACAGGTTAGGGATCTGAGGACTTCAAGTATGATTGCTGAAACTGACAAACATTCCAAGGGTTCAGGAACCATGGGGTGGGATGTTGCCTTTTTTTTTTTTTTTTTTTAATAATTCCTTTCTCTAGTGGCCAGCATTGCTTTTTATCACATGAAACAATTGTTGGAGACAAGTCTGTTTTCATCTTCTCTGCTTCCTAGAGAAAATCATCCTAGTGAAGCTGAACTTCAGTCATGATCTCAGGTTTTGATCTGAAGTCTTCTGACAAACTGTATATCCCTTATATCTATGACTTATGTTTTCTCTGTATGTATTTTGTCATTTCAGGGTCTGCGTAAAATGTTAGACCCGCGTGCTTTCTCCTCACCTTCTAAGGTGTTTAGACATGAAACTATAGGGCTAGTACTCTTGGGTGGCAGAAGTGTTGATTTTGTGTGGATGTAACTCTTAATCTGCTTTGTCTAGATAAACTCACTCTGAAGATTCCTTGGAAGAATCTCTATGGAGAGGCAGTTGTTGCAACTCTGGAAGGCTTGTATCTTCTAATAGTACCTGGAGCAAGTATGTATATTTGTTGACTCAAGGGAAAAGAAAAATATCTAAGGGTACCATGTAAATGAAGATCCAATAGCAAGTAGTTATGTAAGCTACCATTTTTACTTTCTGTCCCACAGGGAAATTTCTAGACAAATACAGGCGAGTTAGTGGAAGAATGGTGGGAGAAAACCATACCTATTGCTTTAATGGAAATCTTTGGCTCTGTCCATTTCAAGTGCAACTCAACAGTCAGGTTTCCTCTGAAGTGTTCTTAGTTTGAATCTTTTTTTTTTGCGTGGTTTAGATCTTTTGGTGGCTGCATAATGCAGATAATCAACTTCTAACTGGTGTCAATCAAGAGTAGTAATTCCACTGGAACTGGTTTGGTTTGTGTATGTGTTTGTGGGTTTGTTTTTTTTTTTCCCCCTCTGAAATCAGAACCTCTCATATAGTAAGAAAACTAGAGTTTCAGATATATGTGCAGCTTAGAAACCTGCATTATACTGCACAGACCATGCTTAATAGTCCAAATTTCCATGGAAAGATTCGTCTGTGAAATAATACTAAATGTTAGAATGATCCTTCTAAATTACTGTGTAAAAATAACAATTTCAGAGGCTGGATGCAGCTTTCAGCAATTGAACCTAGAGCACTGTATCGCAAACAAGATGTTATGCAACAGAATCTTGGTATGCTGTGCATTGCTTGAGGATACATGTATGTGACTTGAAATTCAGAATTAGAACTATCTTAACTTGGTTTACAGGTGTTAAATATGATGCAGAGAAGGAAGAAAAATACTTACAGGATAATAAACAAAAGGAACTGGCAAGAATTGAGGAAGCCTTGCAGAAAGCAGCAGAAAAAGGTACTGAGTTGATATGATTCCTCTATTGGAATTTTTGAACTTGGACTGTGCTATGAAAAAATAAGTCAATCACAAAATAGTACCTAGTGAATTTTGACTTTTTAAATTTTTTAACTGACCATACCACAGTGCTTTGAAAATCCGTTTTCCTCTAAAACTTAGAAGTAATGTTATTTGGTTTCTGGGTGTTTTTTGTCATAAGATTATCCATTCAAATTCAGTTGGAAATTTGGAAATGGGAATTTGATTTAAAAAAAAAAAAAGACCAAAAGAAGACAATTTTTTTTTTTCCTCTTAAAGTTTTAGGTAACAGGACCAAAGAAAAAGTGCATTGTGTGAGGCAAATTTTATCTTTGCTTTAGATTGTCAGTAATAGATGTTCAATAGTGTTTTAAAGCTGTGTGTGACAGGTAGTTGTTTACTTGAAGTTTTAAGGAGAATGGTAAGGTTTGTAAACTTCAACTTCAATACTACTCATAGAATAATCATAGAATTACTTGTTCCTTTTCAGTTTCTGCTGTCCTTTAATTGTGTGCTGCATTTTTACTGGTTTGAGAGATGAGACTCTCCTCATAAGGAAATAATGTGCGACACAAGGAAACAATTGAGGTGGAACACAGGAAACTTTATTTACACTTCTGGTCTAGGTCATTAAAAATTTTTAAGCTTTTGATTTGAGAAAATGTATTTGAGAAAATAACTGGCCATGTCAGTCCAGTTAACTCAATTTATGACTTTCTGTTCTTTACAAAAATGATGCTGTAGATTAGGCTTGTTTGTGCAGAAGCCGAGCTCAGAACCAACTGTACATGATATTGGAAGAAGCTATTAACAAAAGTTTTTGACTGAAGTGAGACCTATTTGTTGAGTGGTAGAATGGTTAAGATGCTTCTCTAGGATACGTGTAAATGCTGCAAGTCATTTATCTTGGAGAAGTGAAATGACACTTCAAAGACACGAGAAAAGATTCTTTGATTGTCGTCTTGTTGATTACTGACTTGTCCACTCTCGGGACTCTACTGCCTCATTCCTGCTGTGCTTGTTTCAGATGTACCCTTGGTACATCTCAACCACACGTCACTCAAACAGCCATCTGGCCATCAGTTTACCGGGAAGGAAGAATCCTAATGGCTTTATTTTTTGTCTTTAATGTGCCAAAAACTGTCATGACAATGAAGACAACCTCTGTGAATGAATTTTGCAGCCATTAATTCATACTGGGCAAAAGAGTATTTTCAGAAATTTAACCATGAAGATTATGTAGGGCTTGGATGTTAAGCAACAGTGTTCAGCCTTTATTCTTTGTACCAGTAACAATGTGATGAAATTCTATCTTACAAAGTAGAATTTAATATAATGGACACTGCTTGAGGTGTCCAGCATTTGAAAGGTTTTTCAAACAAGGGAAGAAAAAAAAAAGAAAAAGCATATAAATATAGTACCTTAGTAGCTCAACTTCTTGTGTAAAGAACTACAGTAACTAGAATTAAATATTTTGCAGTTTTAAGCTTTCAGTCTTGTAGAGGGAAAGCTAGAGGAGCATTCAAAATGGGTTATATTAAACTATAGTTATCTTGTCAGTCATACTAGACCATGATCCTTCTGGATGTTTTCCAACTTGAGACACGATGATTCTGTGATCGTAGTTATTTGAGTTTGTGTTCTGGCCATGTACTAGAATATCATACTTTGCACGACTTGTATCATTCTTGTATGAAGAGATTCCTTGCTTCTACTGGATACGTAAAGCCCAGGTTGCTTTACTGCACCATACATTTCTATGAAATTCAGTTCTTTCTGTAGGTTTTTAAGAGCATGCATTAGCTGGTAAAAATCTAGGCAATATATTGAATAGAAAGGTAGCAGGGTCCCATGATTCTCAGTTATACTTACTTTCAGTAGTTATGTGTTTAGAATCTTGATTTCACACATTCATGTGAGTTCTGGAGAATTTTTTTTTTTGTTGTTCTAATAAACTAAAAGAGGGTTGTGATGATTTGGGAGTTACACCCCCCACACCTCCTCCCCTATGAAAATCACCCAGACTAGATTCATCTAGCTGGAAGTTAAGGAATGAATTTTTATATTCACAGCTTAGCACAATATACAAGCAGATGTTTACAATGTACTACAAAATATATACAACTACATATAGAAATATACAACTTACAAGTAATACAGAAACAAAATACCCCTCCCAGAAATGGGAGTTCCCAGGAAGGGCTCCCAACCACCCTTCCACTTTCTTTCCACCCCTCTACCTTATCCCAGGGTCTGGGTTATGTGCAAGGTGAGTTTGAAGGGTCGGCATGGGTGGTTAGAAGCAGAATGATCAGTTGGGTTACCCAGCTGCAAAAGCCCAGGGAGAAAGCTTACTGACTCCAACAGAGAGAGAGAGACTCTGTCTTATCTGTGTTTGTGTCCTTGTTTTTATACGTCTCAGCAAGCCTATGAGTCAAGTAGTCATCACCATTGTTTTCTTTTCACAGCCTATGATCTAATTTTGTCATTAAAAAAGGTTACGCAGAGAGGTGGTAGATGCTCCATCCCTGGAACATTTAAGGTCAGGTTGAATGAGATTTTGAGCAACCTGATCCAATTAAAGATGTCCTTACTTGCTGCAGGGTAGGGTTGGACAGTGTGATCTTGAAAGGCTCTTTCAAATCCGAAACATTCTATGATTCTCTGTTTGTTTCCTGTTTTCTAAGCTATTAAAAATCTGTCAGTATCAAAACTTGTATGTGGATACCAAAGCTTGCAGCTCTGTTATTTTACTGGTTATGAGTGAAATGGAAGTTACATAATTTCTGTGTGTACATCAAAATTACTCTGGCTGTAAGATATTTAATGGAAATACTATCGAGTCATATGAGTTGTGAAACTTGACAGGAAATCAGGAGCTGATTTTTCTTCTTTTAAAAAAATGTGTTGTTTTTGGTTATTTGCTGCCATGTGGACCAAGGCACTCATTCACAAGATTCCTTGTATGGGTTGGAGAGTCTGATTTACAAGGACCCCAAGCCTGGTGGGTATGCATGATCAGTTATGTTTTGTGTGTTTGATGGGTGTGCAGCTTACATGTTTAAACGCACTCCCCAAAGCTACCAAACGTTGAAGAGAACAACACTGATTTGATAATCATCTACATATTTGTGGTTCTAGAAATGAGATTTAAATGCCTTAAGCAGAAACTTGAAATGACTAGTCTTGTCTGAATTGAATGGCTGTTGAAACATACTGATCCCCTTGGGAAATATTTCCTGCAGCCAAGTTGAGCACAAGAATGGCACAAAATGTTGACGATGTTCTTCTGTGGTTTTCACGCATAAACTTAAGGAGTCCTTATTTGGACTGCTGTTGAGTTAGGCAAGGAAACAGTATCCACTGAAGGTCGAAAGAACTGGTACTATGTTGCACCTGCAGTACTTCTATGGTAATGAACCAGATTTTCAGAAATTTTGTTCTTAGCCAAAATGACTTAGACGTTTATCTGAGTGCAAGTTTAAAATAACCTTGAAGTCATACAGTTAGTCTCTCCTTACTAAAGGACGTGGGTAATCAAGAGGGCAGTCATTGCCTTAGTCATGTCATACGTGAGTGTGGAAACCTGAGAAGTGCAAACTCAGTAGTAAGTGAAGGAAGCAGTCTCTCAAAAAATATCTTTTATTGCAGATGACTTGTACTGTTAAAAGGGACTACCAAAAAAGAAAGCTTTGTTGGTGTACTTTTTCCCTGTTTTTATTTGATGGTGGGGTGAGTACCCAACCTGCCAGACAGGTTGAAATCCTAGCAGGCACTTTGTCTGCCCTTGTTTGAACAGGCATGCAAGTTACATAAAAAATGAAGTTGTCCCTTGTAGTTAAATACACTGTTGCATTTCCTTCCTCCTTGCTTAAAGAGATATACCTTTCTTAAGCTACAATCTCTTAAGGTTATGTACAGGCAGCCCTAGTGCGGAGTACTGTTCTGTATGTCCAGAGAGGGGAAATCAACTATGTAACTCAGGAAACTGATGTTCTTGGGAAATGTGGAAAAAACATGGGCATTAGTTTAATTTATGAAATGAATGTGATTGTGTGGGTCATAATTCATGTGTGTATACTAGAATTTAATTTCCTAGAAAGCTTTTAAAGAGTAATCTTTTTTGTATGCTCCTTCTGCAGTTACTTCTATTGCTCTTTCAGATGACTTTAATATCATACTGTTGATGAGCACAAGAATCTTGTTTTGAAGTGCTTTTGGGGTTTTCCATGTGCACTGCAAATATCGTAATCTGCAAGTTATACCCTCGTATGGCAGAAGCTTCTTCTAGATTTACACTTCTCTGGGTTTTTCTTATACCCCTGTGATGGTTTGGGAGTTCCCCCCCACTTTGTAAAATCACCCAGACTAGACTCAGACAGCTGAAAGTGAAGGAATGAAGCTATTTTTACATCTTAACTCAATATACAAGCAGATACATACACAATATACATGAATACTTACAGGAATATACAAGTTAAAGGTAATACAGAAACACAGTACCCTTCCCCGAAATCAGAGTCCCCAGGAGGGGCTCCCAGCCACCCTTCCACCTTCTTCCCACCCCTCTACCTTACCCTAGGGTTTGCCTTATGTGCAAGGTGGGTTTGGAGGATCAGCCAGGGGGATTAGAAGGAAAGTGGTTAGTTAGGTCACTTGGCAGAGATGAGAAGGCAAAAAGCTAGAGAGCCCAAGACACTCTCCCGTGTGAGAGAGTGTCTTATCTATGTTTGTATTCTTATTCTTACATATCTCAGCAAGCCTGTGAGTAAAGTAGACATCACCATGGTTTTCTTTTCACAGCCTATAATACAATTTTCTCTATTAAAATATTCCAATTAGCTTCAAGCCAGCACAATCTACCTCTCCTTCCCTCCCTGCCCGAACATGTATATTACTAACTGTTCAGTTATGACAAGTGTGCCTTTCAAGTAACTAAGTTAAAAAAAAAAAAAAAAGGCACCTGAATTACAAAAAAAATAATTTACCACACTTCCTGATAAGCAGTTGTGGCTCTGTTCTTAGCTCTTTTCTGTGTAAGTGATCTGGAATTAGGTTATGGAACACTTGAAGACATCTGAGTAAGTGCTTGCTGAGAAGCCTGGTGATTATTTGTAATACCTCAAACTCTGCATGTTATGTAGGGAATATATTGAATTAAATATAGTTGAATAAAATGCCTTCACCTAATAGTTAGTGCGACAACTGATCTCATTGAAATTTGGATACTTAATCAAATGTTTTTAATGACTGCTTAGTGTTCTTGGGCCTTGAACTTCAATAACATCTAAAAAACTAAACTCTCTGAAACCTCAGCAAAATAAACCCAACCACCACCACCAAAACACAATAAAAAAGAGGCAACTGAGTTTAGGTATGCCTAAATTTAGAAAAATAAGATTCTGTGCTATGAGAAGTAACTTATTGCTTCTTTAAAAGATCTGCAGTGCTTTGAAAGCTTTTGGTGAGATATTACTAATACGTTCTGCTTTAAGACCAGCTAAACTTTCTTCTGTCTTCTGCTTTCTAACATTTCTGCTTTACTAATGGGAATTTTATCCTTTTCCTCCAAAAATGCTTGCACTAAAAAAGGACGTAAACGTAAAAAGTACAAAAAGCATTTTAAGAGACCCTTTAAAAGTCATGATCACTCAAAAGGTGGGTAAAAGTGATGACTTTGAATGTTTTAAAAAACTTGTTTTGTTTCATGTTCCAGTTGGATTTTCTTAGGCTTCGATGTGCATTCAGTGATACTCCTTTTTTCTTTCCTTTTGGAAAGAAGGGATGTAAGTTTCAGAAGGCTCTTCTGTTATTTATTCTCTGAAGAGTCATTATTTCTCTCTATTTAGATAACTACCTGTTTCTTCAGTATGTGCTATCTGTAGCATTTTCACCCAAAATGTATGCATTTGATAGGCTGATGAGTGGCACTCAGCTATGACTTGGAGAAATTGCATGGGGAAGAGATACCAGTCTAATTTTTATAATGTTCCGGTAACAGCTGTGTAAGGTAAATTTGATGTCCTATGGATGATATAGCAGTAAACAGTCTTCTAGAAGTGTGTGTTAGCTTCTGTTCTAAATAGCTAAAATACTGTTTTGACTGATAATTTAAAAGATATGAAATAGACATTTTTCTCCAATGGCATAGTCCTTGTCCGTAAGCACCAAACCGTGCAGGTCTTTGGTATGAGTGTGAGACTAATGTGCTGTATCCCATGTAGTTGTATTGCTGTGTGTTTCATCTTGACAGCACAGACATGGAATTGGAGTAAAAACTTTGTGGGGACCCTTGATAAGCTTTGTAAGGTATCAAACTTCTGTGGCTGCTGGTAGCCGTGTCTGGCTGGGAGAATGCTAAGGAGTTGACTGCATGTACTTGAAGGTCATGAGACTTTGATAAGCAATTCTGTCTTTTTTTCTTTATCAGTACTGTGTTGGTTTCTGTTAATAAGGAGTGTGAGTTGTGACGAAATGATTAATAGCAGGAAATATGAGTTGCATGTAAAGTGGCATAATGGTTTTGTTTCTTCTGAGTTTCTGACTCTTAACTCAAATGTTCTTGACTAAAATAGTGTTACGTGATGTTCATTAGAAAAGTCCTTTCATTTTTTTTAAGGAATTGCTTGAACCTCTCCCAGAGCTTAAAAAAGATAATTCCTTATTTTCGCAGCAAGATGTACAAAGTTTTATCTTTGGTATTCAACATGCATTGCATATTAAAGTTACAAATGGTTGAACTAAGCTGAGAAGTCCATCTTGGAGTGCAACTCTAAGCTAAAGTCAAAACCTTTAGGCCTTATTTTTATTTGAATAGCCATGACTGTTTCTTCAGCTTGAGTCATCTGTAGAATTTCTAATGAAAACGTGGAAGTTTGGTAGGCTGATGAGTGGTATTCACTCTTTAAGGTGGGTGCTGGAAAAAAAGAAGGTAACCTGTATTGACAGCTAGAGAACAAGCATAGCTGTATTTTAGGTGAAATGTTAAGATACTCAGCCTGAGGTAGTATTGTTTTAGAGTTATGTAATTAAAGAATGAGGGATTGTAAATACTGCACCCCACTCCCCAGCCCCACACCTCTACACTTGTATATTTATCTTGGCTGGGTTGCTGGGCTTCTCTGCTACCCTGTCTTGATCAACGTAAGTTCATGTATCACTGCATGGCTTAGCAAAATGTCTGATATAGACCTAACTTTAGTGGTCACAGCAGAAGTCCAGTGTGTAGGAAATGCAATATTTCAGAGTAACTATTTGTTTTCACTTACGGTGTCACAGCTTTTAAACTTTCTCAGCGGGTGTTGTATGGAAAAGGCTGTAATAGACTTGTCTCTTCTTGTGCGAGTATCATTTTCACCTGGTTCTTCAAGAGAATTACACAGCCATACTTATTTGCTTGTTGAAACACCTTTTTAATTGGAAGGGACTGAGGGACTCTTACAGAAAGAAACTTATCTTTGAAGGAATGATGAGAAGTACATTAAGTGAGAACTTCCTGTGAGCTAAGGTGTTTGAACTGAAATTTAGACATGTTTATGTTCAGAATATGAATATAAAGAAATGGGCAAAAAATGCACTATGTGGTCTAAATAAGTGAACACTTGATTAAAATAGCAGACAATAAATTTACATAAGTATAGCTGAAGATGCAGCTACTTCCAGTGATAGCTGACTTATTAAAATTGTTGTTTTAGACAAACCAAAGGAAGAGAAGAAAGATACTTTCCTAGAAAAACTTGCAACTCAAGTTATAAAAAATGTGCAAGTCAAAATCACAGGCATTCATATTAAATATGAAGATGATGTAAGTATCTGGAACGTATTTTCTTCGTTTTCAGTTGAACTCCAGTGTACTTGTGGTCTAGTCCATAGAGAGAAATTATTACCTGTCACCCGAGAGAAGTTGCTGTGGTTCCTTCTGCATCTCTTCAAGCGACATAGTTCAGATAACACTGAAAAGCAGAAGTATTTTGATATGTGAAATAGATACATGTTTTTATTTGCTTACTAAATCTGAGCGGTTGCTGATTGTCATGTATTAGTGTGTGCAGTTGATGTACAGAATTTTTCAATATCCTGGAAACACTCCACTGATGGAGCGATGAGTGAATTGGAAAGCAAATAGTTGAAAACACTTAAGTGCTAAATGAGAATGCTTATATGAATGAAACTGTTCTATTCTAACTTACTTTCATCTTCCTTTAGGAAAACTATAGCTAAATAAAAAAATATAAATAATACTAAGTTACAATTGAATGTGTAAGAAAAACATTGGGTGTAGAGTATTTCTCAAACCTATTTTGGAACTATTTTCAGAGACATTGAATTAAAAATGATGGGAGGAATGAAAGCTATAAAATTATATAGTATACTGAGGTGTACTGTCATTCTTAAATTTCCTGTGTGGGTATTTCAGAAGTTAGAGGGAAGTTTTCAGTGTGAAATCCCATCTTTATGCTACAACCAGATTAGTTAGACCCAGCTTGGTGAGTTCCAAGAATGCTTCAGCTAGAATAATCTGTCAGAGGGAGATACTTGAAACAAGTCAGAATTTCAATGAACTTCGATTAAATGATGCATTTCTTGTTTGCAGCAAGAGAAATAAAGTGTTATTTTTCTGTTTCTGTAGATCACAGATCCACAGTGCCCAATTTCCTTGGGATTGACTTTGGGAGAGCTCAGTTTACTGGTAATGTCTGTCTGCATGTGTTCCTAAATTTTCGAGTAGCACAGTAAAAAGAGATAATGAAAACTTGCATATAGTTGAAAGCAAATTTATGCAAATTGTTTTTCAAGTTTGTGCAAGCAGAAGGGAAGATGAATGAACAGCTTTAAAGCTGAGTATCTTTACTTCCATAGGTCAGGCTTAAGAAATAAATTAGGACTAACATTACATCATGATGATAAAGAATGATATATTTTAGAAACAGGGGAAGAAAATTTAAACTAACCTCTGCTTTCTTTAGTGATAGGATTTTGTGTGGGACAGGCATTGAAAATAAAAACAGAGATTTCGTACTGGATTTTGACTTCTGTGTATGCAGTCTAGATAGTGTAATCAAGCAGCACAAGTACAGGATAAAACTAGAAATGTGTTCAGTAAGATACACAGGATGACTTGTATAATTTTTAACTTTCAGACAACAAATGAGAACTGGACACCTTCTATTCTGAATGAAGCTGCAAAAATAATATACAAGGTAATGTACTGTTTGTGGTTTTATTGGGTTTTGGTTTTTTGGTTTTTTTTTTTTTTTGGTTGGTGTTTTGTTTTTCTGCACAAGTCAAGAAGTAATTTGGGTTTTAAAGTAAGAATTACAAAAACAGTTTGCAAATTTTTCCTTTTTTACTGAATTTTGCAGTGTGTTTAAACAAAGTAGAGCACAAACAACTATGTTTACATAAGGTGTAACTTTCAGCTCTGTGATTTAAATAATTTCTCTTAACTGCAAACTCTAATACCTTCACTAAATGCTTTACACAACAAATCTACCTGGTAACCACGATTTTAAATAGGCTGTCAATTCGCTGTTTCCTACTCTAGTTTGTACTCCTAATGTTAGGTTACTGGTACCTAAGCAGTGTTGCTCTTCTGCCTGCCCTTCAACCCCATGCTGAAATGAGTATCTGAAGATCATATAACCATATGAGGAAGGTTTAATAGGCTGTGTTCTTTATTAGACCAAGTGTTTTTTGCACCCTTGCCCCTGCAATCCAGTCATATTTAATAGATGTGCATGATCATCTGTGCTTTAAGAACTTGGTTTTGAGCAATTAGTTTTCGCTTGAAAAATAGTATTGTAAGATTAAATACAGTTCAGTGTTAATGGAAATATAAGTTCATAGAATGGGTGAAGTACTGAGTATGGAATCTGCTATTTTTTAAAAATTTTTTTTTTAATGCAGCTTTTGTGCTTGGACAGCCTCAGTGCTTACTGGAACATACGCAGCAAAATGTATTATCATGGCTCCCGTGAACAAATACTGGTAATGTAAAAGAAAATGTATTTAACAATACTATATTCTATAGCTATTATTGTACTCAGAAGGGCACTATCCTGATTTCCACCCCAGTTGACATCAACCCCACGCTTGCCATCAATGGTATTCTGATAGCAGTGTTGTGTGTTAAACCATTTGCACCACTGATAGCTACTATGTCTTTGTTATCAACTCCTATAGGTTTTACTGTTAAATCATGTTCTATTGGCGTATTCATCTTGACTTTGTGCTGTGTACCTAGTAACGTTTACTTGAATATCTGAGCTGTATGAGCTGTTACATAGCTAGTGTAATGAAAAAGGCAATATTGAGAGGTTAAATAAGCATAGAATTAAAAAATAAATCACAGAACAGGAAGTTACTTCTTGTTATCCAGATTACCTAAGCTGAAATGAACCAACAGAGTGAAGAGACAGAGAATAACTATCCTATGCTTGACAGAAGCAGCTTATAGCTTTAAATATGGGGTGCATGGTAGGACTGGATTATGTCTTGGAACTACCTGTGTATGTTGTATTTCAGTCTAAAGTGAAATGCAGACACAAACCAAGACACAGTTTGAATTGACTGCAGAGAAAACCATTTGCTGCTTCAACTGTGTCATTCCAGTACTATCACATCCTTTTGTGAATAAGTCCTTGACATGCTTGTGGACAGGTGGCTTTGTGGGCTTACTTGACATTGTCTGGCAGCTTAGATCTCAGTCCTTTTCAAGAATTCAAGTTATCAACTGTGCTGCAAATGAAGATGCTACTGTGGTTTTGTTGAACTTAAGTTCTGTGTATCAAGAAGTACCACTTAGTATTCCATTATGAAGCAAGTTTTTAATGCATTGTTCCCAAAAGAATTCTACTGATTTTCATGACTCTGAAATTGAAGTTGACTTTTCAAAAGTCCTGCATGTGCACTTTCATTTAAGTGCCGGGGGAAAAACAGTTCTTAGTTTTAAGCAGTGTTATCATGAAATGAGATTTATCATAGCAGTCAATTGGTCTGTACTGTATTAAGAATAAACTGTGTATTCTGTAGCAATTCTGCTACATCTGTTCAGTAGAATTCACACTTAAATAATGTGAGTATATGGCTGGTTGTGAGATTAGCTGTCTGTATTTAGTATCATTTAAAGTTAGCTTTTATTACTACAGATCAGACAGGAAGTAGATGGAAATACAAGTATATTTAATGACAAAGTACCTCATAAAATGCAACCAGATTTGAAATTGAGTAAAGGGTTAGGTTGAAGAAATTAGTAGCTATAAAATATTTCTTGTGTAAAAACAGGTGGTAATATGGACAGGCTTTATGAAATGGTATAGGAACAAGCACTGATTTGCCTTCATGCAATAGCAGTAGGTCTTCCTAGAAGCAGGGCTCCTGCTTTACCTGATTGTGCTACCGTAATTCTGAAATAAAATAAAATGTTTGGGTATGAACATGGCCTTCTCAATTTATTGCCAAAGAATGTGGGACAGATCTTACGTGGAATTAAGACTTGGTTCTAGCACAGTATTTCCCAGGTCTCTTGGACTGTCCTGGTGTTTTCTTGGACTGTCCTGGTGTTTTCCTGTTTTCTTTCTTATCTATAATTTTTCTCATACCTGCAGAATACCAGAAGGTTAAAGTGGCCTTTTGACATGCTAAAAAGTGAGAAAGGGTGGAATATAAATAGGTACTTCCGGTACCTTCAAGAAGTTTAAAAACAAATGCGTGATGGGTTGGGCTTTCATGTTTGAGTGTATACTGAGCTGTGTGTTTCTAAATTAACATGCTTCAACGGTTACAGCAAGATTTAGATGAAAATTGAATAAAATCTGTACTAACCTTGCACTTGTTATCAGAAACTAAAAGCTGTTTTTAATCTGATGTATTGAAGTCCTTCACTCCTAAATATTTGTGCTTTGTTAGCTTTCCTGTTTGGGAAGACCCTTGCAAAAAGCATGTGAACTTCAGCTGGTCTACTCAGTGCTTAGAGAAGTAAGCAAGTAATATTCTTCAGCAATGGATAGATGTTATATTTCTTTACAGGATCACCTGAAAAAAGGAATTCCATGTAGTGACTATCAACCTCAAGACTACCAGTATAGTAAGTAGACTGGGAATGAGTTCATCTAAACTGTGCTGTGCATGTTAGTGTGCAGCAGCCTAACCTGATGACACAAACATGCCCATCCTAAATTTACTTTACAGATACCTAAATGTGATAGAAGTTATCAGAATTTTTATGCTTTTTTGGCTGAACTATCTCAGTCTTAGCTAAGAGGTGCATCCTGATTGTGTGGATTATGAGCAAATGTGGCATCAGCAAATGTACTCGGCACTGGTTAGGCCACACCTTGAGTCCTGTGTCCAGTTCTGGGCACCTCAGTTTAAGAAGAACATTGAGGTGCTTGAGTGTGTCCAGAGAAGGGCAACGAGGCTGGTGAGAGGCCTTGAGCACAAACCCTACGAGGAGAGGCTGAGGGAGCTGGGTTTGTTTAGCCTGGAGAAGAGGAGGCTCAGGGGGGACCTTCTTGCTGTCTACAACTACCTGAAGGGTGGTTTTAGCCAGGGGGAGGTTGCTTTCTTCTCTCAGGCAACCAGTGACAGAACAAGAGGACACAGTCTCAAGCTGTGCCAGGGGAAGTTTAGGCTGGAGGTGAGGAGAAAGTTGTTCACTGAGCGAGTCGTTGACTACTGGAATGGGCTGCCCAGGGAGGTGGTGGAGTCACCATCCCTGGAGGTGGTCAAGGCGAGTTTGGATGTGGCACTTGGTGGCATGGTCTAGTCTTGAGGTCTGTGGTAATGGGTTGGACTTGATGATCTTTGAGGTCTTTTCCAACCTTGGTGATACTGTGATATACTGTGATCAGTATTGAGTGTTTGATGTGTCAGACAGTGGAAGTAAGTACTTGAAGATCTCTTCCTGTACTGTAATTAAAACCATAAAATTAACCTAATTTTTTTTATCATCAAGTTTTTAGACCAGTGTCAGCCTCTGCAAGACTGTTTATCAACCCACATGCAGAAGCAGAATTAAAAACTCCCAAACTCGATTGTAATGTAGAAGTCCAGAAAATTGCCATCGAATTCACTAAGCCACAGGTAAGTCGACTTGGTATCTCTTACCAGCTGTTTGTGAAGTGTGAGATTTTTTTTTTTTTTTTTTAAGAAAACATTCTTTGGGAATTTTCTGCTGATGTGTAATTAGGTAGTTTAGCAATAACTAGGAAGAGTGCACGGTCACTTTCCCTTGGTATGACAGTCACTTCCTGCTACCCGTAATTTGTGTGTCCTCTGTGGACCAATTCATCTGTATTCACCCCTTAAAGTTGTGTTCCCTTCATGCAGACAAGTGAATAATTCCTATGAGTAGCCCTTATTTTATAAAACTGTGAGTTAACATTGTAGCTGTAGATGTGCCAAGATAGAAGCAGGAAAGGGAAGGACAACAAAGCCAGCTGAAGATAACTCCCTAGCCATCTTAGTGCCTTGTTTCAGTCAGTGAAAGGTTTGCAGTTAGTTTGCTGGAGAGCTTTTTAGCCTGTATTCATGTCAGAATGTAATCTAAGTTCTGAACAGTACTTTTAAGGTTAGCAATGGCAAAGGAAATTCTAAAATAGGAGAATCTTTTTTTTGACAAATGAAGAATATATAGTTGGTTTGAGAATGCCTGAGGGTTTGTGCTGAGCAGGCCGACAGAAACATGAATAGTTTTTAGTTCTGCAAGAAAACCAGACATTTATACAGTGGTATCATTTGAGAGCAGTAAGAGTTGTTGGTCCACTTTACTTTCATTAGTTAGTTAAATAGGCTTAAATTTTTGTATGGTTTGGGGAATACTGAAGACCATGGTATATGTGTACTTGAAGCACAATGTGCAATAAAATATAAATGTCTATTAAGAAGTTTGTTTTTCCTCATTTAGTACCTCAGCATGATAGACCTTCTGGAGTCCATAGATTACATGGTTCGCAATGCACCGTACAGAAGATTTAGACCAAATACATGTCTTCATAAAAATGCCAAACAATGGTAAGCTGTGTATGTTCTTGCATTCTGGGAGTTGCTGGAGTCATTCTCCTCTGTTCAAATGTAGCTATAAAAGTAGATGGTATATACCCCTTTGACTTCTATACAGTTTTATTTAGCCGAGTAGAAAAGGCTTGCAGAAGAGAACATGTGAAAGAACCAAGTGACGAAAATCTGACTTGCACAGCTAACTAGCCCTGCTGACCAAAATCTCTAAACACAGTTTTGATGTTTCCTCTACGCATTAGAAGACAATTTTAGAAAGACCATAGGAAAAAAGTAGCAAATACCTTACAAGGGAGATGTGTATGTCAACTAATTTTTGTAGGTGGAAGTATGCAGGCAACAGTGTTCTTGAAGTTCACATCAGAAGATACACACGAATGTGGTCGTGGAGCAACATAAAACAGCATAGGCAGCTTTTGAAGAGTTACAAAAATTTGTACAAGAACAAACTGACACAGAGTAAACTGTCAGAAGAAACACAGAAGCACATGCAGGTATGTGGATTTCATTTTTGGAGGGTGTATGTTTTTGTCCTCTTGTTAAGTAGTTCCTTGAATATGTATGGCATTAATTGAGATTTCCATAGAAATCTGGTTTCACAAGATTTCTATGAAAATAGCGTTTTAATTCAAGTTTCAGTGTAACTTGTTGCAGAAAGAAAGAAAATGTTAGAGAAGATCTATTGAAACAAACTCTTGCAGTTGGGAATTGTGGAACTTGGATGCATTTAATGAAGTATAAGACTAACCTATTAAAAAAAAAAAAAAAAAAAAAAAAAAGTCTACCTAACACTGTGTTTCACCTCTTAGTGAACTTTTTGAGGTATACCCTTCAGAAAAAGGAGCAGATCTAGAAAGAAACTGGAGCTTGAATATGAATGAACTGGTAGAGAATTAGTAGTGGTGAACTCTTTCTGAATGTGATACAGAGGCAAATTATTTCATCATGCGTTTTTACAGGACCTGGAAAGAAAGCTTGATGTCTTCAATATAATCTTAGCGAGACAACAAGCACAAGTTGAGGTAAGAATAATTTTTGTTAGGTAATGTTGTCAGACTTCATATAGAATGGTTTTGTCATAATAGTATCTTAAAAAAATCCCAGCACTGTTGACTATAATAAGATAGGGAGGCAAGAGGCAAGTTTCCTGTCCTTCCAGGATAAGAGTAAATGTATTTCCAGACCGGAAACCAGTTCCATAACCCTGCCTACCAGTGTGTGTGCATATGGTTACTGCTCCCCACTTTGAACCATTACATCATCTCACTTCAACAATTAATGTGGTTTTTTGGTTACCTTTTTTTTTGCCATTGACTTCTGTTACTTCAAGATGAGTTCTGTAGCTATTGAGGATCAAATACTGAAAACTCCTCTTACCCTATGTGTGCCTTCAGATGTTCTCATTTTAGGAGCAACCTATTTAATTCAAAGGCAATTCTCAGAGAATTCCTAAAAAGTAAATACCTTGCACTGTATTAGATTGTTTTAAAATAATTGGTGACACTTTTCAAGGAACTTGAGGTTGCAACATGAAGAAAAGTGTTGTCTGCAGTTAGGATGAAAAACCTTTAGCATGCTGAGGACAACTTCAGAGTAGTTGTCTTCAGAAGCATGCTACTGGTAGCTGTTTTCCTAATGTGAAAATGAACTTTTGTAGTCACATCATATAGTTACTACTGATGCCAGTATAGCCGCAGTGCGTGTTTGTACATCCCAAATGCTTGTAAATAGAAGATGAAAAAAAAAAAAGGTGGGCTTTATTTTTTATATGTTTGTGATCAGAACTTGGATTTTCTAAAATACAAATGCAAGGTTGTGTGATGGTACAGGATCAGTCTTCAGATTCATTACTGCTAGTTTAGGGGAATGTGAGTACTTCTTGTATCCTCTTAAATACTGACATTTTTATGTGGTTCTTGCCTTAAATGATGGCATTTAAAGTGCAGAAAAAGGCCAGCCAAAGCAAAAGTTACAGGTGCTTGTTTCCACACACACACACGAGCTCTTCCAGTAAGATCTCGGTTTTGTTTTTGTCTGTTGAGTCAGAGTGCTCTTTATCCCTTGCAGGCTGCTGCTACTGTGCATCAATTAAATACTTGTTCAATTAATATCTGATCAATTAAATATCTGTTAAACATCTGTTCAAGATACAGACACACGTTATTATCAGAAACCAAACTATATTAATTCTGTTAACAATGTCTTTTAATGTCTGGTTTGTAGACAATAAGGTCAGGACAAAAACTCCTGAAGAAGAAAACCACTGAAACAGAAAAAAAAAGTGGAGGATGGTTTGGTGGCTTCTGGGCTAAAAGAGAATCTAGGAAAAAGGAAGATGAGGAATTACTTGTTCCTGAAAGTAGGTGTAGACTGCAATGCACTTGACTTGTATAGAGGTTTCAAATTTTTAACTACATGAAGAATAAAACTATATTATGTTTTAATTCCTACTATGTAGAAGTGGAAAATATGGCCTAAGTAGTGCAACACAATATTGATCTGTTATGTAGCATTACTTATTTGTAATGAATGTTGAACTAGCAAACAATGCATACTTCAGAAATGGTCATGAGCATTTTGGAAGTTTTCGTAAGGAGAATAATATGGAGCTTAGAACTCTAATGTAATAGGTGAAAATTGGAATGCTGTCTTCTGGTGACTTGCTGTCTGGAACACAGCTTTGTTCTATTAGTACTTCATCATTGGGAGTTTTGGCTACTCTTGTAACATAAATGATACTGATTTCTGTGCTGTGTATGTACTGCCACATATGAAGACTAGGTTTGTATAAACAAGTTTTTGTGGATTTTTGGTTTCTAGCTATTGATGAATTAATGACACCAGAAGAGAAAACTCAGCTTTTTACTGCTATTGGATATAGTGACAGCTCCCATCACCTTTCCTTACCAAAGCAGGTAAGCTACTTAAAAAAGAAAAAAAATACAGTCAGTTGGGTTCTGGTGACTGGATAGTTGTTGTTTATTTAAAGGTGAACATTGTCATGTAATTATTTCATTAATCCCACTGTTTATAACTTTGATGCTTTCATTAGAAGTATCATGTTACATTAAAAATTTTGTCCTAATTATTATTAATATTAGGCAACTTCAGCTATAGTTTTTTTTTCTGCTATACTAAAAGAGTGCAAACAAAACAAAACACGTTTTGGAGGCATTTTTCACTTTTTAAGCAAAGCAATAACAGACAAAACTTTGCAGGTGTAGTGTTCTTAAGGCCTTGAAGAAAGAAAGGCAGAAGGCAGAAAATGTGAGGTGATATAATTTCTCTCAGGACAGTTACTTTCTGTGAGCACTGTTACATTGTTTTAAATTTTGACATGACTGGTAGTTCTGCTTTAATTCGTTCATCACTTAACAGAAGCACTTCTTACATCAAGACTTCCCTTCAAGGAAGATGCTGTCTTTTCTCCCAAAAGGCCTCTCCTCTGTGCAACCCAATGCTTTTTGACTTTTCAACTTTATATGTGATTGTGAAATTACAATAATCTTTTATATGCTTTACACTGGGACGTCCAGAATTAAATGGCAGCATGGAAACTATTGTGTTTCTGCTCCTGTGAGCAACAGGCACTGCTTTACCATCAGAGGAGAGAAACAACTCAGTGCTGGTGCCTTCCGTTTTAATTTGTCTTTCATACTTTCCTTACTTATATGTGTAGAAAAAACCTTGCGTTTTTAATTATGACAAATTACATCTAAAGGTGCTTTCATCCCTCTCAGTACCCTGAAGAAAGATGCACACTGCAAATTCAGATGGGAAGTGTTAGTTAATTCTTTTTAAGTTGCTGGTTGACACAACAATAAAATGGTATGTAAGTCAAGAAGCTGAAGTCTTTTCTTGACAAGGTCAGGGTGTGACACTCAGTAGCAAGGACAGCAAAGGCATATATGCATGTCTTCTAAAAATCTAGTTGTTTGGAGTTCTGATTTCATTGATCTTGATAGTTCCCTTCTGAGTGTAGTTTAGGTATGCCTACTTTTGATGGTTTAAAAAAAACTTCCCTGAATCCTGAGAAGAGGTACAGACTATATCTACTCTGTTTGTTGAAATACACTCTTTTGTTAAAGAAATCAGTGATAATGATTCAAGTGAGAAATCTGTACTTCACTTCCAGTGTAGGGGTGTGTTTCTTACCTTAGTCAACTGGATTAGCTTTAAAATCACATTTTGCTCACTTATTGATACTAGGGTTTATGAAAAATGATTCATACCAAGATAACTAGTATCAGTTTTCTTTTTTTTTTTTCCTCTACCCTTCTCACTAGTATGTTGCCCATGTTGTGACACTCAAGCTGTTAAGCACTTCTCTTACAATTAAAGAAGACAAGAATGTGGCAGAAACTCTTAAAGTACAGATAATTGATCTGAGTACCAAAATATCACAGCGTCCAGGAGCACAAGCTATTAGGTAAATGGATTTTTTTTTTTTTTCCTTTGTAGAAACATATTCTCTCTCTCCCCTTGGCTTTTAAAATATTTTCTTGGGTAGTGTGTTAGGTTGCATATTGACTTACAAATTTGTGGGCATTCTTTATTTGCACTGTGGTGAAAAGTTAGAGTCGCATAATATGGTCAGTGATGTGGCACGCTGCTTCATAGGTTCAGAGAATGGTTTGGGTTGGAAGAGACTTCAAAGATCATCTAGTTTCAATCCCCCTGCCATGGGCTGGGACACCTCCCACCAGACCGAGTTAGTCAAGACCTCATCCAACTTGGCCTTGTAACCCTCCAGGGGGTGAGCATCCATGACCTCCCTGGGCAATCTGGAACCAATGCCTCATCACGCTCACTGTAAACAAACTCTTCCTAATCTCCAATCTAAACCTGCCCTTCTTAAGCTTCGGTCGTTTCCCTCTTCTCCCAGGCAACCATCAACAGAACAAGGGGACGCAGTCTGAAGTTGTGCCGGGGGAGGTATATGCTGGATATTAGGAGGAAGTTCTTCACAGAGAGAGTGATTTGCCTTTGGAATGGGTTGCCCAGGGAGGTGGTGGAGTCACCATCCCTGGCGGTATTCAAGAAAAGACTGGATCAGCAGTCTAGGGTCACTCTAGTGCCATAGTCGAGTAGATTGGATAGGGATGGGTGATAGGTTGGACTGGATTATCTTGGAGGTCTCCTCCAACCTGGTTGATTCTATGATTCTATTCCATAATTCTCTTGTCCGATCGCTACAAGTCTTTGTAGAAAGTCCCTTCCTGGCTTTCTTGCAGGCTCCCTTTCTGTGCTTTCAGAGAGGGTATGTGAGAAATAATGAACACAAATTTTTTGATTATATGGTCAAGTAATAAGAAAAAATTCAGTGTACTTCTCATGCTTTCATTTGCAATTTTTCCATGTTTTGACTTGATGAATGGGATCATCTCAGCTACTGACTCTTGACATACTTATTGCTAAAAGACATTTTTGGAAATATTAAAGGCGCAGCCTGAATGATGCACAGAATTAAAAAGATCTTTGAGAATGTTGCATAAATGCATCCCACATAATTGAATCGACAGAAACAGGAGAACAGATAATCTTACTGATTTTAAGTTTCTGGAAAAAAAAGTACTTGAATATCACAGTGGAACCAGGTTTGTGATACTGATGCTCAAGCTGAATTTCCTGCTGAAATCAGGGATTGCAATATTGGGGACCCAGGACCTGAAACCAGTTTTATATCTAATAGGTACTTCTAAGGATGAATGAAGTTAGCGTGGTTTGATGCCTTGTTGGAGAATCATTTTTCTACTGTCTCCAATTAAGGGTATTGTCAAAGAAGCTATGGGCAAACCCCACCCATTTGCACAAAATTAAGTCCATAGCTGATACTTGAAACTAATATGTAATAGTTAACATTCCTACTGTTATTTACCTATAGCATAAATACTCTGCTACCTTTTTTTTTTGCTTGTAACTGTTTCTCTAAAACATGATATAAAAGTTATATTCAGTTCACCTTGCAGATAACAGAAGGTAAACAGGAAATAGCCCCTATGTGTTGCTGCAAACACCTTGCATCCTGTTTGATGTTAGTCCTGTGAAGCCAGTTGTGTTTGGCTTTATCAAAGGCTTTCTTATCTTACATGTCTCTCCCTAAATGGAACTGTGTTCTGTATTCTAATTGAGTATGTTTAACTATTGATCATCCTTAGGGTTGAAGCAAAGCTTGAAAACTGGTATGTTACAGGCCTGAGACAAGAAAATGTCGTACCATCTCTTGTGGCTTCCATCGGAGATAGCAGGTCTTCTTTGCTTAGAATAGAGTTTAATGTTAACCCAGAGGATAGTACTGCTGACCAGAGTCTTACTATTGAATCACAGCCTGTGGAAATTAAATATGATGCGGTGAGTTGTAACCAAAATTATTTTGCTTTTTTTGTATTCTTTCCTCTGTCCTTATTCTCCTTATTCCATCAAGATGTATTTCGGATTTTTGAGTGATGTCTATGTATATTGATAAGTCTTTGTCTTTTTTTAAAAAAGAAAACCGTAAATGCAATGGTAGAATTCTTCCAGACAAGTAAGGGAATGGATCTTGAAAGGTTAACATCAGCCACTTTGATGAAGCTGGAAGAAATCAAGGAGAGAACTGCTACAGGTAATGTAATAACAAATCTTATTTAAACTGCACTCTTGGAGGTCTTAAAATTGTTCAGTAGGATTTCCTAAAAACTTAGCTTATGTTTGGTTGCTGGCCGAATAGTAGAGTTGGTCATCTTCCCTTGTGTTTCTGACCTGGAGGATTAGTGGATATTTTGTGGGAAGGAGCATGGAATTTAGTGAGATACCAGTTGAGTGTTAGAAAAATTAAGTTTCTACTTAAGACGCTTTACCTTTCAGATAGCATTTCTTATGTACATTGACTGGCACAAATTTTTTAAAGCATTTGAATCTCATATCCCTTCCTTTTTATTAAAGGATTAATTCATATTATTGAAATGAGGAAAGTCCTTGACTTGAAGATTTATCTGAAACCTTCCTACCTTGTGGTTCCACAGACCGGTTTCTATCATGAAAAATCAGATTTGCTGATTTTGGACTTCGGTACTTTTCAGGTATATGAATGATCTCTCTTAGAAGAAGAAAATTGTCTTTTAACATAGTTGTTATCTGAAACAATCGTATTTTCGATAGATAAAGGATAAAGGTGATCGTCTCTGTGAATGTGTTTTAGCTGACTGTATTTCTTAGCAAATTTGGATCAGTAACTTAACCAGTGTTCACAACTCTTGCTTTTGACATATTCATCCTGGTTCATCTCCTCAGGGAAACATTTTTACTTTGTAATCATGATTGTGAAAAAAAATGCCCTTCTTCAGTGAAACACGTGAACTTTTGTTACCTTTTTAGGAAAGCAATAGCCTTTTATTAATGAGAGAATTTTTATTCTGGAGTTTAAAGGTTGATTCTATAAAAATTAAATTAAATACCTAAACTTCCCAATGAAATAGTTCTTATAGTGGTACTCCATCACTAAACTAATGAGAAAAATACTTCTTTCATAACTTGAATTAAGTGGGTTGACATGTGATGTGAGGAGTCTAAGTGTCAGCCATAAACTAACCATAAACCTTGTTCATGGTCACTACAACTAAGAGTGTATGCTTGTATGTTTTAGACTAAACTCTAATCTTGTCCTTTGTGTTTAGCTGAACAGCATAAATCAAGGCAGTAGTGAAGCTTCCAGCTTTTCATCTTTAGAGGAGATTATGGACAAAGCTTATGACAAGTTTGATGTGGAGATAAAAAATGTGCAACTTCTTTTTGGAAGAGCAGGTAATAGAACAACTTAGTTGCTATTTAGTTGAGCAGTTGGTGAGGGCTTATGCTTTTTAAAGATAAAAGGCAAACCAAACGCAGTACTTGACTAAAAGGTCCTTTATCATGTCTTGTATGAAACTGAAAAAAAATTATGAATTGGTGTCCGTTCAAACAACTGTTTGCTTTTTGTTTGGACTTCTGTACCACATCTTTACTTGGATGCCATTAAGCAACATAAATGCATAGAATTTCCACCAGATACAGGAGAATACAGCCAAAATTGGCAATAGTACTTCATTTGGACTTGAGAGTCAAGAGAATGCTAGGTTACTGTTTTCTATTTCTCTATACCTTAGTTGAATCATTCAGCAAATGATGCCTTTTCATCTTAATGTACTTGAACATCTGCAGGTGAAGACTGGAAGAACGCTCGTTTTCAACATCCATCAACTTTGCACGTATTGCAGCCTATGGATATTCATGTGCAGTTGGCAAAATCAATGGTGGAAAGAGATACCAGGATGGCAAAGTAATATAATTATGTTGAAAGGATTTTTTTTTTTTTTAATTAGTGTGTACTTAAAGAAAACTGTATTTTCCCCAAAGGTTCAGTTACACTTCTGAATTTGAAGTAAAGATAAGAAGTAAAAGTACCTGATTACGAAACTTGTTTTGACTAATAGTTACCTGGGCTTGGTCACTGGTTAGAAGTTATAAACTATGTCCAGGTCTGTTTTCAATACAGAACAACTAGCTTTGCTGTGATTCTGTACTCCTATATAAAGATCATTATTGGCAAGGTTTAAATGAAGAATTGGTATATGACTTTTTAATGGTTTTTTTTTTTTTTTTTTTTAATTTAAGATTTAAAGTGTCAGGAGGCCTGCCTTTGGTGCATGTCAGACTCTCTGACCAGAAAATCAAGGCAATTTTTGATCTAATGGATAGCATTCCATTACCTCAGAAGTCATCTGTGTTAGTTTCAAGCACAAAGGTAAGCTGACTGTAAGTAAAAAGACAAAAACCAAACAAAGCCAGAAAAAGCAGCATCTCTACAGTGATCATTGTAAGAGGGAATTCCTGGTAATGTCTTGGGTCTTCGATTTTTTTTTTTTTTTTTTAGCGCTTAAAATAAGACCTCTGTGGCCAAACTGGATTAGGCAAAGTGTTTTCACTTTGGGTGTTGGGTTCAATTTAGGTAATGGTAAAACTGACTTCAGTAGGGTAGGCCAGGCAGGATGAAACATGAATTATTAGAAGAAAATGTGACTGAACATACCAAGTTATACAAATACCAAAATAGTAATTATATCTTTTTTCACTCTTTGTTCTTGTTTTATTTTCTTCTCCTTCCAGGTACCAGCTATTCCCAAAATTCCTGTTGTTAGTAAAGTGTTGTGTAATACACCCCAGTTTTTAGCAGAAATAATGTCAGGTAAGAAGTAACACATACATCTTTGTGAAAGTGGAAAACCATAATTAGGAAACAGCTTATGTTTGCAGGCTACTCTCAGTCTTGCGTGTTGTAAAGACAGTAGAGATGAGAATGACTGATCATCTCTTAAGTTCAAGTGTGTGAGAATATTCATTTAAGATGCCGGTGTTACTTTAAAAGAATAGAATTGGTTTCTTAGGGATTCATTAATTTTCTTAGCAGACAGTGTTGGGTAACCTTTTGTTTCAAAATTGACTTAAAATCAAAAAATGGATTTAACCAAATACTAAACCTGCTGATGTTACCACTTCAGGTGCACGTTTTGGGGTAGGCAGGTAGAAAAGGTGAGTGATATGTATGCCTAAAGTATGTGTGCACTTCTGTAATCAGACAAGATAGGGCAAAATAGAGTGTTACGGGCTACATATTTGTATTGTTTTGAGTGGTTTGCATTAGCAATGCTGTTTTCTTTCTGAAATTGAATAACTGGAGTAGCAAATGACAAATTTATTATACTGACACTATGAACTGGAGCATTGACTTCTGTGGCTGTTCTAATGGAACCTGGGAAACTTGTTTCCTGGAGGCTATTTCATAACTGATTTTCCTTATATGTGTTCTTAAATGTGTGCAGCTGCACTACTGCTTTCCTTAATAGGGTTTTACTTTTCTTCACTTTTCATCCAATGAGTAAGAAAGCAGAATAGATCTAAAAAGTATATTTTGTCAGATGAGGTTTAAACGATTCATACAGTTTAAAATCTTATGGAAATGGGAGAGGGTGGGATGTTTACTCCTGTTTCTGGTGAATGCTTAACTAAGGAGGAGTTGACTTATCTTCTGTAGACTCTGAAGAAGAATGTTTTGATATTGAGGAAAGTTCTGAACCAACTGACAGATCACTCAGTAAGGGAGAAGAGCTACAAAATCAAGAGTCTGAAAAAGAGGAACTGACAGACCTTCAGCTGAAGTTTGAGATTAAAGAGGTATATCTCCTCAGTTCTTTTTTTGCCTTATACATAAGGAATAAAAAAATAATAGTTAGCAATAATAGAAACAATAGTTAGCAAGTCATTATTTAGGGATGGAAATTGGCACTGTAATAGTCAAATAGATATCCAGGCAGGTGACTTGGAAAGATCAAATCCAAAAATATATCTGTGATATGTCTAATTGCTCACCATTCATCAGTCAGTTACTTTTCTCTACTTTCACATTTTAACTTTGTGGTAAAAATAATACTTAGAGCAAAGGAAACACTGCATGGATTTTTTGATGTTTTCATTGATGGTTTGAATGGGGAGGACATTACAGGTAGGAAGAGAGTGTAACTGTCTGTTTCTTGCTCATCCAGGTTTTAGTAGAACTTACCAGGCAAAAGAAAACTGAGGAAACGGTGCTTGTATTTGATGTAATGAATCTTGGGACAGAAGCTACTGTCAGAACCTTTAATTTAGCAGCTGTATCTTATTTAAAGAAAATAAGCTTGGATTACTATGAAACTGGAGGTAATAAGCAATGAAAAAGAACTACACTAGTGTATGTGTGTGTGTGTATATAGCAGTTAGTCTGAAGCTGTCTCTTGTCTCTTTTGCTCTCTGTAGTCCATATGTGCTAGTTTCCCAAACAGTGTATTTAATATACATTGGCAGTGTTTGTTCCATTGGTACTGTCTATAAACTCTGGACTTGCGCTATAACACTTCCTACATCAATAAATAACTTAGTGCTCCATCTTTGGATGCAGAAGGCATACAGACTTGCTGTTTTGGACTTAAAGAGAAACCCATGATATGTACGTGGTGGTGGAATGTATTTTAATAGTATTGAAAGTTAATTCTGATTTTCAAGGCACAAATTCTTTTATTTCCTAGTAAGAACAGAAATTACCCTAAGTATTGTGTATTTTATGTGATATGTTGCAGGTAAAAAAGCACCCATTCATCTTATTAGCTCCTCAGATAAACCTGGCTTAGACCTTTTGAAGGTGGAATATATCAAGGTATAGATAAAACTTCTAAAATTTATTTTTACAGTGCTTTAAAAAAAACATTTAAACCTACTATTGAGATCTAGTGGGTTATTTTTTATCTTATGAAAAACACAGTAAGTGGTTGGAATTAATATTAACCTTCACACAAATCACTGTTTTCAGGCAGACAGGAATGGTCCGCACTTCCAGACAACTTTTGACAACACTGAACAGATGATTCAAGTGAGTGCTTGCACATCTTATTGCCTGATTTCTTTTCCTTGTTTGCTTCCTTAGAAGGGAGGAATCGATAAACATACTTCAGTTTTCGATTTCCCTTCTCCACTGCCTCAACCTTGCAGCAGAGAGTTAAAACATACTTGAAAGTTTTTATACAGTTCGATATACGAGCAGTGCGATGGCTTGTTTCTGAATAATGACAAAAGTTCATCTGGATAAAAGACAAATAATGTAGGAATGCATCTTCCCATGCATATGAGAGCATGAAGTTCAGTGTGGCAATAAGTAGCAAGGTCTGGAAATTGTTGACTAAATTTACTAAGTCTGTTTATGTGCAGTAAATTTTTTTTTTCTTTCTTGTTTTGTTGAGAGGAGGGCTGAGGGTAGCATGTTCCTATTCTCCACTCTGAAATATGACTTGGGAGCTTCTTCCCATTCTTCATCTTCCTCTACAGCATTTCTGTCATAGACAGTAGAAACAGAATTTGATTTCATAAAAATTATTGCAAGGTACAGACATGTTTTTAGACAGCATCTACGTAACTTCTTAATTTCTGACACTAATAACAGATTTTTAGAGTCATATATGTGTGTGCGTGCCTCTGTGTATGTCTGCATATAATAATTTTGTGGCATTATTTTGTCTGCTATTTTTTGATATGAGGACTGTGTTATTTCAAGGCCTGCCTGCACATGTTCCTGTATCATCTGGTATAGGTGGTCCTACTCTGGCAGAGGGGTAGGACTAAATAAGGTCCCTTCCAGCCCCTGTCTAATAGTTTTAGAATTCCTTTGCCTGCCTCGCCTCCCCCCCACCCCCAACAACAACAGATTCACCCAGTTTAGTCTCAGCTGACTGGAAGTTAAGGAATGAAGCTATATTTACAGCTTAGCACAGTTTACAAGCATATATATATACACGACACAGACAAATATTTATTTACAGTAACATACAAGCTAAAAGCAATACAGAAACAGAAGATCCCTCCCAAATCAATCAGACTGACAGAAGGCTCCCAACCCAAACCTCCTTCCCTCTTCCCCCTCTTTCCTGCCCTTCAGAAATAATCAAATGAATCCACATTTATCTCATGTGATAAATTTGGAGAGATCTGAGGTGAGGTGTTAAAAACAGACAAGAGGGTTAGGGGAAATAAAGGGTTGGGATGGATTAGAGTTAAGGCAGATGCCACCACAGAAGCTGTCAGAGAGAAGTAGTGAGAACTGAGAAGTGTGTGAGAAGTGAGTGTCTTATCTATATTTTGACTACTTATGTTTCTCAGAACAATGAATTGTTACAGGTTACTGTTGTTTTTCTTTCTTTTGCTTCTCACAGCTAAGGATTTAATCTCAGTAAAATATTCCAATGAGCCTCAAACCAGCACATGTATCTTCTAGTTACCCAAGTTTTCCATCCATTTAATGTAATCTTCCATAAAATTCTAAGAAATTGAGTTTTTTCACTAAATGCTTTTAGATTAGCCTTATGTCACTTTGCTTGTGTACTGAGGAGATTATAGGTTAACAGTTATAACTGTTGAGTAGTTGTTAAGTTTTCTTGTTCTCTAAGCTTGCTTTTTTACATTAGGAAAAGCTTTTTTTTCTTTATCATCTGATGCTGGTATCATATGCAGTTTTACTGGTTCTGAGAAACAGTCAGATCCCATTGGGTGCTTTTGTATGTGAGTCCATCTCTTTACATCTGTAAGTTGGCTTATTGGTGGAGTTTCTTAGTTTTGTTTTGTTTTTTCTGTGTCTTACGGAGTCTCATCTTTTCAACAGGTAGCTTTTTCATCACTGAACCTTCTACTGCATACAGAGACCCTTATGTCTACAATAAATTTTCTAACAGTTGCTAAACTATCAGGCAATACAAGTAGTGGACATATGCTAACCAAAGAAGAAAAGCAAGATGAAACTATATTAAAGAAAGGTACAGTTATGTTTGTGACAATGATTGTTCTGAAAAAAACAAACCAAAACACACAAAACCCAACAAAACAATCAGATTCAGAGAAATCTGCTTAGCTTTGTAGTATGGGTTGAAAATGAAAGCTCATGGGATTGTGGCTCACTGGGCAGGAGGACTGCTTTTTGAAAAAACAGTGAATGACACAATGACTGTGGTTATAAGTGGTGTCTTCAGGTGCTAGCCTAATGAAAATGTTACTGTTCCTGTAGCACTGAAACAAGCAATGAATTTCTATCAAAATAGGCTCAGAGGGGGCAGCTGCACTGTCTTTAAATGTGAAATTGAAGCATCAGGTGAGCTGGAAATGAGGTGTCTAGTGACAAGTGTTTTGAACGACTTAATTTTAAAGGACCTGAGTTGGAATCTGCAGACTGAAAAAGAGGCGGCTGCTGTGGACAGTTAATAGAACTCAGAAATACTGGACCTTTTGATTTAACACTTTGCTACTTTTGGTTAGTGAAGATGTAGATAATGAGTGTAAGGTCTGAAGGCTTTTGGTCTTCCCTCACAGACAGTTTATAATCACTTGTGTATGACTTCACCTTCCTTTCCTTAGCCTTAACGCTTGCTTTCTTGAAACCTGGATGTTGACTGCCTGTAATAGGCCTTCCATTTGACATGTCTTATGAACTTGAAGCTTAAGAGAATGCTTGCTTCATCACAATCTTGGAACAGGAAATACTGAACATGGTGTAAAAAATCCCATTACTGTGAACCTATTCAGTTATTGACTTGGTATTACAAATAAATATACTGTGCAGTTTATGTCCTCTTGAACCAGCAATTGTCCATAATATAAAAAAAGGTAAAACTTTTCCAATAAGAGCCATCACTAGATGGGTGTAATATCAGACACAAAACCCAAGCAAATTCTGTTATGTTTTACCCTTCATCAATGTGATAGTTTAGGAGTTTCCAGCCCCCCACCCCCAGTAAATTCACCCAAATAAGACTCAGCCGACTGGAAGTTAAGGAATGAAGCTATATTTACAGCATAGCACAGTTTACAAGCATATATGTACACAATATAGACAAATATTTACAGTTACATACAAGCTAAAAGCAATACAGAAATAGAAAATCCCTCCCAAATCAATCAGACTGACAGGAGGCTCCCAATTCAAACCTCCTCCCCTATTCCCCCTCTTTCTCTGCCTTCAGAAATAATCAGATCAGTCCCCATATATCTCATGTGATAAATCTGTAGAGATTTGAGGTGAGATGTCAAAAACAGATGACAAGAAGGTTAGGGGAAATAAAGGATTGAGACGGATTAGAGTTAAGGCAGATACCACCATGCAGACTGCCAGAGAGAAGGAGATGTAGTGAGAACTTACTGAGAAGTAAACTTTGAGAAGTGTCTGTCTTACCTATATTTTGACTAGTTGTGTTTCTCAGCAGAAGAATGAGTGATACAGGTTACTGTTTTTTTTCTTCTCACAGCTAAGGATTTAATTTCAGTAAAATATTCCAATTAGCCTCAAACTAGCACAATCAATAGAGCTGTTTTCCAAGGAATAGTGTGCTACTCTATGATGGAAATGTACGGATTTAGTCATGGAAACAAAACCAAGTCACGTGAACATCGAAAAGGAATCAAACCATAGACCAAACCAGCTCTCAAATGCTCTCAGGAGATTAAGTAAAACTATAAATTACATGTGCATTTTAAAATATCCCTCTCTCTAATTTCTAGTGGCCAGACCTTCCAAGGATAAGAATATTTTTGACTTCAAGCTTTTTGCCAAGCTGGATGCCTTCTGTTTAAATATTTGTGATGAAAAGAAGAACATTGCAGAGATCAAGATACAAGGTACTATATTATTTGTTAGTAGTAACTGATCTAGTAGTTAAATTTCAGAGCAGTAAGTCTCTATTTGCAGAACTTAAAAACTTCATTTTATTAGTAGTGTTGTATGGTATTTGAGGAATTACTTCTAATTACTTCAGTTTAGATATGGGGAGACTGAAATGCCTTGGATCAAATAGAGCTCTCTTACTTACACTCCTTTTGGCAAGGGATGTGCTATGATTTATTCTGTTTGGAAACGGGAGAGAATCAAGTCCTTAGGTATTATTTATGGGTTTCTTAAAATCTTAGAGAAATTTAGCAAATTAAGACAACAACTACTTGTACTGTACAATTAAAATAAACCTCCTGTATTGGTGTATGTATTCCCACTGATTGTTTGATAATGTTGTGCAATACTACACTTACTGTCTTTATACTTTACAGGCCTAGACTCATCTCTTCTCCTTCAACCAAGTCACAGTGTATTCTTTGCCCGACTTAAAGACATCGTTGTCACGGATGTTGATGCAAGGACCCTTCATAAAAAAGTACTGAACCACAAGATTTTGTATTTGCTTTAATTCTTGGTTAATTTGATGTGTATAAAAGCGAAACACTAATACATAGTCCTCTTATCAAATACACAGTAAAGCATAATTTCGATTTGAGAAGGTTTTTCTGTTAGTTAAGCTTTTTTGTTTGTTTCTTTGTTTTTGTAATAAATACGACTTTTAAATCAGGTAGGCAGACAATGCATGTAGCTCCTGTTTGTGTTAAGGACCTTTTATAGAAACTGCTGATGGCTGGTATGTACTGTTTATCTTTCTAGGCTGTATCTATTGTAGGAGATGAAGTATTCAGTTTCAATCTGTCATTAGATCCATACGCTACTGAGGGAGAAGCCTACAGTGACATGTCTAAAGTGGATGGTGCTGTGTCCCTGAAAGTAGGCTGCATTCAAATAGTGTACCTTCACAAATTTCTAATGTCTCTTCTGGTGAGTCGTCCTTCCTTTGTATGTTTCTGTTGTGTTCTCTTCCTTGATTGTGTCCTCAGTGGTACCTTAACTTTGTGAAAGATAATGGATAGATAAAATTTTTCTTGGGTGTTATTAATGAGTTTTGGTAGGTAAAATTTTACTGTTGCCCTCTTCATCTTGGCAAAAAGTTGAGCTCATTGCAAACATATCTGAACTAATATTAGACACAAAATTTTCTGTAAGGTTAGATGCTCTGAGAACTGCAAATGAATTACTATAAATACCTTCATGAAGTCTCCTAGTATTGACGTTTTTCAATAAATAATGGGCTTCCTGTCATTTAGAACTGGCTTTATTAGGAATTAGTGTTCACTGGGGTCAAAGAGGAACTGTTACTCTTGTGTCCCCAAAAGCTAGTGAGGCGAAGGAATCTTGTAGCTGATGAAGAAAGAAAAAGCAGAGACAGGTTTAAAATGAGTGGATTGTACTGGTCAATGTTTTTGAGCCTCTGTTGGGGGGGATCATGACAGAAGTCATTCAGTTGTTTTTCCCTGAGGAAAATCTTAACGCTGTAGGAAGCAAAACTGGTGGTTGGTGTTGGTTGTGATTGATATTTTAAAATGATGGAGTAATTTATATTTAAAAAAGTTCCTATAGATATTTGTCTTTTAAACTACTTTTTCTAGACCTTCCTGAACAACTTTCAGACAGCTAAGGAGACACTGAGTGCTGCTACAGTCCAAGCTGCAGAAAAGGCTGCTACCAGTGTGAAAGATTTGGCTCAAAGGAGTTTTCGTCTTGCAATGGACATTCACTTGAAAGCACCAGTCATAGTCATTCCTCAATCCTCAGTTTCCCCCAATGCTATAGTAATAGACCTTGGCTTGATTAGGGTTCAGAACCAGTTTTGTTTGGTGTCTCCAGAAGGCAGTTCACTTCCTCCAGTCATTGATAAAATGGATGTGCAGCTGACAAAGCTGAAACTGTCCAGGTAAAGTACACTTCACTAAGTTATGCCCTGGCTAATTGGTAATGTTAATACTACACAGGATACTTCGTCTAGTGTTCCTTAGAAACCATGGTTGCTGACAGTGTCAAATATTTAGTTACAATGCCAACTTGTTAGCTTAAGGGCAAGTAAATCAGTAATGAAACAGGATACTGTTCTGGTTAGGAAGTTGTCAAAGGCTAGAGGTGAAACATTGGAAATTTTAAGATGTTAGTTTGAAAATGTAGTATATGGCTTGCACTTCTGACTTCCTCACCATGTGCTCTGGTTTTTTTTTTCTTTCCCCTTTCACTTGAAGGACCACTATAGAAACAGATTTGTTACATCCAGATATCCAGATACTTCACCCTATTAATTTAAGCTTTTCTGTGAAACGAAATCTGTCTGCAGCTTGGTTTCATAAACTACCAGTTTTGGAGATCACAGGATATCTGGATACCATGACTGTAAGTCTTGAGGGAAAAGTGACGTAGAGTTTGTGATAATACTTAATGTAAGACTAACTTATATGTATTTCTGGATACAAAGGTACAACAAGCTGCAAAGATGAAGTAATTAATTGCAGAGCAACTTCCAGGGGTGCCAGCACGGTTTAACCTGTCTATGTGAATATAGATACTTGGAAATACGCTATAAACCACCCATCCTGCTGGGTACATGTTTTAAACTGGGAGTAAAGAAGGAGAAAACTGAAAGAGATGTCAAGGAGTCTTGTTTACTCTTTGCCGTAAGGCAAGACCAACTGAAGTGTTATTGTGACGAGTTCTGAATGATTCTTTTTAGTGTGCTTTTTCCCCCCCCATTTTAAAAACAAAATCCTGAATCTTCTGGAGAGAAATGTCAATTTATGCAACAATCTACACAGTAACTCCAGCCTCCCAACTTTTATCTCTCTTGCATGACCTCAAGATGGTTGTTTGGGATTTTTTGTGGTATACATAAATTTCTATACGTGTTGATGTAAAATTAGATACCTAGATTGATATAATTGTATGCATCTTGGATAAAACTGGAATTCATGTCATGAAGTAGCACATCATTTGTGGAAAAGTATTAAAAGCATAGACTGATAAATAAAGGCTGCAATATATACAGATACAGCTTTAGAAGTTATTACCTTCTTAAATTTCTTGGTCCTGTAATAGTAAGTGGTTTAAAGAATTCCATTGTGATATTTAAGGAATGCAGCTGCTGACAAAATACTTGTAAGCGAGCCTGTTCTCACCAGGAAAGGTTGTTTTACATTGCTAGTTAGCAGTAAGTACGAAGAGCAATGTTTTTTGTTTTTTGTTTTTTTTTTTACTGAAAACTGTGATGTCTAATTCGGCAGGTTGTGTTAAGTCAAGAGGATTTGAATGTCTTCCTGAAAGTGTTGATGGAAAACCTTGGTGAAGCAGAAGAAAAAGCAACTCATGCAAAATCAGTACTGGAAAAGGAAGGTCAGAGATAGAATTTGTCATGACTATTAAGTATATTAGCTTTCAGTAGTATTTACAGCATTTACTATCTGGAAAGCAAGCTTAGATTTGAGAGTGTGATGTTTAACTGATTTAAACACTTGTTAATTTTCAAGGACGGTGTTCATACTTAAACTTCAGAAAAGCAGGAACATTACAAGGCTATATCTGGTAATTGTGTTAGCAAAATTGTCACAGAACTAGCAAGGTATAGGAGATGTCAGATTCATCTTTTTTTGCCAGAACTTGCTATTATTTGATTTTCTTGCTCTGAAGTAAGTCTCTGTGGAAATGTTGCTAGCTATCTGAGATAAGTATAAACCATTTAAATACATGACAGAATTGAATCCGCTTTTTGAACTAAACAAATAGTGCCAGTTTTCGGAGTTGACGAATTTATTGAATGCTTCAGGTAAAACCAAGGAAATGGAGAAACTGCTTTTGATGCAGGAGAAAGGTGTTCCAGAAGAAATGCTGCCTGAGAAGAAAAAAACTACATTAAATGAGGATATAATCAATATGCTACTTAAATTCGAAATCAAAGAGGTATGTTTCCATCTGTAGAATATCTAATCTATGTAATAGTTAAAATGTTGTATAAATGAAGAAATGTGATATTGAAATGTTTGTGCCCTTAATTGTGATTTACATAGCTTTAAAGAGTCAAAGATTGATTCATGTTCCTTTCTGTTCTCTAATTCCATTCCTTCCAGACCAGTGTGATTTGTATTTTTCCATAGATAGATTGTGTATGTAGCACTGTGTGGGGTTTGATTGCGAAACCAGAGTATAGCTTGACAAGGTAAAGGAAATTGTTAGGCCAACAAAAATAACTTCTTGCCGAATTAGTAGACTTAGAACTTTGTTTTGTTGTTGAAGTTAGGAAGTGATTGGTTGCTTGTCAAAGGGCAGCAAAGTGGGGGGAGTGAAAATCTTTAAAAACTGGTGCTTTAGGTTCTTTGTGAAAGGGAAGAACATCTACATAAATACTACTTTTGAAGCTTAGCTGAGGAGATGGCATAACTGTTCATGGTAATATCTGGACAGCTTTAGTGAAATAGTGAACTGATATTCCTTTTTATATTTCAGGTTGTTATAACCTTGATGAAGCAGGTTCAGAAGGAGAGACATCCATTACATGTTCTAACAGTGCTACAGCTTGGAACCGAGACCAAAATTAGAAAACATGAACTGGCTGCAGCAGCTTACCTCAAAAAAATTGTTATGAGATGC
Source organism: Eubucco bourcierii (assembly GCA_013396675.1). NCBI lineage: Eukaryota > Metazoa > Chordata > Aves > Piciformes > Ramphastidae > Eubucco > Eubucco bourcierii. Next base: position 60,329 of record VWZE01006173.1, on the reverse strand, counting down.
ATGGAAATAAATGGTAAGTGTTCTAGAAAACTGATATGAAAGCAGTACAGTGTGTGTACTCAACTTTTCTAGCAAGAGGGTAACCTGGTATAAAGTAGTAATTGGGAGGGGACAGGAACAGAAGGTTGCTGTTCTCTGAAATTCAGTTTCGGTTGGTATGCTTCACCTCATAGCAATATTTACTTCTATTGCTAGAGTTAGCTTGAGTTAATTTGACTTAGCTGTTTATTTCAGGGAGGAAAGGCCATTCCCAAAATATGTTCTACCTGTTGAGAGCATTTTGAGCTAAATCTGTATTTTATGACCAGTTCTGGCAGCACCTTGAAGTCCAGTGTGCTTCCTTGACTGGTCAAGGTAACAACTCCAAGTGATAATGAAATAAGAACTGAAATGGCAAGGCATGGATTCAAAGTAGAAAAGTATGATTTAGAACATAAAAACTTAGATGGGAATGCAGAATTAAATATAAGAATGCAAATAATGCTCGAATATTTTTTTTTAAATCTCTTTTCTAGATGAGAATAAGTGTATTTGGGGTACTTCTAATTTAATTATTGAAAAATCAGTATTTAATCAGCAGCTTCATGACCAGCAGCTTCAATCAATACATATTCTATTCAAAAAGGAGAATATGTAACTAGTATATGATTAAGAATTAGCATTATGTGAAGCAAAGCTTGTGAGGGGAAATACTTGACAGTTATGTTTCTTTATTTGCAGACTCAAAAGGAGATCCTCTTTGCATCATTAACTCTTCAAGTGACACTGATGAACATCTTCTGAAAATGGAATACATTAAGGTTTTGATATCTTTTATCTAAGATTATATGGCGAGTAAAATGAGGTTTCCATACTTACCTTATGTTAGATTTATATGTTTCACTTGTTTAAAAAACGTGTATGATATGTGCCTAAAACTTACCTACCTCTTGTTCCAAAGACCTGTTTGGCAAATTACCATTTCATTTTACTGTGTTCCACCACTTCCATGTAATCCTTGCTTCCTGGTTCAATACAATTACCGCAATCCCACATAATTGGCATTCATTCTTCTCTGTGAAAAACAGGGGTTAGCACCTTTGTGAAACTTCAGAGGTGAGATTGCCTTTCCCTACATCAGAAATAGATGACTCTGTACAGGTGGTAAAACTAGCATGTGAGGAGTGATATGTTGGTAGGTAGAGCTACTGAGCTTTTGGTTCAAAAACTGCATAAATGCTTGGGAAACTAATTGGTTTAGTACCCATGTGCTACTCATACATTGATCTGTAGTCCCATAAGTTTTATAGAGAAAAGTGATGTAGTTTTATTCTGGTAAAGTACTAAGCATAAATTGATCTAGTTTGAATAGATTCAATGTAAGTGGAAAATTTTTTGTAGCTGACCAGTTGAACCAGTTGAAAGTATGTGCTGTGGAATGTCAGAGCCTTGTAAGTAGCCCATTCTCATTGTGTCCGTTGTGTGCTTTATTTGTGGAACTTGTTTCTTCAGGCTTCATCATTTCACTGTGTTTTCTTTCAGAATGGGAATCATCCCTATGTGTGGTAAATAACTGAATTGATTAAATTAATTCAACAAAAACTGACTATGTGCTTGGACTTTTTTTACTTTCTATTAGGCTGATGCTGATGGCCCAGATTTTGTAACTATTTATAAAAGCACCAAGCAGAACATCAATGTAAGTACTGGAAGTAATTACTTTTTAAGCTTTTCAAATAGTAATGGCTGTGTAAACTTTTTCATTGCCTGCTTTTTATCTTCTCATTAAATTTAACAAACAAACAATCCCTCAAACAACAAAAAGCTCCCAAACAAACAAAATAGAAAAACCCCAACCAGCCAAAAAAAACCCTCCAAACCTCAAAATACAGGCCCAAAACCAAACCCTGGCTCTCATGATTAACAGTTACAGCTTTATATTTAACTATTTCCAAGAGAAATTCAGGAGGATACAAGGTCATTTGTCTTTTTTACACAACTATTTAGGTACAGGGTTGGTTTGTTTCGTTGCTTTTAGTGTGTTGTTCTGTTTTTTTTTTTTTTTTTAAACTAGAAACTGTGTTTTTGTAGATGAGTAATTTACAAGGATGTATTTCGAACTGAGGGCTGTAGAATACATGTTATTTCTGGAGTAATATGCTTAGCAGTGTGTATAATGAAGGCCTTGTATTTCCAAATGTGGATGTTACCTGACAGTACAATTGAGATGCAAGGTGAAATGTCAAACAAGAATTCTCAGGGTTCGTATATTGAACCAGTTGCTTATTTTATTTGTCCCGAAAGCAGCTTTTCATGTGTAGTTTTCTATGTCTCCAGTGACTTCTGAAGTAATCAGTTGGATTTCAAAATAATTTCTTTATAGCAATAGTGGTGGGTAGAACTTGCTTCTTGACAGCCATTTGTGGCATTTGAGGTGGCTGTTCTACTTCTAGAGTCAGGAAAACTGACATAACTTAATGTATCAGTAAACCCAGCATTCAACCAACAATTGCTTTGGGCTAGGAAGAGTTGGCTAGCTGATGCTAGGTTTCAGTAATTAATATTTGCTGTAGTAGTTACTATGTGTGTACTTCCTGGGTGCAAATTGTTGCTCTGTGGTGTCATACAGACTAAAACATGCATACATGTGATTCAGAAGATGTCAACCAAACTCCTCAGTAATCAACAATGAAATGCTGCAGAGCTAAGAGAACTGACCGAAAAAAAGATAGCAACATGACCACTGTTTTTTAGTTAGGTAGAGTTCATCTGTAACTTAGTTTTAAGGCAAGCTTAGAACAGCTAAGTTAAAAGAGATGGAAGAGAGAGATACTGGTGAAATTGAACAAGATGCTTTTTTTTCTCACTGTTGCAGAACAACCGACTTCTGAGTTATTAGGCAGTAAACTATCACTAAATAACATGGTTACTTTGTCTTTTTTTATTTTAGGTCATCTTTTCATGTTTGGATGTAGTACTTCATACAGAGGCTTTACTATCCATCATGAGTTTTCTTACATTCAGTGTTCCATTGAGTGGTCTTCCCAGCACTGATAAAGCATCAGATCACAAACCTCAAATAAAAGAACAAGAAAAAGGAAGTACTCTTATAGCAGGTACTAGAAAGGCCATGCTGAGCACCATCTAGCTTTTAGTTTCAAAAGATAGCATTTCTGGTGAAAGCATTGCAGTCACAGTATCACAGTATCACCAGTTTATTTGGTGGAAAAGCAAGGGGTGCATAACTATATGTGGGGGAGGAAAAAAGCCCAACTCATTTAAGTTTTAACAAAAAAAAACAAAACAAAACTGTTGCCTAATTGTCCAAATTCTCCTTGCTCAGTGCAAGCTAGTGGTCTGAGTTTTATAATAACAACCAAATAAATGATGTTGCAGTGAACAATACCAAAGCCTTGCCGAATAATCAGTATCTCAACTCTGCTTTCCAGTCTGAAGGCTCTAAAGAGTTCTTACTTTCTGAAAAGAAACATTGTTGAGTCCTAGGGAAATGAAGAAGTTATCAACTGAATGGTGTTGTAATGATTTTAATAATTGGCTTCTGTAACCTTGAAATAATATGTTTAGAATGAAAACTCCTTAAGAGCATTGTTAGGACCCAAATTATTTATTCTGTTTACAGTGTTTTTTGGGAAATCCAAGATTTTCTAATGCTGAATCTATTGGGATTGAGTTTAGTAGTAGTTGCATCTTGTCTTCTGCAGATATTCAGTCTTGCTGAAGAAACCTTTTTCATCTAATAAGTTTTAAGTTTACCTTGTTACTCTATACAAAGGGAACATTTCTCATGTCAGATAGTGTTTCAAAAACATCTTCCTGATTACTGTTCACTTGTGTAAGCTGGTGACTGCTCTTGTGTCAGAAGAAAGCTGTGTTGTGAAAATATTTGTTTCACATCTTTGCTAATAATGAACAGTGACCTTTAGGGAATAATTGCAGGTTGTTTTCTAAACGGTTCATACATGTACAAAATAAATTTAACATTTGTTTTTAAAAATTTTCATATAACGAAGTTCTCTCTTGTGTTTCCTGTCCAGTGTCTAGTAATGCAGCCCATGATGATGTCTGTGAATTAAAACTTACTACAAAGCTAAATACATTCAGCATTACAGTGTGTGATAAGACCTGTGGAATTGCAGACATTAGAATACAAGGTAAGAGATTTTTACTTAAGTATTAGAATAACTGGTTGTAGCAAGAAATATGTAAATACTCTTCCAGTATCTGAAGGGGGCCTACAGGAAGGCTGGGGAGTGACTATTGACAAGGTCTTGCAATGACAGGACTAGGGGGAATGGGTTTAAACTGGCAGAGGGAAGATTTAAACTAAAGGTCAGGAGGAAGTTCTTTCCAGTGAGGGTGGTGAGTCACTGGAACATGTTGCCCAGGGAGGTTGTGGCTGCTCCCTCCCTGAAGGTGTTTAAGGCCAGGTTGGATGAGGCCTTGAGTAACCTGTACTAGTGGGAGGTGTCCTTGCCTATGGCAGGGAGTTGGAACTAGATGATCCTTGAGGTCCCTTCCAACCTTACCATTCCATGATTTTATTCCAGTCACTCACTTTTGAAAGGCTAGTGTGTATACTATACATTTCGTTGTAAAATATGGTTGAATAGATTGTATGATATGATTGTATATGAAGAGCCAAAATACCTGTGAAGGAAGAAAATGTTTGACTTGGAAAAAGAAGGTAATTATTTTCTATGTGGAGTAAAATTAAAAGAAACAAAGTCGTTATGCTTATAAATAACAAAAAAAATATGTTTTTTTATAGCTATATTCTAGACAATATTGGGAACTTTTGCTCTAGTCTTAAAGGCAATTCATGTTGGCCTATTTGTCACATGTGGTAAGGTCATGGCTTTTGTCTTGTGCTTTGCATAGCTTTTCGTGTAGTGGAATGCTGGATTCTAAGTTTTCCTTTATATTCGGTGATAAAAAAATGCTTTTACTTGACACTTCAACACTTTGCTATCTTCTTTTTGTCTCAAATCAGGAATGGATGCATCTGTAACCATGAAATCTAAAGAGATTAAAGTGTTCTCCAGACTTGAGGACATTGTAATTACAAATGTTGATCCAGAAACAATTCATAAAAAGGTGATGTTTTGCAGATTAATAAACAGAAATATCTAATATCTTATTTAATGGCAGCATTGTAGTTGATTTGCTCTGTGATATAAAGCTAAGTACTACGTAATGTACCAAATATTAAGAAAAAAATTACTGTGTTTTTTTAATAAGAGGGAAGGAAGACATGCTTTTATTCAATATTTAGTTAGTTTTAATCATATTAGCATTGATGTGTTGAAGTCTGAGTAGCATGATTTAAATATGAAATGGGCTATAGACAACCCAAGTGACAAGAGGTATATTTCAGTTTCCTTTTGTGCCTAGCTTATATGTGTCCAAGTATGGCTGTTAAGTTGCAGTTGATCTGTATGGAAATATTTCTTGTTTAAAGTCTTAAACAGTAATTCTATCACAGATGACTGCCTGAGAGTATTAACAATGTGAACTTAATCTTCTAGGCTGTCTCCATAATGGGAGATGAAGTGTTTAGATTTCACATGTCACTTTATCCAGATGCTACTACAGGGGAAGCCTATGGTGATATGTCAAAAGTGGATGGTAAAATGTCTTTGAAAGTGGGCTGCATCCAAATAATTTACCTACATAAGTTCTTTATGTCTCTCTTGGTAAGATACTAGTTGTAGTGCTTTTCTTGATGTAAGTGTTGGGGAGTTATTGTTTGTGTGGGTGTTATTTGTCCTGTTGATTTGTTTTGGTTTTGTGTGCGGTTTTTCATTTTTCCTTAAGTAATGACCTGTTTGTGGCCCATACTAGTGAGCTGATATACAAGCACATAGAAGTATTTTGTTAAAGAAATGTCATATCAGGTGAGCTACTTTAGAGAAGAATGACAAAACAAGAAATTAATTGTGCTGATAATTTTTAAGATACTATTAAAGCTAAGTAGATGAACCATGTCATAGCTCGCACCTGACTTGCACCTTTTCCTCTTCTGAAATGTGAATGGTTGAATTACAAGCTTCATGTTTGTGCCACAATTGTACTGTTATCCTTAAATATAAACTTTGTCTGGGCTCACTTATTTTGCAAGGCTTAATTGCTCTCATAAAAGGCTCATTTTTTTCACTACCTATCAACAGAACTTCCTAAACAATTTCCAAATGGCGCAAGAAACCCTCACTGCAGTCACTGTCCAGGCAGCAGAAATGGCTGCTTCCAGCATGAAAGATTTTGCAAAGAAGAGCTTCCGCCTCTTAATGGATGTCAACTTGAAAGCTCCAGTTATCGTTGTTCCTGAATCTTCAACTTCATGTAATGTTTTGGTAGCTGATCTTGGCTTAATCAGAGTTCAGAATGAGTTCAAGTTAGTATCTTCAGATGAGTCTTCTCTTCCTCCAGTCATTGACAACATGCATGTGCAGCTAACGCATTTGAAATTATCAAGGTACACGTGAAGTTTTCTTTTAAGTTGATAAGTATATATAATGAAGACAGATCTGTGTGTCATGTGCAACATTGTTCCATTATATAAAAATGACAGGCAATGAAAACATACTGAGAGAGAACAGAAAATCCCCACTGCAAGGTACATTTAGGAGTACTTTTACACAGGGCATAACTGGGCATGAGTACATGAGAAAACGCATCACTATACATTTAATAATATATATACTCAGTACTGTGATAGATTTTTGTCTGATTTGGAATATTTTTGGTGATTCTGCAACTACTTAACGTTTTACTTCTGCTTCCCCTGTCTTCTGGTAGGTGCCTTGTATCCACAGATTCTCAACCAGATTCTGAAATTCTGTGTCCTGTGAGTTTGACTTTACTGGTGCAGAGAAATTTAGCAGCAACTTGGTATCATAAAACTCCAACAATTGGTATTAAAGGAGATCTAAAGCCAATGCAGGTAATATCATGGCAGATCAGATCTACATCAGAAATTACTAATGTACTCATAATAACAAGAAGCATAGTTAGGGAGTTTGGAAAGTGTGTGCAATTTGTGTTTTTCACAGAATGTTAGTAGTTCCAGCTTGACTGAGTTTATATATCTCTTAGGGTTTTGATATTGTGTAATAGCTTTGGTGCATCTACATCCAACTGGATTAAAACCTGTTTTTATTTTTTTGTGTGTCCGTTGAAGCTATTCTTCGATGCAACAACCTCTAGAGTAATTGAGATTGAATTATGAAATAGAGGTTCAAGAGTTTGAGTATTTAATAGAGTTATTAAAAATTAAAAGGTTACAAATGGATCTCTAATATATAACAGTTTCAAATTATGATTGGTATATTTGCAGAGGTAGGGATTTACTTTCTCCTAATGGGATTTAGGTGATAAAAACAGACTGGTGAACCTGTTAGTCGTTCATGGCTACTATTTCATTCTCATCTGTGCTGTGACCAAATGTAGCAGTGGTAAAGCAGAGAGAAATACGATACGTAAGGAACACCAGTGCAAAAAGCTCCATGTGGAAAAATTGTTCTAACACTATGTATTTTGGCTCAAGTGTCACTTAGTGCTGATTATGGTTTCCGTGATCATGTTATGTCACCATTGAAGTCAGGTTGATTAATTTCTTAAAGGTCTACTGAGTAACAATCGCTTTAGTACATAAAATGTAAATCTTGGCTTACCTGTTTATGTTTCTGGATTATTGAATTGTTAACAAGTGCTTAAGAAGATAATTATTTTATTTAGCAGAGAGCTTTTTACAAGATCAGAAGTGTTTAACATGAGTGTTAGTTCTTGTTGTAACTTCTGTTCATAACAAGTAACAAATGATATTTTCAGGTGCATTGGCCAGGATCGTTTTCACTGGACAGTTTGTTTATGGTGGAAGTGACACATTGTTTCTACTCAAAATTGGAGTGCTGTGTTGGAAAGAAGTATCATCACCAAAAATCAAGTTGTTATTTTATCACTCTACAGATTGCACTCAGTGAAGATGATCTAACTGTTGTCATGAAAATTTTGCTTGAAAACCTTGGAGGGGCTTCTTCCCAGCCAAATAGTGTGCCAGAGAACATTGGAGATAAGCAGATAATTAAAAAAGGGAAAGTTGCTGATGAATCCGATGTGTGCGAGGGTATGTTCAATTCAAAACCTGAGTATGTTTAGGGAGAGGACTGTTAGGAAATTGAAGCATCTTATTTTTCTAAAGTGCTTAAAATGTGGAAATAAATTCTTGTTCTTGATTGTTGCATATGTGTATTGTGTCCATGGGAAGTTATGCAGAAGAATGTAGACACATACATGGAGTGTGAACTGTTGATGATAAAGCTCTGATAGCATTTTTTTGCAATTCAGCTTTCATAGTATGATGTTCTTCAGTCTGTATCAATGACTCTTACCTGTTGCAGTTGGTTTAAAGAGGAAATAAGCCAAACCAACTACAGCAGACTGTTAATGCACAATTATGTAAAAATCAAGGATATTATTGGTAGAAAAATTACCATCCAATTAGTAGTTGAATAACTACACGATGAGAAAAAATGGAAGGTAGAACAGAGCGAACTCTTTGAGCTGTCTTGGTGCTTTCTCTAGCTCTTAATTAGAGCAAATGAATAAATACACTAAGTTAATCACTGCTATTTTTAAGGTTCTTAAACCACTCTGCAGTAAATAGAGTACACTGATACTGAGTAAATGTATGAGTTTTTCTGAGTAATCTTCCAGATTTAGAGCTTTTACTCTTTGTGACTTTCTGATTTTAATTTAAAAAAACACACTGAACAACGACTAATTACAAGAAAAGTGCCAAAACCCAAACAACAAAAAAACTCCAAAGGCAGTGTGTCAAAGAAATGTGAAAATATGTTCTTTTTCTTGTCAGGGCCTCTTGGTTTTGGAGAAAAACCCGATTCTACAGTTCAGTCCTCTGCAGAATGTTATGCAACACTTGAATTTGACTTCAATTTTGAGTCACTTGCAGTAACTCTTTTCAGTAGCGATAAAAATCAGGTATGTGACAAAGCTCTTAACCATACATATGGGGGTAGGGAACTTGGGCTTCTCCTGTGGACAAAACTCAGGATAGTAAAACAAAGTTCGTTGGTTGTTTGCTTTGTGATATTTGTCTTACGGAGCTAAAGTAGTTTGTCTTGGAGCTTTGTGGTGTTATGAACAGAGAATGTTCTTGATTTGAAGGATGTAAGTGCATTTCTAAAAATCACACTTGAAAGCAATAAACTAACAAACCAAAACCATCCACCATTTAGATTTGATCATTCAAACCTTGATAACAGTTTTCCAAAATCAAAATGGAAATTGGCAAACCGTTGGAATAGGAGCTGCTAGCCTAGGCAATGCTGGTTGTATCTATAGTCTCTGTATTCTTGTCAGTTCTAAATGTGAACAATAATGAACATCACTCTTCTGCTGAAAATTGACAAGTATGCAGTGTGCCCTTGTCTTTGTGCTTTAGCAGGGTTTGTCCAGATATGCTTGCTGCTTCAGTTTTGGTGTATACTGAATGCGTATCTTTGCTTGTAAAGTAACAATAGCGCAAGAATTTGTGGTGCTTTTGTTGTGTAAATTCTGCATAATTTTATGAAGTTACTGTGAGATGAGCAACATGGGGAAAAATACTCTGGTGGGATTTTGGTTCTAATCCTCCTTTCTTCATACTGCTGTGGTATTGGTTATAAACGAGTTATGATGGGAGCAGAGTGATCTTTCTTTGGGTAGGAGGTTCAGAATTCAGGTGGTTTGTTCTTCTGTCACATGTTCAGATGAACTGCTAGAAATGTGAAAAAGAAACAATTTTACTACAACTCAACTTAGTTTTTCTTGTTCTCTCAGTGAGTTTTTTTGGACTAATTTGTTTGATTGAAGGACTAAGGACAGAAACAGGCTAATCTGATCCTTCAGTTAATGGATCACACATGGCTTGCAGCAAGGGACATGCACTTACTAGTTTGTTAGGTGATAACTAGTCCTACTATTTCTTGCCATGTAGAAGTCTCTGCTTTCGCTGCATAGTGACAAGTTACGCCTCGGTGAACTCCGCCTGCATCTTATGGCATCATCAGGGAAGATATTTTCAGATGGCTCGATGGATATTCATGTTGAACTCAAGGCATGTACCCTGGATGATATGAGGGAAGGCGTTCAGAATGTGACTGCAAGGTAAATTAGAGTGCATTAGAAGTGAGAGAACTTCATGCAACTTGCAAGGAAGACTGTTTCCCTTGTTATTTACTTGGCTTCATATAGGATTGGTGAAGCTTAGCAAGGCTGTCAGTTGCTGTCTTTCATAACTTGCGCTGAAGCAATGAGCAAGATAACTTTAATAGTGATAAGCAAACCTGCTTTTGCGTATTGATTTCCGAGCTTACTTAAAATAAAAGACATACCTGGGAGACTTGAATATTGCAGGAAACTGTGTAGAATGGGTAAGTAGAGAGCAACCAACCTCAACTGGAGTTCTGTGTACTGAAACTTCAATAGGAGTTTAACATGCTGTAGACTTAGTTCTGAAACCGTAGCACACAAATTTCAAATGGAAATTATACTTCTTTTGGAAAAGTCTGTGCCCTCTTGCCTCTGCTGGAAATGCTGATTTCCAATGTTGTAGTTTTTCTTTTTAAGTGACATGGGGAGGAAAAATACCAATACTTACTCATACTTGCTTTTCTAGATCTATGTGTCATGATGTTTGAAATATTTCTTTTTAAACTTATTTTCCAGAATGATAGACAAGAAAGATGACACAAATGGCAGTTCTATGATAGATATAAGCTATAAGCAGGATAAAAATGGAACTGAAGTTGTTGCTGTCCTTGACAAGCTGTACATATGTGCCAGTATGGAGTTTTTGTTGACGGTAGCAGATTTTTTCATTAACTCAATGCCAGCATCCTCAACAGAAAGGTCTGCACAGATGAAATTAAAACATATGTCTTCTGGGAAATCCAAGCCAGAAACAGGTCTGTAAAACTGATTTGAAGCCTCTCACTCCGACTCTTGTATTATTTATTTGCATTCTGAAGTCTGTGAATTAGAACTTTTCAAGATACTGTTTTGTTATCAAACATAAGAAATGAGTTAATTCCTCACCATGTGTAAAATGGCCACAGCCCTCCCATTCTTTAGAGGAACTTTTTGGGGTGCTAGAAGTGAATCTGAGGTTTTACAAATTAAATTTAGTAATGCCAGCAGTTCATTTCCTCTCCTCTTCCATTGTTGCAGATATTCACAAGTCTTGTGATGAGGGAGGGAAATGCATTCCAGGAAAAAGGCATTTAAAGGGGCTGCTCAGGACTACCCAAATGCATTGTAGGGTGCAAGGCACAATGCCTAGCTTTCTTGGCTTTTCCTGGAGTGCACCAGGCCACAGCTTTGCCCCTGCTCTATTGCAGAAGTGTGATATGCTGATAAATACATCAAGTGTTAGATGCAAGTAATTCATATAAGTCCCAGTGTGCAGGAGGGTCACACCCCAGTATGCTGCTTGTCTCTGAGAATCAAATGACTTCAATCAAGTCAGTCAGAGAATCGTACTTTTACCTCACATACATATAATGCAATTCTTTCCTTCTGTTTGGAGACTGAGTGGATATTCAAACTGTAACTTGTATGTTGCCAGTTTGGTTTCCAGTAGTAAATCTGTTCTCTGAAGAAATTCGATACTTAATTATTGAGTCAGAAGATTTCCAACCTGGCTTTGTAGAGGTGGTTCTTAAGTGCATAGAACTAACAATGTCTATGGCATTTTTCTACTGTTGAAACAAACAAAAACTTGAAATTTGCTAAAAAAGGAGTAAAAATTAAGACATTTTTCATTAAATTTCTGTGTCTAAAGTTACATGGCAGTCTTTATGCATTGTTTAGGCAATATATGCATATAACAACACATGCAAATCGTTAATATTCAAGGGGTTTTAAAAATTTACTTCTGCAGAAATGTCTGTGCGGCCAAAGATGACAGTAAAAGCTGTGATCATGGATCCAGAAATTGTGTTTGTTGCTAATTTGACCAATGCTGATGCCCCTGCCTTAAAAGTTTCCTTCCAATGTGACTTCTCTCTGACATCGGGTAAGGTTGCACAAAGGATGACTGCTCAAGTGAAGAGCTTCAGAGTGTTAGCCTGTGCCTTTCTCAAAGACAAACAAGACAAGAATGTTACTAAGGTAAGAAAACTTGTTTTTCATAAAGAACAAATTAATGGAACTGTTAGCAGGTGTGTCTTTCAGCTGGCATATCTGTAGCGTTCAGGAAATTCAGTTTTTGTATCACTGATAATTACAAAGATAGGAGGTCTGTGGTATGTCATTTAGTGCTTCATGAGTTGTTGCTTCATTAGGCAGAGGTCTGTCAAAAACCTGTGTAGTGCAGTTGTAAATAAAAAAATACTTAGGGAAGGAATTATTTGAGGGGTTTGAAGACTTGAGCTTTTCTTACTGCAGGGAGCATTGAGCCACAAAACTGGCCTGCATGGTTCATCTCTTTTGCGTTTAGGTTTCTTAAGGATCCAGGGTTTTCTTGACTGTGGGTCAGTCTGCTGTGTGGGAGGGTTTTGTTCCATTTTTCACACCTTATGTCAAAAGCTTTTATTTCAGTAATATTGAACCTTCCACTATGGAATTGCTGTCATGCAAATTTGAATGCTGGACTGGAGCACAGTAATGCTATGAAAGAATGCTGTTGCTTTGAAATACGTTATTTTGGCTGATAGGATTGAAAAGCATAAGGCTGTTAGAAAAGATTACATGACAGAAGTTAATGTAATAATTATTTTTTGCTCAGGTGTTACGACCGTGTTCTTTGGTCATGGAAAACATGGTGCATGTGTCAGGGTTACAAACTGTGGTAGTAACAATAGAAGAACTTACTATAAAGGTAAGATTCTTATTAAGACTGTCTTTGGAAGAAGAGACGTGTTCCTCAAGGTGTAGCTTTGAGGGTGTTTCAAGTTTAAAATTAGTATTTAAAAGTGTTTCTATTAGTTTAATTCCAGAAGTAGGCATTTGTCATTTTTAAAGCTGCGCTGTTCTGGGAAAAAGTCATTACACATTTATTACTTTGGCAGTCTCTTGGCAAAACATAACTAAGTTAAAATAACTTAGATACTAGGATTCCCTGCAAATTTATGAAGCAACCCGTGTCTCTGGAGACACCACTACTACTTTCCTCTTCAGAGACTTAAAAAAGGAACACACAGACACATGTTAACTTCAATCTGCTAAAATGATCTCCGGGATCATACACAATGTGAAATACCTTGGTCTTAATAGGTAAATTAATCATTGTGTCTGTAGAAGCGGTTTGAGTATAATTGTTCATTCCTACATGAGTTCACAAATTTGTGTTTATGACACTAAAAATGTGCTTAGTGGTGAAGTCTTCAACTGTAAGCAATAGTACTTTGTTTCTATGGCATAAAGCTTTTGGCAGATGGACTGTTCTGCTCATTGAGGTGGTGGTGTATGTAACTGCAGTCATGCTGGTTTGAACACCTCAAAGGTCTTAATGAATTAACATTTAGCAGTGCAGTAGGGAAAAGATGGACATAGACTACAGTCATGGGGGTACCACGTATTACTAAGGGTGGAATTCCAACCTAATAATTTAATTTGTGATCCTGTGAGATGGAGGGAGGAATTAGATAATTTTGTAAGAAAGGAAAAGACCATCCATGAATGGGTTCTCTTTCTTTATCTTGGAGTTTAAGTTGCATCTGTTATAAGGGCCTTCAATGTTGTGTACCTATATGAACAACCCAAGAGTTATTTGCCATTCTTACGTATCGTATATTTTGAAGGATAATTGGTTCCAAACAATTCTTTTTCTTAATTCAAGATCTCGCCAATAATTCTGAACACTGTCATGACCATCATGGCTGCCATAAAACCCAAAACAATAGAGGAGGATTCTAGAGGAACAACTGAAGTTTCGGACAATCTGTGGCAAGTGAAGCCTCTAGATGAGTGCAATGCTTGGTTTCTTGGTGTTGATATAGCCACAGAAGCAACAGAAACTTTCAAGGACCATGAACATGTTACAAAAGAAGAGAAGTTTGATGTTGTTGTGAAATCAGTTCACATCACCTTGGAATGTGGTCTGGGACATCGAACTGTCCCTCTGTTATTAGTGGAATCTGTGTTTTCTGGTGTTCTTAAAAACTGGTCCTCATTGATGAAGGTCACTGCTGATATGTCACTGGAGGTATGTAGAATTAAACGCTTCACCATTTTAAACCACTTCTTTGCATCTTTTAACATCCGAAGAGTTTTGTAGTATACTTTCTATGTGCTAAATTAGTAATAGCTTTAAATTGTACAATGTTTAGGTGGTCAGGCAAATAAGACTAAACATAATGTAGTTTTTACAGAAACTTTGCAGTGAACAGTAGATTTGAATGATGATTTCTACTGTGACATATTCCAGTCCTGCCAGTTTCTCTTTGATTTTTGCCTATTCACTTTTTAATGTATGAACTACTAGCTTAGCTTAGTTGAATATCCAGATTTAGCTCTTACCAGTCATCTTTTTATTTTTTCTAGTATTGTGCTTATTTGTAAGATAGAATTTACACTTTCCTCAGTCTTTCCTGCATCTGATAGTAATCACAAAACGTTTGTTTTGCCAGCTATTGCAACTTGCCCTCAAGATGTGATCACTTTTAAGAAGATCTAAGTCTTCTTCTGAGGCAGCATGTTAATCTCATATAACCAGACATGCAGCTGCTCTGTGCAGTAGGTCAACTACATATTAGTTCTGTTTTGTCAGTTAACCAAAAGTACCTCATACACCATGCTGGACTGGAAATACAGACAGCCTTCTTGCATTGCTAGGTGTGCACAATGAGATTGGAAGGTATATGCCTAATCATGAACAAGTGCAAGAAGTCACTGTGATTCCAGAAGAGGGCATGGGATGAAGAAGATAACTGAAAGGAAGTGTCCAGAACTCTCACTTTCCCTTCAACCACTGAAAATCTGAATAGAAGTAAAAACATGGACTAGGCTATGAGTTAGACGAATTAGTCCAGACTGAGACTGAAGTTTGTGCGGACTGATTATTTCATAGTGCAGTGAAATAATTGTGTCATGGAAGTTGCTAATCTCGAAATCATTCTCTAAAATAATGTAGAGGAGGATGGAGACTGCTTTATGTTAAGTGAAAATGTTAAAAAGATAAGTTACTGGACTATCTTGTTGCTCTGAAAGCAAGTCAGGTAGTCAGCTCTTCAGAAGTGACAAGCAATCCAGGAAGTCAGCTCTTCACTTCAGAAAAATGTGTGATATGTTACACTTCTGGGCGTTAATTTTTAAAGCATTCAGAAGTTCATGCTGGACAGCCGAAATGTGAAATGAAGAGGGATTGTTTTCTTATTGTGGTTTTTCATACTAAATGCTGTTGGACGGAACTGAGTTATCTTAGATGCATGATTTGTTTGTTTTTTGTTTTTTGGTTTTGTTTTTTAAAGATACATTATTACAATGAAGCCTATGCAGTGTGGGAGCCACTTATTGAACGAATTGAAGGAGGAAAGAAGCAATGGAGTTTAAAACTGGAAGTATGTAAACATTCTTGGAACTATGTGGAAGAGTTTGAGTAGTTAGCTTCACAAAAAAGTTTTATGTGTCCTTTCAGATGCTGTTGCTTTGAGCTATGGATTTAACATGAAAAAGAAAAAATAAGTATTGGGACATACTAAATTTCTTATGAATAATGTTAATTGTCCAGTGCATGGAAAAATTGTGTAAGCACACAAACTAAGAAGAAAATAAATAAGTTGTTGGCCTTCAGTGCAGTTTTTTTTGTTGATGTAGGATGTCTGGGATTGTTTATAAATGAAAGTAAATTTTCTTTTGCTTACTGAAATTGTCAATTGCAGGTCAAGTTGTTTTCTGTTTCGGTGTAGAAGAAAGAAATCTGTATTCATAACTACCTAATGAAATTTTTTGTTTTAGATGAAGACAAACCCTGTCCAAGAGAGAAGTTTGATGCCTGGGGATGACTTCATTGTTCTTCCTGAGCCGCAAACTGCAGTTCACGTCTCTTCAAAGGATACAATGAATATAACAATATCCAAATGTTGTCTTGCTGTTTTTACTAATTTAGCCAAGGTAGTCCTAACGAGCAGAAGGTGCTACATTATGAGATTGTGTAGGGGGGTTTTATTGTATGTGTAGGAAGTTCTGATACTTGGAAACAAAAGAACTTCTTATTCTGTCAGTGACAATATTAGAGGAGTTATGCTACAATGCGTATTTTAGGGTTAAAAAAGTGGTGCTAGTTTTCACAAGAAGCAATATGTGCTCTGAAATAGTAAAAGAGAAACTTACTTCCCTCCAATGTTTTGCCAATTGAATACTAAGAAAGATGTGTGTTTTAGGGCTGGTCTCCCAACTGCCGGAGCAGAACGTCCAGTGTGTTTAAAGTATTTTTTTCCCTCTACTTTTTTTGTGGTGGTAGGTGTACTTATGAATGACCTATGCTTTCTTTCTCCCCTTTTTAATAGGGGAAAGACGTATTTGCTTACTAAACCAAGTGATTTTTTTTACAAGGTGATTCATGCCTAATCCTAACCAAGTAACAGTTCTCTAAATTAGTACTTGCTTATGCTGTAAACCTATATTGACAGTCAGTTACCATGGCTTTTTGTCATCAAACAAATGTTTGTAGGTATAAGTCAACATCCCATATGAAGTATGTACCTGGTGAATATGCTTGGGATCTTTGTGTCCCAGACTTTATTTTTCTCTTGTAACCCAACGACTGTTAAGAACCAATTCTGAGGAGCATGGAGTTTTACTATAGCATCAACATTTGCTGCAAAACACAGAACTATAACAAAGATTTCTGAAAGTAACCTTTACTTACCTAAAATACTACTATACAAAGCATAGATATTGCTGCATATATTGCACTTTATCTTTTCTTTAAAACACAGCTGGGAACTGTCCTTTAAAGCCTTTATATATGTGTTACTTTGGTTATATGTGTGACATATATAATTGTTGTTAATTACAGGCATTTTCAGAAGGGACTGCATCCACGTTTGACTATTCCTTTAAAGAGACCGCACCTTACGTAGTGAAAAACGCCCTGGGGGTTCCTCTCAGAGTGCTTCCAAGTGCCAATTTCCGGGTAGTTGGTTCAACTGAAAAAGAAAACGTGAACAATATAGAAACTGGTCAGAACTTGGAACTGGAATATTCTGGTTTTGAAGCACCCCAACGAGGAAAGTTATCTACATTGTACAGACAAGAAAGCTCACTCTTTTCGTTGACTTTAGGTATTATGCTGTCTACCATGGTGTGTTCAGAACAGAAAGATGGGGGAATCAGGATGGTTAGATTCAGTAAGATCAGCATTCATTTGAAGTTCATTGTGTTGCAACTACTTCTGAATACTGATACCAGTTAAACAAAAAACTTCAACTGGCTACTGGATGTCTTTAAAAGGCGTGAAGTTCCTTCATTCCAGTTTCTCTGAGAGAAAAGTCTAGTGTGTTTTCTGTCCCTTTGGAAGAAATGGAAGATGTTCTAATGGAGTCATTGATAGACCATCTCACAGGCCCCTGGGACATAGACCTATTGTTCCCAACTCCTGCTCAACAGAATCTTCATTTCTCATGTCTCCACTACTATTTGGCTTTCTGTATTTACCCAGTTGAGAGTACTTAGAATTTTTCCAGTTTTAGCTTTTCTGGGGAATACTCTTAGGGAATTAGGATGGCATAAATAACTGTTAATAAGTAATCTGATTTTTATTTTTGTTTCCTATCCTCTATGAAGTTACTTTGCCACGATACCTTTTCAGTGTTGCCTTTTAACTAACCCAACAAATACCTTAATTTACTATATTTACTATTTGCTTTATTTAATATGCTATGTATAAATCTTAATTAGGGCCTTGAAGTGTATTCTGACCTTAATGCTTTCCTTCAGTGGTTCTTAAATACCACTTTGAGATGCTTTGGTCAGAGATTTTAGAGAAGCTGAAGTGTTATTCAAATAGAAAATAGTGGTTTTGCCTAATTAAGGCTCTTGTATTATTTTTATGTATTAGAACTTCAAGCATATAAAGAAGTGGTAAACATTCCCATAGCCAAACCAGGTCGACGATTGTACAATGTAAGAACCAACCTTGCTGATCGTTCAGACTCAATCGTTGTACAGATAGATGCTGCAGAAGGAAATAAGGTTATTACTGTGCGGTCTCCTCTGCAGGTAAAAAGGCAACTCAAGACCTGAAAGCATTAATCTGATCTTCTCTGAGTGAATTCACTGTTCTTCCTTAATGTATTTTTTTCACATAGTGTTTTTCCCAAAAGTTACTTAAAGGCAAATTAAGTGGTTTACTTCACTGGATACATGATTTTAATTTTTTTTTTTTAACCTGCATACTTTGTGTGTGTTCTTTTAATGCAACTTGGTGTTTAAGCAGTTTTTTCAGTTCATGGATCTTGAAAGCATTATTTTGTCATATGCCTGCATGTTGCTTTTGAGTTGTTTCTTACTAAGACACACAAGTCTGTTTTCCACAGAAGTTTAATTAAATCTAGTAATATTAGGATCTGGCCCTGGGCAGACTGGTGTAACTAGAGGTGTCCCTGCTCACTGTGCAGGGATATTGTACAAAATGACCTTTAAGGGTTCTTCCAACCCAATGCCATCTCTGAATCTGTTTTTTCTGTTGCTGTACGTACTTCATCCTTTAGAAGTTTGTCCTGTGGAAATGTAATTAAAATGATGCATTTTGATCCTAGATCAAGAACCATTTCTCAATTCCATTTATAATCTATAAGTTGGCTGTAGACACCAAGTCACTGGAGCCAATTGGTGTATCCAAGCCAGAAGAGGAATTTCATGTTCCTTTACATTCATACAGGTACACTTTCTGTTCTCTCTGGGGCTAATCTTTATGTGATGGATATACAGCATACTACTGTGGGAGCTTAAATTTGCACTTGGAACTTTTTCTGTGTGGACTGAAACCCAAAAATGCTCTATTTATGCAATTGGCTTTCTGGAGAAGTCCCTCAGAATGTTAACAACTACTTGGAAATGGGGGAAGTTCACTGTGATGGCAAAGCTGCTATGTAACATTACCTATTTTCTTCTCATAGATGTCGTCTGTATGTTCGACCAACGGGAATTTTAGAAGGTCAGTTTCAGGAGTCTATGACTTACATTGCCTGGAGAGAAGAGCTACACAGGAGCAATGAAGTGAATTGTTTATTACAGTGCCCAGCCACTGTGACAAATTTCTTGCCTCTAATAGTCAGCTCAACAGCTGTACCTGATGAACTAAATTTTATTTCACCTTCTGGAGAGGAGTGGGATCCTGCTTACATTATTCACCTTCACCCTACACTGACTGTGAGGAATCTTCTACCATACTCTTTGAGATATTTACTTGAGGTAGGTGATGTTATGGTTTTATTTGTTAATACTTTACTTGATTTTCTTGTGAGACTGTATTTACTTAGAAGTGGAGGTGAATGTAGTGTAGAAGTTACTGAGTGTTGGGATTTGCATTTTCTACTGTAAATGACCAAGTGAGTCAGTGGATCAATCCTGGGAGTTTTGGAGATGAATTGTTTTTTAATTTTGGTGTACATTGCCACTTCCACCTTGCTCCTTGAATTGTGAATCCTGGACCTGAGTGGTCTTTCTCTGTTACGTTTTTCAGAGATTCTGTGTTAGTTTTGCAGCATATCTTTTGATTCACAGGGACAGGTGTAACAAAAAAACATGTGAAATTCCTGGAGCTTTCCTTCTTTCTGGAAAACTGACTCCTGATTCTGAAACTGATTATTTACCAAGGGCTACTGTCTCCCTTGCGCAAACAGGAAGATTTTTTAGGGGGATGCTCTACAGTCATTTTTCTCTCTGCTTTCAGTATTGTCAATATCTATTCATGAAAACAGAGTGATTTTTAGTAACTAGATGTGAGGATTTAGGACTATCATCCTAGTTGGTTCTCTTTTGTCCTACTCGCATAACTGGCTGTGCCATTCATTTAACTCTTTTTTTGTTTAACTGCTGTCCAGCATCCTAATGCAGTATTTCTAGTTTTCCTTACTTTCACTGGTGCTTCAGTATTGAGGTTCACAGAATGTGGGACAGAGTATTACTGCCTTGACTAAGGAGCTAGAAACTAATAATTCAAATCTGTTTCTGAAGTCTCCGTACCTGTAGATAGGTGTGTGTTTGTTGTTTTCATATGCTTCAATTACAGTCAAACCTGACCACTGTACAGTACATAAAACATAGTGTTTCTCAGCAAAAATTAGGAAAGCTATTACTGAGGAAAACTGTGCTATCAAACCTTACAGCCTGTCTACTGGATTTCTGCCTTGGGATTTCTTGAATGTGAAAAGTCCTGGCAGTAAATGTGAAGCGCAGTCTAATTCAGTGTCACATCCGCTATTGGAAGTATATTGATAAGAACTGGTTTCTAAAATACATTGCAGATCACAGAGGAGAGAGGGAGAGAACAGACAGAGGAGATAAATTAGAAATAGTCGTCCTGAAATGTAGAACATAGCAGTCTACAGTGTAGCGTAAGTCAAGTGCAATTGATCACACATTATTCCATAGGATCAGGCTCAAATAAAAGTGAGGAGATATTGGAACACATAGTACTGAGGTATCTGAAAGGTATATATCTTGCAACAGAAGAATAAAATGCTTGGTTTTTAATACCTAAATTTAGTATGTTAAAACATTCATTTGCCTTTCAATATTTTGTTGCAGGGAACAGCGGAAGCTCATGAGCTGATGGAAGGGAGTGCTTCAGATGTTTTTCATTCAAGAATCAGTGGAGAAATAATGGAACTTGTGTTGATAAAATATCAAGGCAAAGATTGGAATGGGCATCTTAAAATTTATGACGGGATGCCTGAATTTTTTCCTGTGTGTTTCACATCCAATTCTGCAACAGTGATGACAGTGGATATTTACGTGCACACTAGGCGAATTGGGTGCCGAATGATCTTGTCTGTGTTCAGTCCTTACTGGATAATCAATAAGACTTCCCGTGTTCTCCAGTATCGAGCTGAAGACATTCATGTGAAGCATCCAGCAGACTACAGAGATACCGTTTTGTTTTCCTTCAAAAAGAAAAATATTTTCAGTAAAAATAAGGTATGCATGTCTTGCCCTGTGGTGGTGGTGTTTTAAGAATCCTGGTCTGTGGGGGGAAAACACT
This sequence comes from Eubucco bourcierii, assembly GCA_013396675.1. Lineage (NCBI taxonomy): Eukaryota > Metazoa > Chordata > Aves > Piciformes > Ramphastidae > Eubucco > Eubucco bourcierii. Next base: position 39,124 of record VWZE01006173.1, on the reverse strand, counting down.
ACCATAAACACACATGTTTTGTCTCAGGAACTTTTTGGGAAATATTTAAATCTATAGGCTTTTACTTGATTGCTGCTTTCTTTGTGTTAATTGTACTTCTTGGACTAAGTAGACGGCAAGGCAGGTAGACAAAAAGTCTACTGCAACTTTTTCTTGATCTTGCACTGCAACCCGACAGCCCAATTTTTCTGCCCAGAAGCTGACTGATAGCATAGTGTGGCTAAGTCCTGACAACTCCTTGGGGGCAGGACTTCAATGTAGATATCTAAAGTGAGAACGTGGAGTCCGTTTATCATTGAAAGGAAGGCTGATATGAATTTTCCTGTGGAGGCATTCTGCACTGAAGAAAGAGAAATCACAGGCTTGTGTTTTACTGTGCTAGGTTCTGTTGGCATATAAAATGCATGATAAAAATGTTCTGTTCTATTCTATGCTAAACATTTATTTTGTTTTGATGTGGCATTTGCAAGGTCAATTGTTGAGTTCCGTAGCAGAGACTTTTTCTGAAGTTGCCCTTCTTTCCATTCAAGTAACTTGTTTTTTTACCCAGAAGTACATGAAAAAATGGTTGAAAAAACAGTTTTGACAAGTTGGTTTTTTTTATGTCCTCCCCATCTTCAAATTTCAGCACAAAATTTTACCTGTTTTCCCCATTTATGTCTGCTGTCATGAAGACTAGAGTCAGTGAGGGCTTCTCTCGCTGCATTTTACTGTAACATCTTTAACAGAAGTCAGGCACACACTAATAAATGAGAGTATCATCAGTGATAGTACATGCTTCAGCTTAACTTGCAGAAAGTTTTAAAAGCACTTAACCATCACCTTTATACTGCTACACATGATATATTTGCAATCCATAATGCATGATCTGCAAAATTAAAATGAACTTCTTGAAGTACTTTCCATGTTCTTTTTTTGTGTAGATCCAGTTATGCATTTCAACTAGCACCTGGTCCAGTAGCTTTTCCCTCGATACTGTAGGAAGCTATGGATGCGTCAGGTGTTCAGCTAGTAATATGGACTATCTGGTAAGATAGATTTGTCTTTTGTGGAGCTCTCTTGGTGTTCTTCAACTTGGTGATCTTTTTTCCCTTAAGGCCTTGGTTTTACTGCTTAGACTGCTTTTAAATAATAGAAGCATTTAACCTCTAAAACAATGATGTTTATGATCTAGCTATTCACACCTGCATCTGGTGACAAGTAAGCTTCACCAGCAGAAGTTTTAGTCTAATTCATAAATACACGGTTTATATAAAAATTGGGCATACTGGGGGCTGTTGGAAAATGTAGTGATGAACTCACATAGTGGAGATACAGTTCACAATCAGAGTTCAGAATTGTTTGCAGGTGTTTTTATCTTCACTCAGTAAGACTACATTTCCACATCTACGCATAATAAAGAATGCACAATAATATGTGGAGATGTGAGGAGTTGTTTCCATGTACTCTTTGACAGATCTCTGATGATACTATTCTTTTAGGTTGTCTTCATGTGGAGGGATTTTAGCTACAGCTAAAAAATCCTATAGCTAGAACTGTCTCTTTACCAGTGTTTTTATTGGGCTGCATAGATGACTTATTTTACTGTGTCTTGTTTGTTTGTTTGTTTCAGAATAGGAGTGTTGTGATTTGTAATTTCAGTAATACTGGCTTTCCTTTGTTTTCATCCTAATTTTTCTCTTAAACTTTGTGTTGACTGTTTCCTCATATTATCCTTGTTCAACAGGTTGGAGTTAGCATCAAAATGAGCAGTTTTAACCTTACCAGGATAGTTACATTCACTCCGTTCTACACAATAGCGAACAAGTCTTCTCTGGAGATAGAAGTTGGAGAAATTGGTCCTAATGGCTCTCTTCCAACTAATAAATGGAATTATGTCTCAGCTTCAGAGGTAATATTTCAGTGTGTTACCCTTTGGCTGTGACTGTAGACAAACAAGTGGTATCTGGCTGTCACTTGGGGGGGAAAAGCAATTTTCTCATAAAAGCTTTGCTACTTCAGTTGGGCTGACACAGATACTTCACACCTCAGGGCAACTTAGGCAGCATAGGTTGGGTATGTTAGTATGGGTATGTTCTTCAGTTGAACTAGCTTAGGATATGTAGATATTGATCAGCAGATACTGGCATGAGAACCAAGGCATTTAAAACTGTTTAGTCACAAAATACAGTCTAACTGCTGGCTTATTGTATTGAAAATTTAGGGACTATTCAAGTCATGGATCTTCTTTGTTTAACAGTGTCTTCCATTTTGGCCTGAAGGCTTGTCTGGTCAACTTTGTGTGAGAGTAATTGGTTATGAAAGCTCATCCAAACCATTCCTGTTTAAAGCACAGGATAACGGTACTCTGCTGAAACTGGAAGAATTGGTGAGACTGCCTTGGTGTTGTCTGTTCATAATAGTCCATTGTAACCTTATGGCATTGAACTTAGGAAAGCTTGGCTCTCCAGGATCATCAGGATAGAAAAATTGTACCTTAAGGTGCTTTCACCAAAACTCTTTTCTCCTCAGCAATCAGCTTGTTAATATGCTATTGCTGTATCGGTCATACCCTGAAAAATGTTACTAGACTTGTCTAGAGTAACCTTGCACATTTTTAAGCAGTATGCAGGAAATGGCAGTTTTAAAATATAACGTCAAGCACCAAAGTCAGTGTTTGGCTACACTTCTAACTCAAGTTAGCCATATAGAATAATTCTTTAAAGTGTTGTAGTTTTAGTGTAATTTTCCAATGAAGTTGACAAGTAGTTTCTGGATGCTACTTATGTTTGTCTTAAGTCACTGACCAGTGTGTTTATCAGTAGTAGATAAGGTATACTTCCATTTTTCAGTTGTAGGAGAGTGGTGAAGGAACAATCTGAAAGGAACGGTTTAGTCTGTTCTGAGTTGAATTTCTGCCTAGAACAAATACTGAACTTTCTATGTAACTTCCTTTCTAGAATGGTGGCTTACTGGTGGATGTAAATGTTTCTGAGCATTCTACTGTCATCAGTTTCTCAGATTACCATGAGGGAGCTGCTCCAGCTCTTATTGTTAACCATACTTCGTGGGACTCTCTCAGATACAAACAAAGGTAAAATGAAAGAAACAATTCACTGCTGTTTGGTTAGGAATGGGGTGTCTTTTGTGAAGAGAGGAGTTCTTTTGATACCTTGAAAAATAGAAGAATCTCTTCTTATGATACTCGTGAAGTAATTTTGTCTACTTTTAAACAGACTTCATGGTTTGGAAAAGTAGAGAGAATACAGTGTGAACATGGATATTGGTTCCCTAGAGCCTAGCTACAGCTCAATAGCCTAGGCCCTTCAAGCCTCACCCTAGAAGGCTGTAGGTTTGGAATATATAACACTGATTTTGCTTGCACCATTTTTGTCAGTGTTTTTAACCAATCAGTGCTTCTATCATTCACTCATTTTTACTGCAGTGGATTACAGGACGAAATGGAGTTGAAACCAAAGCAAGTATGCCTGTTTGCATGGACGGATCCAACGAAACCAAGAAAACTGACTTGGGGCTACTCCCAGAATTTTGGTGAACATGATTTGCTTAAGGTAAATTTCAGGAGAGCAGTGTACTGGTTTAAACTGGATCTTATATCTGACACCATCCTGAGCAATGCTTGCTGTGTGATGGAAGTGGGGGTTGCCAGAATTTGAGAGACTTGTGGTGTGTCCTGTAGTTGGTACAGTTCCTTTTATTGCGATCTGGGTCCTCTGTTTCCGGTTTTGATGTTGTGCAGGGCTTACCATGGCAATGTGAGGGGGTAGGATATAGTGACTTGGCTTGCTGGCTTTGCTTGCTGCTGCACTTTTTCTGCAAACAGGCAAAGGTAGGTGTACATTATGTTATTTATATAAAACTCTGCTAAGGTAAACCCAGAGTTTTTGTGTTACTTTTCCCTCACTTGTGTATTGAGGGGAAACAGGCAGGTTAACCTGTTCGTGGCTCTCTAACCTGTTACAAGCAGTAAAGGCTGAACCAATCTAGGACTTGAGCAAGAGTAAAATTATATGGGAGAAAGTTTCTTCAGTAACTTTTGCATTTGACTTGTTCTGTTGGAAACATTTTAACCTACGCTTACACAGCAAAATTTAAATGTTTAGAGAATTTTTTAAGTGGAAGATGAAACACAAACAGCTTGTATTTTCTCCATATTTTTCTTGGATACTTAAGAACAGGGATCAAATGTATGAGCTGTGGCTGCATCTTGCTAGTATGGAGGTAGAAAAGTTCACCATTTTTCTAGTGGTGGTGCCTTCAGCTTATGTATCTTTATTAAAGATGGAGAAAACCTCGGACTGTTCTGAGTCCTGCTTCTTACAGGAAGTGTGTGGATGAAGCAGAGTTACATCCATGATTATACTGGACTTTTGAAAAAAAAGATTTTTAACTCTCTGAGATCTTAATTACTGTCAGGTTTTACTATTGTGTGGTATGTGGTTTAATGCCTTCTTCCCCAGTCCTCTACAGTTCTAAGTCTTTCCTTTTCCCATGAAGGCCTTTGTTTCCTAATAATTTCCACCATTTCTCTGTTCCACAAATACTGTTGGAATGTTTGCTTTTCAAAAGAAAAAAAAATAATTCACAACCCCAAACTTCTGTCGGCTGTTGGTTTACAAGATGCCACCAAATCAGTGTGATGTGACGAACTGACCAGCCAACAAAAACACTAAGTTGCAGTTTGTATGTGTGCCAGTGAACTTTCTTGCTTATGCATTAGCATCATGAACTTACTCCTGTACTGAACTTACTTACAGATATTCTTTTTTTTCCCCAATACAGGATGAGTGTGGCCAGTTCCCTTACAATGCAAATACTCAGGTACACTGGGTATCTTTCCTGGATGGGCGCCAGCGAGTGCTACTTTTCACAGATGATGTTGCATTAGTTTCTAAAGCACGACAAGCAGAGGAACTGGAACAACCTGATCAAGAAATAAACTTGTCTATCCATAGTCTTGGACTTTCCCTTGTTAACAATGAAAATAAAAAAGAAATCTCTTACATAGGAATTACTAGGTATTGCATGTGGAAACCTAAATATACTTTCGATTAGTCAAGAACTGGTAGCATATTGTCATTTTAGCAATACAATTGAGTCAAAGGGTATATATTTCAAATGAAATTAATATAAGCAAAACTTTTTCAAGTGAGACGAAGTTTTACCTTTATTCCAGTTGATAAATTCAGAAAAAAATAGGATTTAACTGTCTCTTTCTTTGTATTAAAAATGTGAACAGTGGTTTGGGTGGGTCTTGGAGCCTGAAAAATTAGGATAGCTTGTTTTTAGATGTGAATGCATAAGAGAAGTGTAAGTACTTTAAGTTGTTAACCTTGATATTTATCTTGCAGTTCTGGTGTTGTTTGGGAAATGAAACCAAGGCAGAAGTGGAAGCCATTTAATCAAAAGCAAATAAATGTGTTGGAACAAGCCTATCAAAAGTATCTTTCTAAGAGTGCTTTTCAAAGTCCAGGTTGGCATAGACTAGATAACTATACCGAGGTATGTTTTGAGGTTACAGTGTTTTAAATAATTTCAGAATGTGCAACGAATGAAGTAGACTGCTCTCTTACTAAGCAAGGATAGGTGCTGTGTTAAGAGACACTCAAACGAAAAAGCAAACTTTTTCTGCAATGGTTTCATATTTTGTATAGAGGAGATGTTTTTTATATTGAGGTAATACTGAGGTGGTTCTTCAGACTTGTATTATGACACATTTTCCAGACCTATATGGCAAATTAATAGTCTCCAAGAAAATAGGCTGCTTGGTATCTATATATTAGTTATGAACCTGTATTCTCATTCATGTAACTTTAATTCTTGTGAAAAATCTGTTTTGGCTTCTTATTGAGCTGCAGTTCCCATGTCTTGATATAAGAAAGGAGCCTGTCATGTTCAGCTCTTGAAATTAACTCACTTGAGCTTTTTCAGACATCAGTTACATACATACCTGTATTCTATGCATATATTTAATGTATTCAAATGTCCAAGAAGGATACAGGAGTTTTATAGTATTGTGATCAGGCTTAATTTTTATCACACCTTGTCATTTGAAAAACATACATAACCTTAGCTATGTGAATCCTTATGCTTTGTACATTGTGGTACTGCATTTAAAATTATATCAAAAACTTGTATCCATAAGTCTATACATTTGACTGGGTAAAGAAAATGGTTTTGTTTTGCTTATTAGTTAAATGCTTGAGGATCAGCATCAGCTGGGAAAGTAGTCAGCGGCATGTAGATATCATTAATTATGCCAGTGTAATACGTAACTCATGAAGAAATAGCTGCTAGGATGGTAGAGAGGTTCCTACTTTGGGTAACTGAAGCTGCAGTGCAGTGTGCTTATCAAGTGAACTTGTGGTTTTCCTTACTTTCCAAGGAGGTAACTGGATTGAGTAATTGCATAGCCATATCATGGTGAAGTGAGAAAAAATGCAGGATTTACTTGCTGGTTTCTTTACTAGTAGCATAATATTAGATTATGTCTCTCATGAAACTGTATATTACCTCAGCTTTCTTATCTCACCAGGTGAATTTCAGTAAGTTTCCAATGGAGATGCGTCTTCCAGTCAAGTGCAGCATCCGACGCAACTTCCTGTCAGGAATTCAGGTTGAGTTCAAACAATCGCCTCACCAAAGAAGCTTACGGGCTCAGTTGTATTGGCTCCAGGTACCATCTTTTATTTTGTCTGGTAAACTAGACAGAAAATTAAAGGCTCATTTTGATTCATTTACATGAAGAAGTATCTCTGGATCTTGCGTATGTGGTGCTGTGTTCACTGTATCAGTGGCAGAAGTGCTATGAGTGCTCTGTTGATGGGTAAGTACTACAGAGCTGACATTCCAGAGTTTAGCAGGCAGTATGAAAAATTTCTGTAAAACTGTAGGCTACGTAAAGCAGGGTGCTATGATGGGAAGATTACATCTAAAGAGAGGTGTTCTGATGTTGTAAAACAAAAAAAAAAGAATAGTTTTTCTAAATTTTTTTTGCCACAATTTTATATAGTTGTGTAACATATTATTCATAGATTCATTGAATGTTTTCATTCAAAGATCATCTAGTTCCAACCTCCCTGCCATGGGCAGGGATACCTTCCACTAGAGCAGGTTGCTCAAGGCCCCATCCAGCCTGGCCTTAGACACCACCATGGAGGGAGCATCCACGGTCTCCAGAGAGGTCCAGAGATCTTTAGTACGAAAACTGCTTGTTCAGTAACAAGTAGATAATGTACGTGTAAAAAAGTATGCAATGGTATATGTATATGTCATCTTAACAGTGAATTAATGTGTCACTATTGGCATACTCCAGACAGTACCAAGTTACTAAATAAACCAATAGTGCTTGAGCACCTAGTAGTGATAAGTATTTAGTACTAGAGGAAAACAGTGTTGAGAAATGATAATCATCATTGTCATCTTCACTTACTGCACTGTGGCATCCCCCAGGGGAGGACACTCAGTAAGAAGCCTTTTCCTGACCCTTTTTCCCAAATGAGGAAGAGTTTCCTCTTTCTAACTCTTTTATTTTTGCCTGAAGGTAGTTTTCATTATTATAGTCAACATAAGGCAGCACCTGGAGACTCTCTAAATAAATCATTGTGATTGTGAAGCTATGCAGGCATCTCTTGTGCAATAATTTCAATGATCTGACTTTTTGTATCTGCATAGGTACCATGGTAAAGTAAAGTTTTGAAAATACATTATTTCTCTCTTCTTCTTTCCCCAAAATGCTCTTTTTGAACACAGTCTATGAAGTTTATAAACAAGTTCATCAAACCTTCTAAAATAGAAATGGTCTTTGAATTTTGTCAAGATACTCCTGTAATTATGCAATTTTTTTCTTTTTTTTAGGTTGATAATCAATTACCAGGATCAATGTTTCCTGTTGTATTTCATCCTGTAGCCCCTCCCAAGTCAGTTGCTTTGGATTCAGGTAAGATAAAACCTTTAATAATGTCAGGTCTAATCAGCCTTGAATGAGGAAACTAGGGAATTTATTTTTTTACATACAGTTTTCTTCCTTTTTAGAACCAAAACCCTTTATTGACATAAGCATCATCACTAGATTCAACGAATACAGCAAAGTGCTGCAATTCAAGTGAGTTTAACAGTGTGATGTGATACAGTTGTAAAGATTTAATATACTTTTGGAAGTGAATCTTGCTTTAAAGTTCATGTTCTATCCAAACACCTTGATTTTTGGATTGAGTTTTCCACTGTCTCCTGTGAAAAAACCTAATTAAAAAAAAAACTTTTTGAAAGAAAGAACTGACCACATGAAGGGACTGTTACACATATTCTTCAGTAAGCAGAATTATTTCCCCCTCATACTAGATGATCAGTTGTGTGTCTGCCTGTTTGCTTTGTACTGCTGTGTTTATGTAGTATTCTTAACAGACAGCTTATACAGTCACTAACGTAACCCATTACAGTGTGTCCTATTGTGAAATAGGTTTGTCTTTAGTTATTAAGTCTGACTTGAGTTGTACCTAAAATGTGACAAAAACCTTATACTGATTGTTTCTTAATGCAAGTATCTATACCCAACTAGTATGACTGTAATGGTGAATATTAATGAAATAAATATTCACTAATATGACTTTTTGAGAGAGGCAGATGGATAAAAGGGAGAAATACATTGTTTAGGTGGTGCACGTGGTATCACAAATATGAGAAGCATTTGGTCATGGTTAATATTTTAGGTAAAATTTGAAAATGTTAAGATCTGAATAATTACAGGAATGTATAGCTTTGTGAGGCTAGGAAGCTTTCCTCAATGTAAATAGTTGATGTTGTTGGTAGTAAGTCTTAATACGTAGCACTGCTTAGGAAAATTTCATTTACATAGGATAAGCATGTGATATTGTAAATTCAGCTTCTACAAGTATATACTGTTTGTTTTTCTCATTTTAGGTACTTCATGGTTCTTATTCAGGAAATGGCACTGAAAATCGATCAAGGGTTTCTAGGAGCACTTAGCGAACTTTTCACTCCATCTTCAGACCCAGAAGCTGAAAGACAAAGGGTAATACATGAGAGAACCTGATTTTTGATAAAACAGGGCCTTTATGGTAGCAGTGTTGTGATTTTTCCAGTTTAAACAAGTGTATATTATATTTGAAAACAGTGAATAAAGGGACGTGGTTAGATAATTTTCAGTGGAACATTGTTATTTCTGTTAAGCATTGGCTGTGAGAACCACTAATTAACAAGGTTAAGTGACTGATACTTGGGTGTGGGTAACAGTTTTCTGCTCTTCTGATTGATGATGCAATTGTTTCAGCTGTTGCTACAAGTTCTTGTAGGTGGTAGGTGAAATAAGTTTAGAGTTTATAGAGTGGACTTGAAATAGTCTGGTAGCCTACAATGTATTTACTTTTTAGATGGGGGAAGGAACAGATTTTCATGGGTCCAATGATTTTGTGAAGAAATACAGAACTACAAAGAATGTCAGAAAATAGGCATTTTACTAAGTTTTCTTAATACAGGCTAGATACCTTAGATGATTGATGAATTTAAGGGAGTGTGAAGTATATTTGTATATATGTTGTTCTATATCTTGAATATATGTTGATCAGATAAACTTTTTTTTCCTTTCCCCTTTAAATCAGTCTAAATTAATTCAGAAAGATGTGGATGCACTTAACACTGAACTAATGGAGTCTTCTCTAACAGACCTGTCAGTGCTCAGCTTCTTTGAGCATTTTCATATTTCTCCAATTAAGGTATGGAGTAGAGATACTTGTCATTAAACCATGTGATATCAGTGGGCTAGAGTAACAGTTTGACTTAATGAGCTTAAAGATCTTTTCCAACCTAAGCATTCCTATTCTTACTTTCTTGCAGTAAATACATCCTCGTACCAATCTGAGTAATGGAAACTTTTATGATGGGATTTTTTAAAGTTCTTTATAACTTAATACTCTGGAAATATACACAGGCTGATTAACGGAACCAGTTAAATTTTAAACTTGTCTTGGGAATTAAACTCTACCTATTTGAACATGTTATGTCTTTAATTGTTTACACATAAGTTCACAGATATAGAAAATAAAAGCTCTAGGGCAATTTGATACTTCCCTGTATGGAAATATAAATACATATGTTATCAAAGTAATATCCTTGTGAGTTCAGATGTGGTTGTTGAAATTATCCATTCCTTCCAAGTGCATAAAAATACACTTACCACTCTTTCATCCCTCTTCACCTTTTCTACACAACCTGTCTGCTGTATGTCTCTTGTCTTAATTTACTAATTCTGTCTTGACAGCTTCATTTGAGTCTATCTCTGGCTTCTGGTGGAGAAGCATCAGATAAGGGGGAAGAAATGATAGCCATTCATTCTCTGAATTTGCTTTTGAAAAGTATTGGAGCTACTCTAACAGATGTGGATGATCTTATTTTCAAGTAAGCTAACTTTTTTGGCTTTTGGTAGTACTTGGAATTAAGGTACTATACATTTAATGGAGTCCATGGTAAACTTTCACTGACTGTAGTATTTATGTACACAGCCTTTGGGGAAAGGGAGGAATGAAGAAAATAAGGCTTCCAAATGATCTGAAGGGGAAAAATGAGTTACTTAGAAGGAGGAAGGGTATCTATAACTAACACATGATTATTTGTCTTTCAGACTTGCTTTCTTTGAAATCAAATACCAGTTCTACAAGAGAGACCAACTGATGAAGAGAGTTGTTAGACATTATAGTGAACAAGTAAGCTTACTTAGTCAAGCCTTTGTGTAACATTTTGAGTAAGTATCTTGCAGAATGCAGGAAATGGGAAGGAAAAGGTGGTTTACCACTAAACGCTGCTAAATTTGTTTCATGGTACTGAGTTAGGAAACGTAAATAAAGAACTGTTGTGGAAATGTGTTATAAGAATTCTATGTGATTGCTTCTGTTCTTTTTATTTATATTTTTCTTCACCAAAGTGTTCCAGTAGCTATCGAGACATATGACACATAGATATAATCTTTTGCCTGAGGCATTTTCACTCTAATAGCAATGGTTAAGTAAGGTGTTAGAACACTTAAGTCTTTCATTTACTACTTAGTTAACAGCCTTGGGTTCTCATGTGGAACTGTGTATTACAACAGCTCATAACACTACCTATGGTTTTGCTTTTTTCCCCCCTTGTCGTTTAGCTCCTGAAACAGATGTATGTTCTTGTCCTGGGGTTAGATGTTCTTGGAAATCCATTTGGCTTAATCAGGGGTTTGTCTGAGGGAGTTGAAGCTTTCTTCTATGAGCCCTTCCAGGTATGATTTCCTTTGTCAGAACAGTGGCTGATTGAATATATTGGTAGGGTTGTTAGAGTATTCTACATTATGAACTTCTAAGATAGCAATAATTTTTTTAGTGTTAACTTTGAATATATTATTAACTTAATCATCAGTGTAAAATGATTTCTAGCTTTCATTGAAAGAAACAGATAAAATATATGGCTTCTGCTATTCATAATAAGCTTCATTTTTAGGGTGCTGTTCAAGGACCTGAAGAATTTGCTGAAGGGTTTGTAATTGGTGTTAGAAGCCTTCTTGGGCACACAGTAGGTATGTATCATTGATGGTTAAATGTACTAAGATAGCTCATTGATTACTTCTAGATTTTCTTATTTTCCTATTTTGAAGGGCAAATTATATTTTCAAAATATCTACGTGATGATTTTTTGATGAGTATTGAAATTCGTCAGGTAATGTTGCAAATATTTGTGATAGAAATCATTCATACCTAACATCTGAGGCCATCTAAATGTCTGTTTTGTAGACTGAGCAAGCATACTGACAAACGTTGTATGTGTAACTGAATTAATGTGATTGTGTAATGTATTGTGATGTGTAATTGTAATAAGTGAAATAACTTTAATGGTCCTAAAATTTCTAGAACAACTGGTAAGTATTCTTAAGAACAGCTACTGTTACCTCAGATTTTTATTTAGCTGTGTTACAGTGACTAGAGAAAATATGATTCCATCCAGTATGGCACTAATGTGTCCTGAAGTAATTTGAGTTATCTTTTGCAGTGCTTCTGGATCTCAAGCCAAAATACAGAATCTTCCCATTGGCAATGTTTGGTAGTCTGTGTAAATCCATAAGAGCTAAACTTCATATGAAGGGATATAACTGTGAACTCGTAGCTTCTTGTGTGTGGTCTGCTGTTAAATTTTAAGAGTAACTTTTTGTGATGGTTTGGGAGTTCCCTGCCCCCCCACACTTGGTAAAATGACCCAGACTAGAACTCAGCTGGCTGGAAGTTAAGGACTGAAGCTATATTTACAACTCAGCACAATGTACAAGCAAATGTATACACTATATACAGGAATAGTTACAGAAATATACAAGTTAAAGGTAATACAGAAATACAACACCCCTCCCAGAAATCAGAGACCCCAGGAGGGGCTCCCAACCACCTTTCCACCTTCTCCCCACCCCCATACCTTACCCCAAGGTTTGCCTTACGTGCAAGGTAAATTAGGAGGATCGGACAGGTGAGTTAGAAGAAAATTGACTAGTGAAAATTAATCGGCAGAGGAACCAGAACCAGAAGCTGCTAGAGCGCCCCAGACACTGTGCTGTGTCCCCAGAGAGAGACAGACAGAGAATGCCTTATCTATATTTTGGTTATTTTTCCCAAAACAATTTTTAGCAAGCCTATGAGTGAAACGGACATCACCATGTTTTCCTTTCACAGCCTATAGTGTAATTTTTATCTATTAAAATATTCTAATTCTAAATAGAATTAAAATATTTTCTCTATTAAAATATTCTAATTCTAAACCAGCACACTTTTGCTTTCTACCCAGGTGGTGCAGCAGGGGTGGTGTCCAGGATCACTGGTTCTGTTGGAAAAGGCTTGGCTGCTATTACTATGGATAAAGAATTTCAGCAGAAACGGAGAGAAGAAATGGGTCGGCAGCCAAAAGACTTTGGCGACAGTCTAGCCAAAGGAGGAAAAGGCTTGTTACGGGTATGAATTGGAAGTTCAGTGTGTGGCACAGACTTTTAATCCATGCTTAAAATACATGCAGACAAATTCAGTGTCATTTATCTCAGTTTATGAACTAAGCAGAAGACAAACAGGCAGTTGGTTTATAGGAGACAGCAGCTTGAGTGTTAGAGGTTGTGGTTTTGGCCAACCTGAGGAAATGAAACATGTCTCAGAAAAGTGTTGGATGCAACACCAATTTATTCTGTGGGTTCCATAAAGCCCCATAGTTACTCATGTTCAACAAATGTGTTGTCTGATTAAAATAACTGGGCCATTATTACCTTGCAGTCAGTTCTGTCATTTAAGTCAGGTGGCTGTGAATTTTTGGCTCTAGATGTGTGCTGCATAATAGCAATGGCTTTCTTTATGCTGAGGTCTTAAGAAAACTGCTAGGTTTTTTAGCTTAAAAGAATGTGAATGTAAAGTAAGTAGAAAGTGTATAAAAGTTTATGTAAGGTTGGAGATTAAGATTAAATCATCTAATAAATTCTGTAATTTTCCACTCAAAGTAAAAATAGTCACATGTTTTGAGGTAATTAAGTAATAAACAGCATGGAGTTCTTTCTGGTAGTGTTGGATGAAAATGTTGAGGTTAGTGAGTGGATTTTTAATGACTTGAAGGCTAAAGAATAAACTAGTTGATGTTTCATTCATCTTGACTATTTTGTATTGGTCATTCATGACTGGGAATTCTGGCAGCTTTCTCTTAGTAGTACAAGACAAGTAGTGACTTAGTTATTACAACTGACTACTGTACAAAAGATTTGTTCATCTTTCTTGCCGCCCTGAAACTTTCTTCAACCACTGAAGGTTTTCTGAGTGAAAGAAAGAAGAGAGGGAGAATTTTTTTTTTTTTTTTTTTTTTTTTTTTTTGGGAAATGTAAAGTTAAAAAAAAATAAAATAAGAAAACCAACCCAACCAATGCTGAACTGGTTGCCCAGATGTATTATAGCATTCCTGTTTCTAAGTAGGAATTTAATGATCTTCTTTGTTTTCAGGGTGTTGTTGGAGGTGTGACTGGCATAATCACTAAACCTGTAGAAGGTAAGCACCAAGGTTGCACTGCACTGCCTAAATGCTTTCCCAATTATTTACTGTTTATTTTGGAATTTTGAGAACTACAGCCTGTCATGGAAGTGAGAAGGAGAATCTAGTTACCATTTCAGTTATGCTGACTTTAAACTGGTGAGGTATGAAGTGAACAGCAGGATGTATGAATGTACAATGAAGCCAAATGTGACTTTTTGTAAGTTAATTGTATGTAATCAATTACTGTGGCCTTACTCCAGTATGGAACAGTTCTAGTGGATCCTGGAACAGTAATGCTTTAGCTCTGTGGGTAATGTGTTCAGGCCGTTTAAACTATTTTTTTCTTTTAAAGGGGCTAAAAAAGAAGGTGCAGCTGGATTCTTTAAAGGAATTGGAAAGGGGCTTGTAGGAGTGGTAGCCCGCCCAACAGGTGGTATTGTAGATATGGCAAGCAGTACCTTCCAGGGAATCCAAAGGTAAAGTGGCAAGAGGAAATTCTGAACTATTCTCTGTATGTTGGATAGTGGGTCATGAAGTGACGCACAATTATTTCTGATAAATATTCAGTAGGGAATATATAGGTTTGAGAGATGTCCTGTAATGAATGTATTTTATGATGATCTCTGGTAGTTGCTGCTTGAGGATGCATCTTACAGTGTTGTAGTTCAGATAGGTTATAACTAGGCCATTTTCTTCTTTCACTCCATCCCTTGATCAAGGATAATGTAAAAAATCTTGTATGAAATTTACTTTTGAGGTAGACTGATGTACTGCTGAATACAAATGCCTAAACATAATTTCATGTTACTATGAAAAATAGGTTATAGAAACTTTTGGAAAAACAACTTAGCAGTTTGAGATTTGGTTAGCAGTGCACATTAGGCGCTTCGTGGCAGGTGTATTAATAAACATAGGAAGCCGCAGTAAATTATCCACCATGGTGACTAAATGTCTTCAGGTTGTTCTGTAGCTGTTGAATTGGCTAAGCTTACTTTGGATTTTTTACTAGCATTGTGCCCTTGGTATCTGCATCTGTAGTGTACCTCGAAAGTTAAGTGGGATATGTGGCGAGTGAAAGGGTAGCTTAAAAAAAGATTTATTGGTGAAACTCAAGAGTTGTAATGAGCTTACCAGAATATTCTTCCACTCTATGGCAGGGTGGCAGAATCAACAGAAGAAGTATCTAATCTCCGTCCTCCACGTTTCATTCATGAAGATGGCATCATCCGGCCATATGACAGGGTGGAAGCTGAGGGTTATGATTTATTTGAGGTATGGTTTCCATCAAAACTACAATTAAAATTTTCTGAACTACAGGATTTACATAAAAGATTATGTTACCAAAAACCTGCTGGGGATCTGTAGTCATCATTATCTGCAGTAGAAACTTGGCTCTGCCTATTTGATAAGGCAAACATGTGTAGCAGAGGAGACCCTGTGCTTGCAGAGTAAACTGAATGCAGCAAGGAAACTGCAGCATTGCTCTTAAATGATCTTCTGCAAGTTATGTTCTGTAGTTGCTGATGTTATGCCATTGGAAAGAGGTGTAGGGTTAAATATTAGTAGGATTAAGGCTTGAGTAAGTGGAAACAAACATTTCGGTAGTCAGTTCTAACGTTTTGCTTAAAAACAAAACTGAGACTGGTTTACAAAGTAAGCAACTTTAGAAATTCCCTTGGGTTTGGGGTGATACGAGCAGTGGAAAAAATGGAATGAATTCTCAAAATAGCACCTTTTGGTATTTCTTGACGGTGTTATTTATAAGAGTATGTTGTAGCTTTGTGTGGACTTTCAGACTGTCTCCACATATGGATATGGAGTAACAGTTGTTTTCAAGTCTTAGATAGTTGGAACAAAGCTAATTTATATTTAAACTTGCACATTCTTAAAACTTAGCTTGAAGTTATTATTGTTACTGCTAAAGTAGCTGTCTGCATTAATATTAAAAGACCAAAACTTGCATGTTTGCTATTTCTGACTAGATGTTCTTTTAATCTTTATTTCTTACTCTGTTTCTAATGTTTCTCTCCTTTCTCTTTCTCCTGGCATACGCAGGAAGAATTGGAATAACAGAGTAAACATTTTCCATATTTCTTCTGTATTTCCATCATGGTCTTTTATCTGCTCTTAAGTATTTAGATTAAGGGCATGATTGCATTTAACGTGTCCTCTCTCCTGCATTACTATCTTCTCTGTGTAGCAATTGAATAAAACAGTGTTTCATGTTGTCCAGGCTAAGAAAGCAAATTTGAATAATCATCTTCAGATGAGTAAGATGAAAGGACCAGAGAGGGTTTTCTTTCTGTATGTTAATTTTTCTAAGGATACTTAACTGATTCTGAATAGGAACAACAGAAGGCACTTGGGGGAAAAAAATTGTGGTAGGGTAGATGTTGAATTGATTTGTTTATTGGTATTCTCTTAGAGTTGGGGCTGTGTGTGAAGGTAGAAAGCAACATTTTGACACATGCAAAATTTTAAGTAGTCATATTGAATAAAATTCTCTTCTATGAAAATACCGGAAATTTCATGACAGAAATATTGTTTCAGTGCAAATGCGAAGATTATACTTTGGTTTCTGTAGTATGCCATAGGCTGGTTGTATATGCATCTGAAAAACCACTATCACTTCAAGTTACTACTATTACTTCTTTATGAAATTTCATCAGTTAAAAAATACAGCCAGCTCAGTTGACTCTGGTTTCAAACACAGGATCCTCTGTGTTTGTGTTCAATGTACTTAAATGTAAACTTTCAGCTCTTAACGTAAGTTTGCACACATGTATATTAAAAAAACATACTTTTAAATTTTTTTAAGTAATGCCATAAATTTAACTTCTAATACAACATCTCATAAATAAATGAGGTAAGTTTAAGCTATTCTCAGAGCTAATTGTTTGCCTATCATACATGAAAAAGAAAAAATTAGCAGAAACATTACTCTGTTGCAGATACCGCTTCAGAATTTAGTTATCAGTAATCAGTTTTTTTTTTTTTAATTTGAAATTAGAACATTTAGTGAATTTTTATCTTTGATTAACTGAAAATGTAGTGGGATTTAAAAAAAATTTACTTTTTGCACTATATTTTACCCATTTATTAGGAAAAGGCAGCACTCAGAACTGGACATTTTGCATTTCTTGCATATGTAATTATATTCATTATTATTATATCTAAATGGTGTAGATTGGAATTGTATACTAACCAAAAAATTAATCCGCTGTTTAGTTCCCTAGATACAGATCCTTCTTTTCAGAAGTCAATTGAATGCAAGTTTGTTTTGGGTTTGTTTTTGGGTTTTTTTTTCTGTTTGTAAGCATTTGTTGGGGTGTTTGGTGTTCGTGTTGTGTTGGGGTTTTTTTTCTTTTTTTTCTTTTTTTTTTTTTTAAGAGGGGTGGAGGTGGTTGCTTAGTTTGGTTTCTCTTTTTGGATTTTGGATGTTATGCTAGAGGTTAATGTTTTCTAATCCAGTTACGACCCAGATTGTATGTAGTTTAACCAGAGTCTTCTGTTTAAACTATCCTTAATGCATCTCTCCCTTAGGGAATAAACACAGTTACAAGGCTGAAACTTTGTAAGGCTGCCTTCATGAACGTATGTCTCAATACTGTCAATTGGTTGGACAAAAAAATGCTTATGTCTTGTATATGAAATAACAGTGCTAAGACATTGAAGCTTGACTTAGGAAGAGCGTCTATGTAGGTCTTAAAAGACAATTTACTTTAGTTTACTCACACAAGGGTTTTCTTGGTGCAGAATGAGGGCAGTAGCCAGACGAGTAGATCAGTTCACTTGTGTATCTTTATGCAGTGTGTTTTCCCAGAGGTGTTGGATCTGATGTATTTGGGCTGTACGGGGATCCACGCAGTCAGTTCAAAACACTGAAAAGTCAGATTTGACATCTTGCAGGTCATATCTCTAGCTCATGCTGCAGGGCTTAATAGTACAGGCTGTGTTTTGGTAAACATAAATGCACAGCCTATAACTGGAGAAATCAAACAGATAGGGCAACACTAGGAGAATTGTTTTCCAAGGAGTAAGTACTCAGGAATTGTAGTCTTTGTATGAGAATTTCTTGCAGTTGATGAGATTTGCAAGAACAAGCGATTGATGCCTTTCTTTTTTAATTTTTTGGTAAGCTTTTAATATGCAGGTATTACTGCCTTTTCTGTCTTCTAACCTCAGCACTTAAGGTCTGACATGATGCAATTCATACATTATTCACTGTCAGTGGTGTTACTTTGTTTCATTTCCCAGTTAAAGCATGGAGCTTTATAAAGAATGCAGAACACTGCATGAATAATTGAGTCATGGTGGTGAGACAGTGTTGTGTGTCAGAGAGAATACTATGCTGGCTTTAAAGAAACTGCAGATTCTATTTATGATTGAGTCACTGTTCTACTGTGTAAATTTGCACTGGTTCTTACATTTCCATATAAAATAAGAATGAGTTGAACTTCTTTAAAGTGCTCTAGTATTCTCATAAAAATAAAAGCTTTTGATAAAGATGCCTGAAGAGTGTGCAGATCAGGGAGTAATTTACATCAAGTACAACCCTCCTTTTACCTAATGCCACCTTTTTACATAGTGCCACCAGCATTGTGCTGATGTCTGTCAGGTGTATTGCGAATAGCTCTGAGAAATACTGCATCATTTAGGCACAGAACTCAATAGGAACTATGACTTCAATAAGATACTGCATGTAAAATCTAAAAATACTATCAGAATGGTTTCTGAAGTTAGGGGAAGCAGGCTTTCTGTCCAAAACTTTGAGCTTAGATAAAGGAACATGCTGATGAATAAATCTGTTTAAATATGTGGCACATCTTATTTCTGCGTATGCAACAATAGGGTTCAGAATATGGATTGCAGCCTTCAAATTGCAGTCTTACATGACAGCGGGATTTATATTTCTGTGCTTTATTCTTGTGCTTAGAATAGCTGTGGTTCAGGTCTAAAATTGTGAGTTTGTATTTTGATTTTAGTTCTACACTGCTGTTTTTTTCCTGATGTTTTGAAGAGACTCACGTAAGCAGTCTTTCTGGCAGTTTTGTTCATTTCATGTGTGTTTTACAGTTTAAGAAATTCCTAAGATGGTTGGAAAGTGATATTTTTTTACAGAAGATGTAGACTCTATATTTTTGTTTGCTGGAAAATGTTGAATAAAAATGTTTTTCACATCACTAGGGAGCAAATCCGGGAAACCACTATGCTGTTGATTACACTCTTGAATATTTATCCATTTTTGTGCTTAAAGGATTCTTGGTGTCAATTGCAATGTATGATTATGCTTTTAGACATTTGCCCAGCTTTTAAATGTAAGAAAATAAAATGCAGAAAAATACATGTTGAAACTTCTTTGATTTTGATGTGAGCTGACAAATGATCTTTCCATTTTGGTTGCTTTAACTGTATAGAGTTCTTACCTTGTGTAGTTAGTCATAGATGGATAAATGTGGAGTCAAGTTAAGCTTCTGTTGTCGTTGCATCATTTTTGTAGATCCAGCAATGGAAATATGAAAGGAAATACACCTTACTAGGAATGATTAAACATACTGAGTTTTTAATGATCTATCTTTTTTTTTTTTTTTTACTCACTAGTTTATCAGAAACAACTTGAAAAATTTACTGTTAGACAGAGACTGAATTCCAGTCACAACTGTAAAATGAACCGAATGTAATCTTAATTTATGAGCATTTGGGTGTTATGTAAGAATGGCTTCTCAATGGTTTGAAAGTCTGATCTTGAGTTGCACTGAAGATTTGCAGCTCTAGTTTTTCAGGGTCTGAGCCCTGTGCTGCTGCCTTTTAAAGGCAGCGTTTTCACTCCTGAATCAAGTCTACAGTGTAGGACATAGCAGAATGAACATTACTAGACAATTACTAGCGCACAATGCAGATTGAAGCTGAAGGAATAGCCTAATACCGCAGCATCAGTGTTCCACCGTTTGAGTGGAATGGGTAAGACTTTTCAGTGACTCAGTTTCAGGAGTGAGAACACTGTGACAGCCTACCTTTTAATAGCTGGTTCAATGAGGTAACTTTTTAAGTCTTTTGAATTGAAAACAGTGATTTGACTTTTCTTTTTTTACAACCTCAAAATACTCTATTTTTGTTTCAGAAATTGCACATCAGAAAGCTGGAAAAGGAGAGGTATCAGTACCACTGTGCACTTTCAAGAGGCAGAAGAGCAAACCTTATTGTTACCAATAGGTACAGCGTTTCAGTGGCTTTCTAAGGGCTTGCCTTGGTTTCAGGTGGAGATTAGACATCTGACTAAGTTTAAACTGTTTGATATGCTTTGCATATGTACTTCCCTCATCCATTTTCTTCTTAATTGTTAAAATAATTCGGTTTTTAGTGGAAATTTTAATTCAAAACTTCCCCCGTTGTTCTGTTAATGTGCTAACTGACACTGTCACTTTGGGGTAATCGAAAAAGCAGCTAGCTAGCAAATGTGAACAGAAGTAACTGTTAAATAAGTCTAGTAGTAATTGTGTTATTGTGTAGTTAGTGTATAGCTATTGGACTACCTTCATCTGTTAGAGGCTGGCTTTGAGGAACTGAATTGCATTGACTGATGATCCTGTAGTATCCAATTCAAGCAAAGAATTTGAATTTGGAGGGCTGGGTTAGGGTTTTGAGTAGGTTAGCCTGTGCATACTGTGTAATATCATAGACTATCTCTGAGTCATAGAATCATAGAATGGTAAGGTTGGAAGGGACCTCAAGGATCATCTAGTTCCAACCCCCTGCCATAGGCAGGGACACCTCCCACTAGTACAGGTTACTCAAGGCCTCATCCAATCTGGCCTTAAACACATCCAGGGAGGGAGCATCCACAACCTCCCTGGGCAACCTGTTCCAGTGCCTCACCACCCTCACTGTAAAGAACTTCCTCCTAACATCTAGTCTAAATCTCCCCTCTGCCAGTTTAAGCCCATTGCCCCTTGTCCTGTCATTGCAGGACCTTGTAAATAATCCTTCCCCAGCCTTCCTGTAGGCCCCCTTCAGATACTGGAAGGCTACTATCAGGTCCCCTCGAAGCCTTCTCTTCTCCAGGCTGCAGAGCCCCAACTCTCTCAGCCTGT
>VWZE01006173.1:0-17407 GCA_013396675.1 Eubucco bourcierii | reverse complement strand
GCTGTGACTTCATCATAGAAAGCCACTAAATTTGTCAGGCAAGATCTGCCCTTGGTGAAGCCATGCTGGTTCCCACCAATCACCTCTGGTTTGTTTCCCATTTGCCTTAGCAGGACTTTCAGCAGGATCTGCTCCATGATCTTGCCAGGCACAGAGGTGAGACTGACTGGTCTGTAGTTTCCAGGGTCATTCTTTTTACCCTTCTTGAAGGTGGGTGTTATGTTTGCCCTCCTCCAGTCATAATGACCAAGTGATTCTCTCAGAGTATATATGAAGGAAATAAGGTTCCACTATGACTAAGTGGATACTTTTATGTACATGAAAAATGCCTTGTCAACAAATTTCTTCATGTTGTTTTGTGGTTTTGCTGGCAAAGTTTGTTCCCAGAGAGAAATGGAGTACTTGTTTTCTCCTTTTTTTTTTTTTTTTTTTTTTCCTTTCCATGAACAGGAGAGTAATATATGTAAAAGAAGTGGAAATTTTAGGCCATTTAACTACAGAGTGGAATTACTTATTTGAAGACTTTACCCGACCTCCCCTCTGTGAAGGAAATGTTCTAAAAATAACTGTATTGGTAAGAAAAGCATGTGTGCTGTCTTTTTATTTAACATTGGTTAGAGGTTCAAACATGTTTTAACTTATTTATGGTTCTAGCTGCTAACTACAGGACTATGAGGTAGGATTCACTTCAGATTTCTTGCAAGTACGAGTTGTTGGGTTGGAGAGAGACCACACAGAAATCTAACCTGAAGTTGACATTCAAATCAAATTTTGCATTCTTGTTTTCTGAATAACACGTTTTTGTTCATCTGTGCAGCAGGATCAAAGTGTGTTCCAAAGAATGGACAGTCTAGGTCATGAATGTGTAAAGACAGTTCAATTTCAGGATGAAACTACAGCACAGGTATAGTTGTCTTTTTTCCCTTTCATGTTCTTTACTTGTTGTTTCCAGTTGTTGAATCTCAGCATATAAAAAAGGGATGTCCAGAGACCCATTACAGAATAGGCTGCTGTACCTGAGGACCATTTACTGTACTTCTGTGTTGAAAATTGAGTTTAAATGGAAGAATGATGAGACAAGATAGTCTAAAGCATTCAAGAGATTACGTGCAATAATAATTTAGGATTGAAGATGCATTGTCATATGGCTTGTGTATTACAGCTCATCAGAGGAAAATAATTTGAATGCCTAATGTGCTAGGTTGTGTTGATTGTAGTCTCTAGGATTTAATATAGCTCTGAATCTGTTACTCCCATTGTCTCCAAATCATTGGACTAATCCAGTAAGTGTACCTTGTGTTAAAAATGGCTTCCTACCTGGTCCAATCTTTCATCCTCTTCATATCTAGTTTTTCTACCATTTACCACTTAAATGTTTGTTCCTGTTGATGCTGATTGATCCTCAGGAAGGTTTATTTGCTTAAGTGTGAGTAACATTACTACTTCAAACATCAGAGGAGATTGACAACAGAAGTTTTTTTTTTTCTGGGTTAATAATTATACATGAATCAGAAGCTGTGTATCTAATTTTAACTAGTCACTACCTGTGTAGGGTTTAATATCTGTTGAATTAACTGTTTCTAGTATCACCTTATGTAAGAAAAATGCAGATTGCATGTTGTAGTTTTCTTTCAATGTGTTGCTTTACAGAGGATTTGTTGTGCCATTTGGGAAGCCCAGGCAACAAGAAAACAGCAAAAGCTGGTGAAACAGGCATCACTGCAGTTGAAGAAACCACAGATGCTATCTTAAGAATGGCAGGATTTGCTGGCTTTGACCCTTGGGTTGAAATTTTGCACTAAAATTATTTAGAAGCAACATAGAAACATTGTGTAGAATGTAAAGATAAAATACCTATGGTCTTCCTTCAAGATTAACAGCTATGAACACTTTATTTTAAGAAGGTATGTCTCTTTCTGAAACTGGATTTCATTATTCTAAATTCTCCATTTAAATTAAAAAAAATTTACAACTTCTGTTAAAATGTTTCCCCACTGATATTTTCTGCACTTTTTAATCTCAGGAGTTCTTGTAAATGAAGTCTAAAATGAAGTGACTGTGACTTGCACTCAAAGTTTCTGGTTTACAGACAGGTTGTAACTGTAGTTCTAGTGTTTTGCACAGTGTACTTAGAGTGCCAGTTGAACCTAATTAAAAATTCCTATTATGTGTAGAAAAAAGTGTACCCAACTTAGCTACTATAATTTCATCCTTGTCTCTGTAGTGTCAGAGAATGCTGCACTGGGGCAAAATATGAATGAATATGAAGAAAGTAGACTCTTGTTGTCTGGAAATGCTTACTGTGGGATGTTGTCACTCTGGAAATGAAAATATGCACTTAAAAATTGGAAAATATTATTCACCTGTCATATGCATCTATGTGGTTTTGGTTGTATCACTGTAGCTTGAAGACTTCTTGAGGAGGAACAGTATGCTAGTTTCAGACAGCCTTGTACGTCAAAAGCTTAAATCAAAGTAATTAGCTTTCTGTATTTCAGTGCATAGTTACTCCACTGGAAGACTGCCATCTCATTAAGCTAAAAGTCACTTCTGATACAATATTTTTGTTGCAGTTTCTCTTCCTGAAGACTGTTAACATTCAATTTAGCAAGCAATTTAAGCACATTTGAAGTGCATGCCTAGTTCTTCATGATATAGATAATCCCAGTAACTTAGTTTGGCAAGTTCCACTCTTAACACTAGGCACATACATAAGTAAGTGTCTGGGTCAAGGTCTACGTGAGCAAACGAAGTTGAGTGATCAGCGAACTGACAGTTCTTGCTGTCAACATTCAACTCTTGAATAAGATGTAGTCCTTTTGTACTTCGTTATGAAATTTGCTCTTTGCAGCTTACCTCACTTGGAAAGAATTACTGCTTTTGCTGTTTTGGTTTTTTTATTATTATTTTATACTTATTTTTTGTACCAGATATTAACCATAGATACAAAGTCAATGAATAAAAGTGGCAGTATTCTTGCATAGGTCTGTTTAGAAAGTAGAGCAATCATGAGACGTCAGTTTGGGTTTTTAAACTGTCTTAGTACTGATGGATTCTGTTTGACTCAACCTGTACCAATGATCTCACCAATACTTAGAAATGTCTTAAGTAAGCTGCCAAACACTGAAATTTTAGAGAGCAATTGCAGACATGATTTTATTGCTAGTATATGCACATTGCTCTTAATGCAGTTTGCACCATATTTTTTCAGTGACGTTTAATTCTGGATCCACTATTTTCTAGAAAACTATGCTCAAACATTAACTACAACTGTATGTATTTCAAGACTGTGTTTAAAAAAAAAATCAAAACAAACATATGTAATAAAATTTTATATGCAATTACTTGTTGTATGATTTAAAATGTTGTTGTTTCTAAAATACATTATGTGCTATTGGTTTGCCACATGTCACTGACACTGCATTAAAAGAGAGTTATTGGAGTACTAGCATATATCTCAAGCCAGTGTACCAAGCCAACCCTAAGCAACAGGAGGTCATGCTAAGGTTCAAAAATTCCTTGGTGGGAATTCGAGTGAATCAGCACCAAACCGCTTATGAGTTTGGTTTATTACGACCAATGAGAATTCTTGGTAATGCATCAGAGCAGAGGGAAAATGGGAAGGAAAAGAAGAGGGGGAAATAGAGTTCAGAAGTAAGAGAAAAGATATTACCGATTCTTGGATCCGGTGCCATTTTCACAACAGTAGTCTAAGTTCTTGGTGGTGGGTGTGAATCCCAGCAGGCTGTTCTGTGGTAAATGCAACCCCCAGACCCCAGAAGTTGTGGTGCTTTTATACCTTTTTTGTAGAGGAGGAGCATGATCTCTCCAAATCAGAGAGGTGTGCACTGCCAGTCAAGGTACTGATATCCTTATTTTATTGCTGGCAGTAAATATGCTGTTGTTGCAGTAGGGTAACAATAGTGTTCACTCTCGGTATATCCTAATCTTGATCTTTGCTCAACAGCAAGGATTATTTTTATAAGGGGATCTTGAGTTACGCAGAGTATTTAGAAGTAAAATGTTTTTAATGTTGAAGTGAAAGCTGACTAGTGAAACCTGTTGGAACTGTCTAGCATCTGTTTGACAAACTGTTATTTCGACAGCTCATAAAGTCGCATGTAGTCAAATCTGAGCATGAAGACTTAATTTGGAATAGATGCCAGTGGACTGGCCACTTCAAGAGAAATCTTAATGTCATAAACAAGTGGAGGGATTTGAGAATCAACATACACAACTTAAGATTCCACTGAAGAAATCAAAGGTTTAGTCTCTTAAACATTTCCTGGAGAAAGGTATGCTTGTGAGGGAGAGGGCAGTTATCAGTTAAACATGAAATCCCACATAGCACATGAAGGGCAGAGTGAAGATGAAAAAAAAGAAAAGTATTAGACATCTAGATGTAATAGGAAATTTATTCCAAGTATATGAATGTTGTTCACTTCACTAATGATCCTAATGCAATTCCCTTCCTTGGCTTATGGATTTCATTTGCATAATCACTAAGTAACAATGATGCAAATGCATGTTTCCAGACTTCAATGTTTATCATCTCTGTGCTGCACTTTCCTCCTGCTGTAGAGTTTTCTAGATGTCTGTCGGCACATGATAGGGTATCTTAGTCTAGTCACCTGACTTGTCTGCAGCAGAAAAGCTTGAAAAGAATATGAAGGGAGAAATAACTATGAAAAGGAAAGATTTGATCTATCAAAATGACCACGTGAATTAAAAATTTCATGCAGTTCATAGTACCCTTGCTCTTCCTACATGCCAACAAGTAAATTTCTACTTAGAAATAATGTTGCATTCTTTGCTAATTATTTCAAGGTAATAATGTTCACAGTCTATACTGATCTGGTCTTCAGATTGAATTGGAACAGTGGCAGAGAGAGGTGGGAGGAACCCTGTAGTACTGGCATGGTAGGTTGGGAGTGAAGACAAATGCAAGCAGGATGGTGAGAAATCTTTATTTCCTTAGAGGTAAAGAATTGCTAAAAAACACTAAGTTGAGATAAATTTCTTTTACATTAGTAACTGGGAAAATATCTTTTCTAGTTGTGAAGACTAACTGTGCTGTGTGAAAACAACTCCATTGAATTTTAACAAGGAAAAAAAATTTTTGTTTTGATTTGAGGGGAGGCTAGGGGGGGGAGGGCAGTGCTGTTCCCAGATGTTACACTTGACTCAGCAGTTGAAACACTGAAAATTCTCCTTATTGGTGATATGACAACACTACAGTTCCAGCGTTCATCTTGTGTGTACGCACACTGCTGTGTATCGAAGGTAAGCACAGTAAGACTGTGTAATTCTGAAAACTTGACAATGACTTGACAAACAAGGAAGCTGCTTACACACTCTATAATGTAGTATACTTTTAGGGGTTTGAAACATTTTCCATCAGGTGTGACATAAATTCCTCTCATACTTAATCAAAGCTTTATAAGTAAATCACTGAGCTGTGCAGGTCTTACTCTCAGCTCTGATAAATGCGGCCCTGAATGTGCCCTTGACTTGGTTGATGTATGAGGACTGTATTGTGCTTATAAAGCTTCCTTTTTATTGTCATCTTTGCCTCTGGCTGTGCTTTCTGTTTCCCTGCTGGGAAAAAATTGCTGTTGACTTTTAAAGAGCTATGACATTGGGCTAAGACATGCCTAAGGAGTCCAGAAAAATTCCTACAACTGATCCCATGGGATTGTTGTAGGTTAATTTTCAATGAAAACAGGACGAAAAGGTATCTTTAAGTCAGTAATTACTATTTAGGCAACCCAACTGTAGACCTCATCTTCAAAGGTATATAATAAAAAAATGAGAAAATGTAAGTTTAGTATAATGACATTCTAACAAACATCTGTATGATACTTCTTTTTTTTTGATTACAAGATGATTAGTAGACTTGTCATGGAGACATTCCTGGAGAAACTTTTCTCTTAAAGAAAGTTTAAACCTTAATCAGCTAACTTTGGGGGTTTTTGTGGTTTGTTTTTTTTTTGCATTACCCTGTTAAGACATTCTTCACACTTGAACAGAGCACACCAAGCTTGAGTAATTGATTACTAATGCTGATAAGCATCAAAAGAGTAGGCATTCTCTGAGCTTTTGTGGAATTCAAAAAGAAAACAGAGCATATTACTTAAATCAACTTTGATTTAATTGCAGAGTTTTTTTTTTTTATTGTGACTTACTGTGTTATAGCAGAAATCTGTGAGAAATTGGATAGATTAACATGTCTGGGTTGCAAATAAGATACTGCTGTGAATTGTTGTTTCAGCAGTTACCCACAAGGTGGGGGAATGAATCTTTGTATTTTACTGCTGCTGTTTTAACAGCTTTTCCTGCCCAGCCTCCTACAACCTGGATACCATAATGCTAAAATCATGTAGTTGATTATGGTCAAGGTAGAGCATGGAGCTATAAATCAGAGCCTGTCAGAAGCTTTACGAACTATAGGTCCAAGTTAGGAGTTTTAGAAGTATTGAAAAAATGCACTACAGTGATCACTTACATTTTGTGTGTTCTTTAAACATAGCATGATAGGAACTGGTACAGATTTCCATGCACACGAATTTCTGTAGTGGATATTTTTGCCGTTCCACGTGGCTTTTGCTCAAGTGTTCATTCTGTTAATGCTACTGTTGAACTGCAGAAATTGATCTGAAGATGTCTGTGTAATATGCTGTGTAATTTAAGGGATATCCTGTTTTTCCTCTGTAGCTAATGAGTTCAGAGACATCTAAGGCAGCCCAAGAAACCATTGCAGACTTGTTTAACAGGATTGCATGCTTGTTCTGTGCAGCATTTAGCTCAAGGTAATAAAAATCTGATTTTTAGAGATTTTAAAAGAGATTACTTAATGATAGATAATGCACCTATTGCAAATGAAAAATTGAAATCCAGCTATGCTACTCTGTATTTCGGTGATGACTGCCACTTCTTCTGACCTGAGCTGCTGCTAAAGAGAACTATATTCACTCAGCTTCTTAAGTTCAGTTGTAGCAGCCCTTCTTACACTTGAGAGCTTCCAGAACTGTGCAGAATATCATGTATACTCCTTTGCAGCATATGTAAGTTGAAGTATTAGACAATTTGCTCTTTTTATGTGTGTCTGTATTATTGGTTGCAAGTGTCCTTTCCTTTGTCTGCATTTAGGATCCTTTCCAGTTCCTACTATCTAAAGATTCTCTTGCCAATTCTATTGAAAGAAATACTTAAAACAGGAAGTAGGTAAAGCTATCTGAATGTTTAATAATTTGGTCATATATTTTATTGGCAAAAATGAGAGAACATCTTGCTGAGAGGACATACAGTAATGAAGAGTTTAGCATAGGGGAATTAAAAATTTTAAACATTACCAGGCATAGTATGCTGTGTGTTAGCGTTCTAGGGCTGCTCAGTGCCACCTGCCATACCTCACCATTTCCTAACCCTATAGCATCTAGGGCTTACAAGCAGGGGCTCAAAACTAAGGAAAAAAGGGAGGAAAGGCAGTTGCTCACTGCACTTAGAACAAGACTGTGACCTTACTCCTTATCTTGTCCCTGCCTAGCTACTCTCATTCTATCTAGCAGACTATCCTTATGACTTTGTCTCACCTAGTATACCCTGCACAGCCAGGAAGTAATGCATGGATTTTATTTTTTTCTTTTAAAGTTCCATTTTTGCCTATTCATTCTTGAAGTGTTGCTAGCCATTGTGTCCTGGTTACTACCTACACTTTTTCAGGGGAAGCTTCATGGCTTCCATTGCCACAAAGGGCAAAATACACTGGCTGGGATGGCAGCGGTGCATTTTAGGTATGCTGAGTAGCAAATTGTGTATAGCTTCTCATTTCTTTCTAG
The DNA here is from genome assembly GCA_013396675.1 of Eubucco bourcierii. Taxonomy (NCBI): domain Eukaryota; kingdom Metazoa; phylum Chordata; class Aves; order Piciformes; family Ramphastidae; genus Eubucco; species Eubucco bourcierii. The sequence continues at coordinate 9,569 of VWZE01006173.1, read as the reverse complement.
TAATTTCTGTGGAACCTGCTTGACTAGTCTAAAAGTATTTCATGAATTTAGGAGTTTAGAATGAGGGGAGACTGGGGAATAAAAATGAACAGAGAAACCTGGGCAGACCAGGAAACCAGAGAATCTTGTTCTGACTCTAGTACTTGCTCCGTGTGATCTGTAATCAGTGTTTAAAACCCTACTGTAACTTAGCTGTCATAGCAGTTTCCTCCTAAGAGGTTCTTTTAAAAGTTCCCTTACATTGAGATAACACTAATTTTTGTTGTAGATAAGAGTGCATGGAAGATTTCTTCAAGTTTCCTCTGTAGAGGTCTCATAATTTGTTCTGCCTCCAATAGTTTTTTGTTTTCTATTTTTGTATTTACCATTTTAAGTGTAAATTGTACCTGTATATAGAGCATGCATTTTTGATGGTGCAGGATGTTTCTTGAGGTTTCTATGCACACACCTTAGAAAATGGATGTAACTTAGGGTAGTATGTTAAAATACTCACAAGATTACTAACATGGTTGGGGTTTGGGTTTTGTTGTGAGCACAGAACTTAATTCCCAGAGCTAACCATCTATCCTCTTGTATATTCTCCTACATAGAGGTAATATGTAGGAGCCTTCCCTAATATAAGACCTCCAACAAGCTTGTAGACTTGGAAAATACATATTTTACCTTGAAAGTCCATTTAGGGACATGTTTGTAAATAGTATTAAATAGTATGGCTGAAGCAATGTTAAAGCCAGTTAAGCTGGCAGTCTTATGAGCAGACTAGGGCACGTGGAAGAGGCCATTGTGTGACAATATAAAGCATTTAGCAACAGTGTTGATTTGTGGAGTTCAGAGTCAGTCAAAGCCGTTTATTCCTGTCTCTGTGCCATGTTCTCAGTTGAATAAATCCAACAGTCTGTTGAACCAGATTCTAAATCAGAGCAGGAAACTCATGGCATAATATCAGCGAAACATGCCACTGGTGGGACTGAGCAGTCAGAAAAAGCAATGTGGTTGCCACCAAGTGATTTGTAGTGTCAAATCACAGACTTAGCTCTTGTGTTGTGCTTACTCCTCTAACGTGTCGTTCTTACATGCATCAGAATGAGAACTTCGAGGTTTTTAAAGACTATTTCTGTTCTTAAGTACAAAATATACACAGTTCTACATCTTCTTGGAAATCTACCCCTTAATCCATACACTGTAGGATTTTGATTACTGCAGTGTAGTAGGTAAGTCAACAATGCATTGACAGCTTTCCTTCCCTGTCTTGATCATTCACAACAATCAAAGCACCACATGATTGCTTTTCTTCATTTTGGTTCCACAAAATAGAAGGCAGGCTTGTGTTTCTCACAGTGACAACAGTTGCAACAGAATTCAACTCTCCCTATATGGTGGATACGTACAGTGTATACTGCTGGGAGGTTACGGTCCAGTAGATCAGTGTGCATGACACAGAGGATACAGCTTTAATTGTTCTTCAACTTCTTATAATATGTAGAGAACAGTGATGTCTACTCAAATACAGGCTTTTGGTAAATTCATATGTAGCATTGGGAAGAAGCTGAAGTGGCACAAGATGTGTTTAAGGTAGACAATGGAAGGGTGAGAAGCAAATGTTCAATATGATTCTGTGTGTCTATATTAAGTACTGTGATATGAACACCTAATTGAAGTCTCCAAAATTATATGGAGTAGATTTGTTTGGTAAAGGTGTATTTCATGTTTTGTGTATTGGATTATTTTTCTGCCAGATTGTCAGTCAACTGAGTACCTACAGAGAGGAAGGGAAAGAAGGGAAGTACATGTTCTCTTTGGATGATGGCAAGATGTTAGCTTGGCTCAGCTTCATCCCAAAAGTTAGCAGTGCTGAAGAATTAGTTCAAATTAGAAGATGTGGGGTTTCATTTGAACTAAGCTTTTCATTGGAAAATGACAGATTTCCAACATGGTTCCTTTTTTGTAGTATTGACAAATTGAGTACTAGAAAACAAAATTCATAAAAATAAAATAAAAATATATTTCTGAAGTGTTACAGTGTTTTCTGATAGGAGGTGGTACTGTTCATGTGACTTCATTGCCTTTGTTCTGTGTGCTGAGGTCTGTCACCTACTTCTGGGGCAGATGAATAATGCTCACGTTGGCAGAATGGAGTCATCAAAATGCCCCAAAACTAGGGGTAAAAAGCAAAGAAGGAAATGTGAAACTCTAGCAGAGATACCATTGGCATGCAGGCAACTGATTAATCTACCAACAGATACATGAGTGTGTGACATTCTCAAATGCCTGTGCCAGAGGAGCAACAAGTAGGCAGTTAAACCTCCAAATCCTTCCAATGGTATTAGTCAAACAGATGCCAGTGTGCAATAAATAGGGCATGATTTAGGATCCAGTCACCAGTGTACCTAGTGAAGATAAATTGAAATAAAAACCTTGCAGGAAGAAGTCCATCAAAGATGTGAGCATACCTACACATTCCAGATCAGAGCAACTATCCACTTGCCGTGAGATTATAGTGCTTTCCAAGGAGTTTTGGGAAGAAAGACTTCTTAGCATTTCAAGTTTATAAATATACAAGGAAAACGGTGTGAGAGCACAGCATGTGTCTGAACTGGGGCCACCTGAATTTCTAGCAGTTCAGTCAAGAGACTTATTTTCAGTAGAACCTGAAATAGATTCTGTTCACAAGATAAAAAGCAGTGCAGGGCGGAATTATAACATTGCCTTTTCAACATAGATGAATGTTTCTACTATCAGTTTTTCCTCAGAAAACATGCTTCTTTTTAGGCATCCAGGTGGAGATCACAGCATAAGTGAATGCATGTGTTACATTGTTCAACTGTTACATCAAGCCTATTCTATTACAGGTGACAAGAGCCTGGAAATGAAGTTGTCAGGGGGAATGCATTTCCATTTGGGAGATGCCTTTATAATTAAGACAATTACAAACTCAGCTTTCAGCATTCACTCCAGAGTGGAAGTGGGGTGGGGTAGGGAGGAAAAAGAAAAACCCTATGTAGTCTGGGATTTCTTCAGTAAAGTTAAAATAACTCTTGTGAGGGTGGGTCATAGGGGGAAATTGCCATTGTGCTGGAACTTTTAAATGTTAAAAATCAGAAGGTACTATATGCTAGTGAGTGCTTCTTTATATGATTGTTATTGGAATAGAGTGCTAGTGTTAGAATATGAAATTTAAAGAGTTTTATTACGATTTTATCAGCTTGTACAAGCTAAGTGACATACAAGATGAATTAGTTGGGATCTCGAAAGAATGCCGACAAGAATAGTCTCTTATAGACCTAGAAGCCTATAGACCTGCTCGGAACATGGGAATGCCATGAGAGTAGCAGCTGTATGCAACGAAGCACGTGGAAGTAATGGCCATTCAAAGGTATATTAGCTACTTGATAGATAATACTGTAGCCACTGATCAAAATTACTTTATTAACGTTTCCTTTCACGACTGGTTCATGGAGGCATTTGCTTTACACTGAGAAAGGGTGAGCTGGGAATTGCAATGCTAGTTTGGGATTGCTGTGCAGTTGCTTCCACTGTCCCAGACTTACAGGAGCAGAGTTGTCATGGGCTCTTCAAAGTTTCCTCTCTAACCGTTTCTGCTTCCCATCTGGCAAATAGGATTGCAGAGATTTTGCAACTGGCTGATATTTGGTGTTTAAATTTCTCAAGTAATCAAATGGAATGCATTATAAAAATCAGAAACTATTACTTCTCTTTGTACGCAGTCATTTGGGGTGATGCTTGTAAACAAATCACACCAAATAAATTCTATCTCTTGGTCCTGACTTAAGTAACAATTACGTGGCGATGTCCTGTGTGGTAGGTGAAAATACAATAATAGTTGCTGTACGATATTTTAAATTAAATACCTCGATGCATTGAACTTGTCTTAATTTTTAATGTATTTGTTTTTTCAAGAAATGGATTTTTAGACAGGCTGATCCTTTGCTATCCGTTCAGATCTAGTTCCCTACTCCAGTAGCACATAACGTTGGGAAATGTGTTTTGAAATGTGAGTGGTTTTGGTTGTAGTGAAAACAAATATTTAACCTCAAGATTTCTTGCTAAATGGAATGAGTGCATTGAGACAAAACTTTCCAAAAGTGCACACAAATTAAACTGACTTGTTAGTCTTTTGTATAATACTATTTAAAAAAAAAAAATGGGAAAGAGTTATTTTTAAATTGGTATAAATTGCATGTTTCAATGGCAGAGGAGGCAGATGAATGTAAAGCATAAATACGTTGGCACATGCTGACTTGAAGATGAGTTGAGCGAATCCAGTTAAAAGCAAAACCCCAGTGGGCCTTTTTCTCCCTCTTATTCCCTCAGCTGAGAACAGTCACATGGCAGTTACAGCAGCATTCTCCCACATTCCAGGTAACCATATGGTGATGAAACTTTTTTTCTTTCATCAATTGTATCATGAAACCTTTGAAAGCTGGATTTTAAATTTAAGTTGGTCCTGACATGTCATCCTATCAAGCCTTAGAAAACGTTTGTCTGCTGAGTACGTGAATTATCTCATGATACTGTGGAATGGAGAACACAAGACAATGCTGAGTTCTCTTCAAGATACCAGAGACAGAGGAGCCATATTTCTCTTGTGTGGGTGTCTCAGCATTTCAGTTGGCCATGTGTAGGAACAGCAAACTGCTTAAACTTCTTGTTATTTGTGAGATATTTTTGTAACAGTCTGAGAATTAAAACGGAGTTCTAATCTACAGAGGAAGTTCAGATGGCTAGCCATTCCTTTTTATAAAAGACATAATGCTTATCTGGAGAATTTCCTTAAGAACTTGAGAAGGATTGTAAATAAAAGCAGTGGATATTTTTAGTCTAAAAATACTATACCTAATCTACATTTAAGTTGAGAAGTATTTACCTAGTGCATTCTGAAGTCTACACTGAGTTACTTGGTATTGTAGAGCTATGATTTTAGGGAAATGCCTCCATGTTTTTCCAAAGAGTTTGAAAAAAAGTTAAGCTTTGAAAAACAAAAGTCAATTGGTCTGTGTGCTTTGTTTGTTTTGAACTTCTAGAAGTAGTGTCAGTGCTGAACTAGTGAGCCATGGTTAGAATACCTCTAATCTATCTCCTGGCTGATACTCACTTTCTAAGGCATTTATTTCATATGTGGTATCAGGAAATTGGCTTTTGCTCTGATTAGGCAGAGTTTCCCCAAGACTCCTATTTCTAGTTTACCATAAAACTTATAGCATTTGTCTTGTGCAGACTGTGCTCATTAGTGAGTTGTCACGATGCTTAAAAGCTCAGTGGCTTGCATAGCACTGGTTGACTTAAGTTCCAAAGTTTTTGTGAAAGAGCCTCAATTATAAAGCTTTTTGCTTTTGACAGTTGAGTATCTATCTCAATTTTCTCTTTCTTTCCAAAGGGACAATGATTTAAGATTCGCTCTAAACATAACGTAAATGATCGATGGTAGCTGACAGTTGCCATTGTTTGTTTGTCCAAACAGGTTATTATGTGCATGGAAATCTGAACAATTAGTCCTGGGTTCAGCTCTCCTTTGGGCTGAAGCTAATTTTGTTGTCAATGTTTATTTTTGTTGTTGCCCATGCTTTTCAGTGATTTGAGAATTCAGAAACTATCAGCACTGGCAGTTTTAATGAAGAAACTGCAATATGAAGTTGTAACTACTTAGCAAGAAGCTAAAACTTTCTCTCTCAAAACAACCTGTGGAGGAAATGATCCTGCTAATGATACCTGANCCAAGATTCTCGTGTTCCATTTGTATTCTCTGCTAGACCATGATGTCTTGGCAGTGGCTCATTTAAGGAAATCCAGAAACATTGAGAAAGCAAACAGTTGTCTTTCCTTCTGGTCTGTCTTTTTTAAAATTGAAGTACCATAGAGATGCAACTGCTGAGCAGTTATTTTTGCCATAGTGATTTTGATGAGAAGATTCTTCAGAATGTAAATTCTGTGTATATGAAGAAAGTAACTGAGGAGAGGAACAAACACATAAGTACTTTTACCTTGCTATTTGAGATCAGATTTTTCTCTTAAGACTTATAAAATCAAGGTTTCTGCATCTCTAGAACTAAATAAGAGGTTTGTGCCAATACCTGGAAGCTTCTATTTCTCATCTGAAAAGAATTTTCGCTGCTTGTTTCTTAAACCCTTAATTTATATGTCTTTTTTAATTGTATGTGGGTTCGGCCTTGTAATTTTTTTAATTTAATCTCACTTTTTTCCTTCTTCTACCTAGTAATTAGATTGAGATCATTGTTACCATTACAATATGCCGTATGCATACACACACACCCTTCCCCCCACAACCCCAGCTAGAAAACCCCCACCAACTGCCTAGCCTAAAGCGGTAAGAGATGGATAACGAGTAAGCTTAATGTACAGCTGTTTCTTTTTGTGGAGAACATTGTTTACAGACTGTAACGAAAAATTGAGACTATTCCATTAGGTTGTTACCCATGACCTCATTTTAGCTGCTTTTCTTTCATTCCTCTCTTGTTTATCTGCCATTACACGAACTATTTCTCTGCTAGTGGACCTTCTGGAAAAAGATTAAGTGAACTTCTATGGGCATGGTTATGAAAATGCCTACAGCCTTTAGGAAAAGTCCTGTTCTGCTGTCACAACATGCCGTTTCCTGATCTATTCTCTAAGCATTTAGTTGAAATCCTAAACATTTCTGTGACTATGAGAGAATGCTAACACACTGTTGTGCAATTTCATAGTTGTGACCTGCCAATCAAAGTGAGTGTTTTGAGAATTTAAGGTCCTCCTCTCCACAGGTGATAAATATCAGTTGCTTTAACATGCCAGTGACCACTTTTAGTAGGAAGTCAGTGTGTCAGGAGAGAAGAGATCACATGCTGCAGTTTCAGAGGGTGTAGCACATGTTTTTATCAAGTACAGATGTGTTAGGAGTGGGATGCATACAGGAATGGTTGAGTCCACGTAGTTTCAAAGAGCTACCAGGGTAAAGTCACGGGAGATGGAGATTAGAAGGCTGAGAGAGGACTTGATCAATGTCTACAAATATCTGAAGGGTAGCTGTCACGTGGATGAAGCAAGTCTCTTTTCAGTGATACCCAGAGATAGGACAAGGGGCAATGGATGTAAGCTCAATCAAAGGAAATTCCATCTCAACGTGAGCAAAAATTTTTTACTGCCATGGAGCACTGGAACAGGCTACCCAGAGAGGTTATATAATCTCCTTTTCTAGACGTCTTCTAAACTTACCTGGACATGTTCTTGTGCGACCTGCCCCAGGTAGTTGGAGTCGATGATCTCTGGAGTTCCCTCCCGATCTCTAGCATCCTATGATTAGGAAGAGTTCTGGAGCTCAGGGGCCAGAATGTGTGTGAAAACAGACTTAAAAGCATCAGCATTGTTAGAAGAGCAAATCCTGGATTCTGCTCTTGGGGCCTGCATGTGTCTGTCCACTGCGTCACTGAATGGTGGGGGAAGCATTTGGTGGCAGTGCTGTGCTGGCTACTGGTCTGGCCTCACTTTGTACCTGTTCAGTGGCAGGTGCTTCAGGGCTGGAACAGAGCACTGTGGTGCATATGACATTTCAAGTGTGTGGGCGAGCACGCTTTGGTTATATCAGTAAATAGTTATGGAATACCTGATGAAGGTCCAACAAAAGCATTTTGTGTCCATATGCCTGCGATGTTTCTGTCTCTGTGTGGATCTCATAAAAGAAAAAAACACTCAGTTTGGTCATCGAGTCCCTATAGTATCTGACCTTTTCTAAAGAACATCCATTTCATCACAAGAATCTACTGCAAAAAATCCTTGTCTTTTTGGAACTTCTTCACTAGTAAAAATTTAAATGAGGACATTTAAATAAACAGTAGTTCTATAGCTATGGCCCACATTATGGTTAGATAGATTCACAAATAGTATGGGGTTGCAAGGGACCCTCAAAGGTCATCTTGTTCAACCCCCCTGAAGAGGGCAGGGACACCTCCAACTAGATGAGGCTGTTTTAGGCCATGTTGAGGCTATTTAGGGCTATGTCAAGACTGATCTTGAATGTCTCCAAGGACATTTGTTCTGGAAATGATGGCTAGTAGAGTCTCTTACTCAAATTACAGCATATTTAGTTCATCCTTCATTGTGCTAGGATGGAAACAACAGCTTTGATGCAAACTCGCTGACATTTTTGAGATGCTGTGTGCTTTACACAGACCTTTTGAGGAAAGCAAGTTGTTTTGAATTAGCAATGGTAAATTCCTTATCCTCTATTATTGTATGAATAGGATGCAGCTGACTGGTAGTCTGAATTTAGGCAAAGCACTCCATAGATGATTTAAGAAATACTTGTGGTCATTTACTGTCAAGTGATGTGAAACACTGTGTTATTTGTAAAGGTCTGCATTTGAGTTGATTATAAGTAGCAACAGTGCAAGCTGTCTTAGGAAGACAATGTTCTACATGGAGCAATCTGTTTGTAGAAAATATCTTCCAAGCTGGATCCTGTGTTAGCTGCAGGAGAGGAGAGGAGCTGGCAGTAAGATGCCATTGCCAGGGATTAAGGAATTACGTTTTTGGTTGGTAGCGGAGTTTTTGTGTGTGTTTTGGGATTTCCCCTCTTTTGGGAAGGTTTATTTTGTTTTGGGATTTTTTTGTTAGGTATGTTTAGACGTTCATCACTATACAAGTCTTTACAAGTCAACTCAAAAACATGACTAGAATGCTAAGCTAAATAGTAAAGAAAATCCACTAATTGAATGTCATAAAAGTTTTTAGTATTAGCTGATGCATCATATGTTTCAGAAAGAGCTTTTGAATTTTCTGCTATATTGAGCAGAAAAAAGCATGGTCAGAATTTCCACCCATTTTGAGTACCTCTGAACTGCTTGTGTGGGAGACATAAAAATGTCACAAGCACTGAACCTGGCCATGTTTGACTTCCACTCTGTTTATGTCTTGGTATGGACAATAGTCCTGGTTTTGGATAGAAGTGAAAAGGGGTCCTATACCTTCAGTGCAGTTTTCAGATGGATCTTATTAATTCTGAAGGGATTTGTAGCTGTATGCTGAAGGGCTGAATAAGGCTGAATGCCTCCTAATGCTGCTGAACGTTGTCCAACTAAATGCAAACTCTTTTTTTTTTGGCCCTAAGTACTGTCCCCCTGCATTTTGAGCTATCATAAACTGATCCAAGTCTGAGATCTGAAACTGCACTACTAGTGTTGTTTTCACAGTAGAGAGGAAGAACAGAAGTCAGGCATAATGTTTAAACTGGAGTCTGGTGATACTGTTGTAATTGAGGCCTTCCAGAACCTGAACTTCAAAATCTGCATCATCTTCAGTGTCAGTAGCAGCAGGTCACCATGAGCTGAGTCAGTGTGTGCTGTGTACCTTATAGAATTATAAAGAATCATCTTCCCCTAGTCCTTGCAGGTACTTGTTGGCCGGTGCTCTGAACTTTTGATTGATGGAGCAGGAGCACAAGTGGTGTTCTGCTCGGTTCCCCCAGTGGCAGGGGTGTACACTGAGAGGAACAGGAGAACCCATGCCATCAACAACTGGCTATGGGGATGGTGCCAGCAGCGGCATTTTGGGTTCTTTGA
>VWZE01006166.1:18175-45346 GCA_013396675.1 Eubucco bourcierii | reverse complement strand
TTACCATTCTATGATTCTATGATTCTGTGATTCTAAGGAAGATGGTCAGTCCCAGATAGAGTGCAGATAGAATGACAGAGGCTGGGTGGATCTCCAGTGACAGATCTTCTGTTGCACACACACTACTTCAGCACAACTTGGAAGAGGAGTGGTTGGCCAGAAGTGGGTCTGCACTGTATTTATGGTTGTTTTCTTCACTAAGAAACAAGGATGATCTCCAGTCTTTATTGAAATAAATGTGATGTTAGGAGACTCTAACTTGATCACCTGGCCTTAATGTCAGTGTAACTGGTTCTCTAACTGCATGCCCTGAAGGGATTGCAAGAGGGCACCCAGGATCTGCACCAGATTCATCCACCATGGAAAGGTGCCAGGAGGAAACAGAACGAAGATAACACGTATTTACATTATTTAAAGATACCCTTCCACAACAGTGACTACATTACCCACAGGAGGCTTTACATATATCTTTACATTTCAGTGTGGTTACCAGAGCAGTTGGTCCATAGATCTGACTGCCCCTTAGCACTATAGCTAAGGGTTAAGCATGTGTATCCCATCAGAATGGTAAATTATGGCAAAATATTTCTTTTCTTGCACGAAAAGTAAGAAAACTACTGAAAAGTAATAGAGCTTTGAGTAATAGAGTATGTGAATGGAGGACTGGGAGGAATAGGCCATCTTGAAAATTTAACAGTTAAAATGACACCAAAGCAAACTGGGGTCTCTAATAGCAAAGATTTTCACCACTTAGGTCCATCTTTTGGCACTGTTCTTTTTATAATGTTCTGAAAAAAACCCAAATAAAACTAAGCCACAACCAAACACCTCCCTGTTGATCAGCAATTTCCCCTCTCCATAATGTAAATGAGGCTCTGAACAAAAAAAGACATTAAGGTAAAAAGGATGAGCTATTAACTCCATAGTGAGTAACGGGATAATGTTACCGGATGAGTTAACACTGGTTAACATTCACTGACATTGCAAAAAAGTGAGCACAATGTGTTGAAGAACAGGTAGAGTGATCTGAGCCAGATGCAGCTTTTTCATGGCCACTTCCAGACACAGCTGTTTCAGGAATGAAACTACAATTTTGTGTACCAGATGCAAATGAGATGGCATTGTTGCCGGCAGCTCTGACAATCCATGAGGATTTAGACTAGGCCAAAGGACTTTCAAAGTCCAATCTGAATTTACAAGAGTTACCTATTTCATTGTCATAAGCATCTCTCTGCTCCAGGCTGTGATTATGGATCTAAGTCATGTAGTAACTAAGCCTGGATGTTTGGTTATTAGCTGTACCTTTGTGAAGATTAGATGTTCTCACAAGTCACAAAGAGAATGGTGTTGGCAGGTGATGCCATGGGAGGTGGGAGTGATGGAATTAACTGAGGTAGGAATTAAACTGTAAGGTAGATCCAAATCTGCTAGCTCTCATAAACCTGATTCATTCCAGTCCTATGCCCTACCTTTGTGACCTATTCTTTACACTTAGAGCAGAACCTTCTCTTCCATCAGGCACTACATGGCAGTTTAGGTAGGTTAAGTTTTTTCAGAGCTTTCTTTTTGTCTTCCCCCAGTTTTCCAAGCACACAGCTTCCACATTTTTATGTAAATTGTAAAAAAAAAAAAACCCAACAAAAAAACCCCAGTAAAATGGCAGCACGTGAGGCACAACAGATACTGTGCTCCTGTGTTTCAGCAGCACACATTTACAGTTATTCTTCTATGGTGGAGGGGTTTTAATGATGAAAAAGTTAACCTGACATCAGCTAACCAAAGAAATTTCAGGGCATTAAAAAAGTCAGTAGTAGCTAGTAATGTCACTCAAGCCAGCGAGTGTTGACAAGAAACTGGTATAAACCCAGTGGTGCAGCTAGTCACCAATCTGCCTTAAGCAATGGCAGGAGATGCTGTTCAGGGAGTATATGTAAACGAAACTATCTACAGCAGTCCTTTTACCTTCCAGGCCTAGCACCAGGAAAGAACGAGGGCACCGATTTCCTGGTGGAAAAACTGCACTTGCCCTTTGTAAGGAATGACACTCCTAACGGAAATCACTACCGTGTGTACGAAAAGGTGAGATTTAGTTAAGAGAGTCATGAAAGAGCTCGGTGCTCCTCTAGCCAGCCACTGGCAAAACGATCGCCTTGCCTGGAACTGTACGACAGGTCAAGCCTATTCCCTAAGATCAGCCTCTTCATGACCGGCTTCCCCCAGGCGGAAATAGCTGTGGCGCTCCACCGCCTCGTCGCTCTGCACGCCGTCGACTCTCCCCGGCCCGCCCTCCGAGATGGCGGGTGCTGGTGCCGCTCCCACCGCCTTCCGCGCGCGCGAGACCCGCCCTAACGCGTGCGCGCAGGGTACCGCCGGGGGTCGAGCGCCTCCCAATCTGCCGGCATGGGGGAGAGAAGGGCGCACACACGTGAGACTGGACCACCCGGCGGCTCTCCGGCCGTTGCTGTATCTCGCTAGGGCATTGGCTGTCTTATGAACCTTTCACCTTTTACCCGGCGTTCGCCGCCAATCGCCTGGTTCCTTTCATAGCATGAGGATGTGAGGCGTGTGAGCTGCGCAAGGTGGAATTCTCAGAGCGGGTTTGCGTTGCGGGCGCTGGGCGGCCCTCGTTGGTATGGATGGGAGGGGTGGGGGAGGTGCTCCGTTTGCGTAGGGCTGGCGGCGCACGGGGAAGGGAGGGGGAAGGAGGCTGTCCCGGACCCAGGTGAATGGAGGAACCTGACAGTTGGGGGGAGTGAAACGGCGGCGGCAGGCAAATGGCGGCGGCGGCAGCAGGAGCAGCAGCAGCAGCAGCAGCACCACCACCACCACCACCACAATGAGACGCGGCCTGTAGTGGGGGGAAGCACCGGGCTGGGTCCCGTCCGAGCAGGTAGGAGATGGCGGCCCGGGTACGTTTGCCCCTCGCTTGAGGAGCTGCATAGAGGCCGAGCACGAGTGCTGGAGCCTGGCGCTCGCGCCGGCTTGAGGCCCTGTAGCCCCACAGCCGAGCGAGGTTGGGATGGCGGCGGTAGCTCCTTCTCTGCTCTCTCGCCGCTGGGGCTCTGTTAGGTCTGCTCCGCCTCCGTCCCAGCGGCCGACCCTGTCCTTAGGGGTCCCGGAGCAGCCAGCGCCGACCTCCGTGCCCCGGGATCAGCCTCGGCAACTTCTTGCGAGCCCCGACGCCGGCGGGCCCGAGCCCCGCGTGTGGGATGGTGGGAGGGCCTGCACGGTGGGGGCCGCGCTCTGGCCCCTCTCGGCTTTGTCTCTTCTGGCTCCGCGCCCCCCGGACAGCTGCGCCGGAGGCCTGCCAGGGTGGGCGTTCTGAGTGTCTGTGCTGTGCCGTGCCTCGTAGCGTTGGGGGTGTCGAGCCCTGCTGCCATGTCGCGATGGGCCTGTGGAAAGTAGGGTAGGGTAGTAAGGAGTTTCCGCTCTGAAGTGCTAAAGATGGTATAAAAAACTATTAGCTCTATGCTTCTTTTCTGTTGTACTCCAGTTCCAAATGAAGGCAGTGCATGGAGTGAAAAAAAAAATAAATCTTGTGGCAGTGTTGTTAAAGCAGACCTTGGGCTGTGTGATTTTAAGTTGAAAGGGAAAAAGAGGTTAAAATTACAAGTATTTTTACACTGGACTTCTCTGCAGTGTTGGGTAATATAAAAAACCCGAATGAGTAGAAAATGGTTTATGATACTGACATCTGAAAAATAAAAGGAATATTTTTCATGTACTATCATTAGCTACCAATTACTGTTTAAAAAAAGTGAATCTTCTTCAGACAGTCAGTGAACTTCAGCTGCTAGGATCTGAAGGATATTTGGTGCTTAAGGCAATTATGAGAATTTTTGTTGTTAAGACATCAAATACCTGGTAAGGTCAAATGGTGATATTGTGTTAGCTGGGAGATGATCACGTTTAGAGAAATGACAAAAAGGAAAATCAAACCATTTTGTTCAGTTTGTACTGTTTAACCTTTTTTATTAATAAGTCATTTTGACTGCTGTTCTGAAGTGCAAACTATGTTCAGTAGGTTGGGTGGTGCTCGTTTTAACAAGTTGATCTAGTAGACACGTACTGAAACTGTTTTCTGTTATGAGATAATTACTTTTCTAAATATTTAAGAGGGTCTTTCCCATTATCCATCTCTATGGAAAATATTATAGTCTATTACTTGAGACTACAAAAAAGTTGAGAAGATGATATATATATAAAAAATTTATTTTACTATGGTATAGTAAAAATATGTATACTTGGAAGTGCTGAACTATGAATTGGCTACTGCTGTTTGTGAAGCATCATGGTTAGACAGCTCTGTGATAGTAGCAACCCAAAATTCATCAGTCAGAAAGTGAGTAATGATAGAGTTAATAGTCCATTGGGAAGAAAGTGACATCAGTATGCAATTGTATAAATCCTTCCTGGGGCTGTATATTTAATACTGAATGCAGTTTGGGTATTTTTTTCTTTATCTCTCTTCTACTTCAAGAACGTTGTGTTCAACTAGGAGAAAGGTAGATTGAAAATTTATTAGGACTTTTCACCAGAGAAAGACATACCAGTGGAGGCCAAAGAGACATGAAACCTACTCATGAAAAAAGGAGATAGGGAGCTGCTGGGAGTTGTGTTGTTGGTTTATGTTGTGGGGATTTTGTTTGTTTGGTTGTTTCCCTTGGTTTTGAAAAAAATATGTATCCATATTTTTTCATCCAGATTCAGAACAAGTTAGATTCTGCTTTATACCAGGTGTAACTGAAAGACCTGGTGCAGCGATATATTGAGAATACCGAAAGTTTGCAAGGAAGTTGAAACAGTCTAACCTTTCCCCCTACAAATAAACTATGACTCTGAAACACAGGAGTGTCTTCTCAAATAGCAAGGTGACTGTTGAGTGGAAGGTATTCTTGCTTGCCTCCTATTAAACTCCTTCACACGTGCCCTCCATTGGTTAGTGGTAGAGGAAAGCTAACAAGCTAGGCAGCTTCTTTGTCAGACATAATGCTACATTAATGTTTTTATAGGAGTTACATATTGTGTGTTTTGGGTTTTTTTTGAGGAATGCCTTGATCTTCTCTATCCTGTGAGGGGGAGGAAAAAAGCAGAATTTGCAGCTGAAATAAAACTGCTCTCATTGTTTTTCTTTACCCCATAGATGTTTCTCATTTCCCACTTAAAATTTGTGAAGTTTTTCAGAAAAGTTGATGGATTGTATGAAGTTTCTTTAGCACAGCTGATTGGTGTCTTGAGTATCACTGTATCGCCTGCGTTGGTTTTCAGTATGAAGTAACTGTACATGCATAGAACTGTAACCAAATACAAGTTACTGGCAAAACCAGATACAAAATCATGTGTATCCTTGTTAGAGTAGGGAGCTGTTTAATTAAACGTGTATGGTAAACTTGGAGTCCAAACATTCTGATTTCTTCTTGGGTAAGGTATAGAGTATAAATGATGGCAAGGGTTCAGGAAGGTTGTGGAAAAGACTGTGCTTTAGGGATAATAAACATTATAGTAAATGCTAAGACTACAGTTTGGAGTTTTGCTTCAGGGCAGTCTAGTCTATCAGGCAACAGGCAGAACATCAAAACGTTCTTTGAGGTGAGTTGTTCCATGTTCTGTGAGGAATTCCTGTGTTTTTTGGTTTTTGGTTTGTTTTTTTTCCTCTATTGTAGATGTATAAACTAGGGAGTATACTGAGCTTTAATGCCTAACTGTGTAACCACCGATCATCAGTGATGTATTCCATCACCTGGTGTTCAACAGTGATTTCTTGAGACTAATAGCACAGAAATTGTATTTACTTACTTTTCCAGGAAGTGGCTCCCTTTAAAGAAAATAGAAGTATAATTATAGTATTATAGACAAGAGCTTCTGTATAGTTTTGTGCAGTATGCTTTTAGAACACTATTCGGAATTCTCAGAATGGAGTAGAGGATAAAGCACAATTTTTTCTTTATACCATCCAGATGTCTTTAGCCTTTCATGACTTGCATATATATTGTGATAAACCAGTGAAGAAGAAACCTAATAGTGAAAAATAAAAGTTAAGTTTGTACCTGGCTACTGCTGTCTTTGGTCAGGATTTCATGTTTTGGCATTTAAACTGTAGAGGGAGTGATGGATGTGAGAATGTAATTAAAATAATTGTTCTAATAGATTTAATCTACGGGACAAAATAGTGCTTGCTGTAATGTATGTCATGCTATCTTATTGATGAGCTTTTTGTTTTGGTAGTTCTTCCATGCCTTACTTAGTAATGTCATGTTTTTTCAAGTTTGAATGTTGAGTAGTATATCTCAAATTCCCTTGGTGTTTCTACTCTGTATTACTCTGCGTTAGTTAAATAATTTTACCCTAACATTTATCACCTTCAGATTCCTACAGTCATGAAGCAGAGAGCTGAAACTAGTATCAAGGAATTACTTGCATTGTTGCACAGCTGGAGATGTTGAAATGTTGCTCTTTAGTGGGAAAAGAAGGAAGAGCAATATTCTCCAACTTCTTGTGTAAATACTCCTGAATCCAAGAGACTTTAGTAGTTCTTGTACAACACACTCGTGAATCCATGATCCTTGTTTTGGTTGGCACATGTGTTATTTCTGGATCCCTTCTTACAAAGGAAAAAGAAGTAAAAAAGTTATTTCTTGATCCTTGGTAATACATGATAGCATTTTAGAAAAACTTGGTTTCTCTACTTTTTGTTTTCTCTTTTATGTCTGTGGCTCAGTATTTGTGCTGTATAAGCTGGCATGGTCAGTTTGTGTTGACTTCTATTAAGTCTTCCTAAAAGATGAGTTCCTTTTGGGTTTGCTGCATTTATATCTGAGATGCAGCGGGGTGGATGCTGACTGGAGAGATTGATTACTGGAGACAGATTGTCAGATTGCGATTATTTTAGCTGGTGTTGGGATTTATGTTTTGTTGCGTTGTTTTAAACTGGTTGTAAATATCTTTGTGGTTATTTGGTGTGTGGTTTCCTTGGTGGGTGTTGGTTGGTTTTGTTTTTTCCTATTTGTGCATGCAAAAAACACCCAAGCTCAAGTCAAACTCTCACTGTTAATATTAAAATCTGATTTCCAGTGGCTGTCTTCCATAGGAAAATCTGATTCCTGATAATTGTCAATGGTAAAAAACAATTGATCTCAGGGCTTTTCTAATAATTATTTTGTTTTGAAAACTGGTTTGGCATTTTAAAGCTACCCACTTACTGATAGCAAGACTTCTAATACCTCATGTAAGCTTTGTATTTTGGAGCAAGCTTATCTGCAGTGCTACCTTCATTGTTAATGGCTAGTTGACTTTTGTTTTTGAAAGAGGGTATAAAATGAACACACAGTGCAATTAAATGCTTTGGCCTCACACTTTTTTCAGAGACCCACAACTGTTTGCCATCTTTCTACTAAAATTAAATGCTTATATTGTCAATTTGCTTTGTACGGTTACTGAGAAGTGATATGAAGTTTGATTTTTAATTTTTTGGGGGAGGGGGCGGAGGGGAATAAGACATGGCCTCCCCAGTTACTGAAGATAATTTTTTGTTACTGTTGATGTCTAACAAAGTGCTGTTTGACTAATCTTTCGACTTTAGAAACCAAGTTAATATTGGGTGTAGGTAATTGTACACTACTACGGGTGGGGGGAAATAAAAAAATTGAACCGTTGTTTCTTTTGAATGTTCTGTGAGACCCCAGGAAGATGTGTTTGTCTAGTCTTTATTGTTCTTTCTACGTTTGCTTTCCTGTTTCTATGAGGCAAAACAAAAGGAAAATTTACCCTAGGAAATAAATATTTTCTTTTACTGCAGTGAACAGAATCAGTATGAATGACAGAGACTGTAAAAGGAAAATGACAGGCATTTTACAAAGATTCATGAGATTATCCCTCTGTTCTTTCTCATTATTTTTATAATTATTGTAAAAAACTTCTGTTAGCTTTTAAAAAAACTCAACACACACACACACAATAACCCACNAGAAATATATAGACAGATAGTCAAGTTCATAAGTTTGTACTCCGTAGGTCAGTTGATTTTTTTTTTTTAATTCTATAATCAGAAAGATGACGATTTACTGAAATCTTTCTGTGAAGAAGTGTCTGTATCATTGGCTGAGGGATTTGAGAGGAAAGTTTGAGCTGTGACAGATGACAAAGCTCTGGAGGAAGTGGTGTAGTTTTATGAAGGTAATGGGCAATGTAGGCCTCCATTTCTACTTTGAAGTAGGTAGTTGAAAAAGAACTAGAAGAGTGCCAGAAACATCGATGTGCACCCTGGGTCTTTGAAAGACATGAAATGAACTTCCAAAAGATGAGTAATTTTCCCTGTGGTAATCTTTGCATAATTAATGTTCTTTGTAGAAGTTGGGAAGTGAAATCTGCCTTTATTAATACTAAATTGTCTGGAGAAAGGTCTTCCCAAGGCGATGTGTTATCTAAACTGAACAGAAAGTGAGTTTTCAGAGACAAAACTATTTATTTGTTAAAACTGTTAATTGACCAGTTAGTGGATGAGAGTTTACAAGGAATTAGTGAATGATTTTAGGGCATGTAGTGACTGGAGTGATGAAGCAGGTGCTGATTTCTGGCAAGGATTTTGAGTAGCATGCCAGTAATACTACTAATACGTACACTGGCTGCCAACTATTGCAAGCACCTGGGGAGACCTTATAGTGGCCTTTCCAGTACCTGAAGGGCAAGCCAAGAAGGAACTTTTTACAAAGGCTTATTGTGATAGGATGAGAGGGGAAAAGCTTAAGGCTTGAGGAGGGTAGATTAATACTATATGTTAGAAAGAAATTCTTTACAGTAAGGGTGGTGAGACACTGGAACATGTTGCCCAAGGAGGCTGGGGATGTTCACCCTCTACAGGTGTTCAAAGCCAGGCTGGATGAGACTTTGAGCAGTCTGGTGTAGTGGAAGGTGTCCCTGCTGGCAGCGGGGAGAATGGAACTAGATGATCTTCGAGGTCCCTTCCAGCCCAAGCCATTCTGTGATTCTGTTAACAGTTGTTGAAATCTTTTCTTTGTTCATCCTGTTGAATGTGCTCTGCTGTCACTAGGTGCTTTCTTTTGCTACATTTGAATAGTTTTGAGCTAGACAGCAAGAACTTTTGGGTTTTTTAGGTTTGTTAATGTTACTGTAACACAGCTCAGCAACAGTTGGCAATAGAGAAGAGAAACTGGTGTCAAAGTGTGAGCAACAGTCAAAGCCCGTTTGAATCCAATTTGCGTGTTTTCTGTAGTGCAAGCAGTCTAGTGACTGTCAAAATGGATGACAGCTGTCTCCTCATGCTGACTTAATACTGATCTGACCCATATCAACAATTTAATTCATCTTGCAGAATGAGCAGAAAACTTGCCCAGATAAAGGGAAAAAAATTTTAAAAATCACTTAATGTGCCAAACTATTTTTCACCCAAAGATTCAGACAAGTATCAAAGCTGTTTAGAGATGGGCTGGAGCTGTGAGACTGGGTTTAGCAGAGTTGCCACAGGGTCACATCAAGTACAATCCCAAAATACTGCTTTCTGTTTGACTGTCTTTTTTCATGAGTATTGACTTGTCTTCTTGCCTATTAATTAAAATGTTTCATATTTTCCCCAGTCATCTACTTTTTAACTTAGCGTTATAAATAGGTGTTATTATTACAGTAATATTGAGGGTTTGTATATGTAAATCAACTGTAGTAAATCCAGAGTACAAATCAAAGTGGGGGTAAAAGCTTACAGTGTGTTACAAACATGGAATAAAAATGCAATTGGGTTTCACTACATCTCTTTAGTAAGTAATGGTCTGAGGTTTTAACATTTTTTTACAACTGTTGGA
Source organism: Eubucco bourcierii (assembly GCA_013396675.1). Lineage (NCBI taxonomy): Eukaryota > Metazoa > Chordata > Aves > Piciformes > Ramphastidae > Eubucco > Eubucco bourcierii. The sequence continues at coordinate 35,534 of VWZE01006166.1, read as the reverse complement.
AAACGTGTTTTCCAATGTGGAACATTTAGATTCTAGCTGTTAGCTTGGGAAATTTGGATTCAAAGTTATGCCTAGTTTAAAACCTCCTGGGTTTATCTATTACTAATTTGTAGTTGTAAATCCATTTACTAGATGACTGTACAAGAAACTGAAATCTTAGGATATCTTCTGCAGTTTGACTCAAATGTAGTGACTATGTATTCCAAGACAGTAATCTAATCATAAACAAATAAAAATAGCCTAAAAATGGATGTTTTCTTCTACCTAGTGTTCCATTTTTCTGAACATTTTTTAGGTAATTCTGTGTTCAAGTTCTCCAGCATATTTTGCTTTAGAAGTTATTGAAAGCAGAAAGGTGTGTCTCTCCACCCCATAAAACTTGCCTTCAGGGTAGAACTGAGGGCAGGGTTAGGCTGTATACATTTTCCAGACCATGGTTTGCTTTGTTGTGTTTTTTTCAATAGGCTAAACTCAATTTTGTGGTGAAAACTGACTGCAGTTTTGTTAAAACATGTATTTGGATGGTGATAGTATAAAATTTTTACACAGGTAGTAATATTCTTCAGTAAGCTTTATTGGTGCAAGCATTTCTGAGGTTGTATCATCAAGTGACATAAGGAAACTAATTCATTAAAGCCACAAGTTTATTCTCTGTGATTTGTTGATGATCTGCCTCTAGGTGTGTTCACAAATTACATGGAAGCAGTTAGGCTAGCTTGAGAGTGTTGCAGGTAGCATGCAGGTTGAAGAGTGAGTAAGATTAATAAGAGTGATGCTCTTGTATGTATGGTACTGCCGTATTAAATACATGTTAAGCTATGATTCTGGAGCTTTTCTCATACAGCATTTTTGTCTTGCTGCTGAGTGAGTGTTGTTCTGGTGTGTATTAGAAGGCATGTGGTGGAGAAGTAGGCGGAGAGAGGTTCTTGTCTCCCTCTACTCTGCCCTGGTGAGGCCATATCTCAAATATGTTCAGGTCTGGGCCTCTGAGTTAAAGAAGGACAGGGAGCTGCTTGAGAGAGTCCAGTGCAGAGCCACAAAAATTAAGGGAATGGAACATCTCCGTTATGGGATCATGAGACTAAGGAAGCTGGGTCTCTGCAGTTTTGAGGAGGGTAAAGGATTACCCCTTAATGTTTATGCATGTGTAAAGGGTGAGTCCCGGGAGGATGGAGTCAGGCTCTTATTGGTGATGACCAGTGGCAGGACAAGGGGCAAGGTGGAAGATGAAGCACAGGAAGTTCCCTGTAAACATGAGGAAAATTTTTTTCACTGTGAGGGTGACTGAACACTGGATCAGGCTGCCCAGGGGAGTTGTAGAGTTTCCCTCTTTGGAGATATTCAAAACCTGCTTGGATGCTTTCCTGTGTGATCTGGTATAGGTGATCCTGCTCTGGCAGGAAGGTTGGACTAGAGGATCTTTCGAGGACCCTTCCAACCCCTGATATTCTGTGATACTGTGAAAATAAGAGGAAAGTGATACAGTATGAAGTGACTTTACAGCAGTTTGTCTCCATCAGGGGTATCATATTTCTGCTACAATTAGTTTAGAAAAGAGTGACTGAAACTAGACATAGATTTTTATAAACTTAGAGAGAACTAAACCAAAATATCGGTCTGGTGAAATTATTAAGTTATATGCATATGCCATGTAAATAATCCTACTGGAAGTGGAGTAATAAGGGCACTCTTAGAGACAGCTTGCCAATAAATAAGGCTTTAACAAACACTTTTACTTTTCCAACTTAATTACCGTAATTTATAAGTCTCAATTTCTCTGATGTCTTGTATGTACTGCAGAGTTAAACTTTTAAAAATTGCATACCTTTAAAATTTCACTTCAGAACCATTGCATGGATTGCAAGTCTTAAAGGACTGGGCTTGTATAATAGCCTGGGATTGTTTTCTTTGTTGGGTTGGTTTGTGGGTTGTGGTTTTTGTGGTTTTTTGGTGTTTTTTTTTTTGGTGATGTAGTGTTGCTTGGGTTTGTTATATATAGATATATTTATTTTTTTTTTTACCAGTTAGTTTTAGTATGTTTGAAAGGTCCTGAAGTAGCTTAAATTATAAATTACAAAAACGGCCATTTGTGAATGTATGTAGTTATGGAGAAAAAGTTTTCAAGTGTTGGAATTGTATTCTGCCTCTAGTATCTGCCTATTCAGGCTTTCAAATAGTGAAAGCTAGCTATGCATTTTTCGAAATACTACTTTTTATGTTGTGCAGGAAAGGAGGTGTAAATGAATCTGTTAAATGAAGTGAGATTCACTGTTGTTCAGAGTTGAGAAAACAGTGCTGAGGAGGAAGTGGGATATCTTCGCAATCTCATTGAAAGTATGTAGGCGTATAATCTGCTTAAACCATTCTGAAAGTCATACAAATCAATTATGTGCCTCTTTAGGCATCTTAGTGCATCAGTTTTTGCCTACTGAAATAAGTCAGCTCATTAGCTGATAAAAGCAAATGATTTGTCAATGAAATTGAAAGCTAGTTAAATATTTAAATACATTTTGCATAATTTAAAGGGTTTTTTTTCAACTCTAAGTGATGTTTGCATTGAGCTGTACATTCTTTTCAAATACATGATGATAAGAATGATAGACAGGAAGGGAAATTGTTCTAGGTAATGGAATGCACCAGTTAATAAACTAAATGATGTAATTAATGTTAATAGTGGCTGTGGCACTACCCTGCTTATTGATCAGATGCCTGTATTTGATAGTTGCAAATCAAAGTAAATAATAATCAATACGGAAAGACTTGTTTCTAAAACAACTCTAAAACCAAAATAAGTTACTGATAGAAAGTTTAGTTCTGTAAGAAACCTTAAGTTTCCCAATGTAAATCAAAATTAAGAGTTATTAATACCATTGTTTTAATCTGACTTAATATTGGGATAACAGTGGAGTAATTTACTGTATAATGCTTGGTTATTCCCCTACTTGTAAATGTGTTGATATTTTAAGACTTTCAGTGAGATGGAATTTTTTAAAATTTCCTAGACTTGGATTGCATTCATGTTTTTCTGGTGTGCTTCTAGAAACTTGCTTATTTTCTTTCATTCCTTCAGAACTAGATTGAGTTCTTTGAAATTTAAATGCTGGCAGATTTTCTTCTGATCCATACCCTTCTGTACTGCTTCGTGGATGTCTGCAGAGTCTGGATTTGACTGACCTCTGGAGAACTGCAGTCAGTCTGACCACCTGCTGGAATTGAGTATCTGCAGGGTACTGTGAGGATAAATGAGGAGCAATTACTCCTAATCCATTAATCATCATCACTAAGTGAAAGTATTTGTAGAGCTGCCCAAATCAGAAGAATGATATAACAGCAAAATACCATACATGAATCTGTACTTCTTTTTTTTCCAAATTCAAAATGGTGGAGATGTGTTCTATTTCTTAACTGATTCTTCTGTCATCTCTCAGTCTTGTCAATCACCACAATTTCTGCAGTGAATACACCTACTATGCTGTCGTTTTGCAGATCATAATGTATCCAGAATAGAAGCCTAGGACATCTGTAGAAATGGAATGTAGTCCCAGCTCTGCTGATGTAGCTGTCAGGTAGAACTCACAGAATTTGGCTTCATTGTTTTCGGAAAACTCCAAACTAATGAAATAGTACAACCCTTCAAGAGTTTTTGCTAATGGTTACTTGACATTGGCTGCCTGGTATTGCTGCAATCAACCTGTAAGATACCCAGTATTATGCTTCTGGTAATTAGATACTAGGCATAATGACAGGTGATTTGACAGTTGTGCAAACTACAACTGATGTGGTAAGAACAGGAGAGAATTCTTTCTTTTGCATTTTCTCTATTTTTGATACTACCATTATTTGATAACCAGTGCTGTGGAGCTGGTAATACCAGGTAAAGGAAGATGTGCAATGATATTTTTAGAAAAGGGACTCTACTGAAACTAGCATATTTGTGTTCTGCCCTGAAAATGCAGTTCACAACTGATTGAATCACAGGACTGATTGAATTCAGAGAAGAGAGTGACTCACTTCAACTGATAACTATGGACCGGGTTCCTGTAGGTGTGTGTGTCTTTCCAGTGCAATATCGTGCCAGTCATTCAGACAGTCTAAAATTCAGAGAATCATGGGAATTCTGAGCTATGCTTGGCAGAAGAATTAATTGGCAGGTGCCGGTACTGTATTAATTAGTTATTGCTTCCATATCCCGAACTTGTGTAAAAAGCTTAACTTCACCATTTATAGAAATTTAACTCCTTTAAACCATTATTTCTCAGCCCTAGGTGGTTTTAGGTAATGTGGAAGTGAAATTGTTTAGCAGTAATCCACTATCGTATGTTCTGACCTGCCATAATCATTGAATGATGTATTCTGTAAACTGCAATTACTTTGATGTCTAGAACCCTCCTTTTATTTGCATAACTGGGAATGCTTTTGCTTTTATGTAGGGAAAGCTTTCACTCCACTCTTGAGATACAGAGTAAAAATTTAGATTGCCGCCTCCCCCATGGTTGTTTTAAAATGATGACTGTAGCAAAATGGCTTGAAATTTTGAAGCTTTTTTCAATTCATTCAACAAGGAGGAACAACTTGGATACTTTGGTTTTTATCCAATATTATGAATATTCATTACAAGATATGTAATGTGCAGATCTACTGTGAAAAATTGGACAAATGCTACACGAGACTGAAAGTTTTTTATATAATGTAGACTTAGCATTAGGCAGTGATAAATATTAATATATGTTCAGAGAAATGTCTCAAGGATACATATCTTCAGTTACTCTTTCTCATCTTGCATTTGTTCTGCTACTGTGTAAGATTTAGCTATAGTTGAATCAGTGGGTCGGTTTTTTAATTTGCTTCTGTGCACTGAAAGAATTGCTGGTGCACAGTTGCTCCAGTATTGGAGCTGAGGAACCCTTATGAATGGGTTACTTCACAACTCCTTACCATGTTAGGCTATTTAACTGTTTGACCTTGTCCTATCTTTTATAGTTGATCAAAATTAAAATCTTCTAAAGGAGGAAAAAAAAGCTTTAAAATTCAGAGCTTCTCAGTCAGTGTTTAGACACTTATGATTCTGCATATTAGGAAGAGGAAGCTGTTTCAGCTGTATCTTGTGAATATTGAATATTTTTATTTTCCAAAGCATTGTGATTCCACAATTACTTTTAAACCTAACACTCTCATTTTTGGCATTTGTTAAAAATGCAAGCATTTTTTATTCAATGAAAATTTTAAAGGTGTACAGTGCTAGAGAAGTCTTCAAATCTTTGCAAATTATTCCAGGTTTTCTCACCTACAGTTCAAGACTGAGAATATAGAAAACACACATCACATACTGGGGTTGTTTTTTTTTGACACTTCACCTCATATAACAACTTAGCTTTCCCAACACCATTGGTTTGCCAAGTAAATTTTTTTTAATATATCTGAATCAGTTTCAGTATCATGTCAGGTATTTTTGAATACCAACAGTACTACAAATAACCCATTATGTGAAAATACTACATGGAACTTACACTGTTAAACAGTAATATTTGTTGCTTCTCAACAGTCCAGAATGTCAGGCAGTGTGCAGATTGGTGTGCTTTATTGGGTAATATTGAAAAATGAAGATTTATGTATCAAAATAAGTGATCCTGCTCTGGCAGGAGGGTTGGACTAGATGATCTTTTGAGGTGCCTTCCAATCCCTAACGTTCTGTGATTCTGTGAAAATAGACATTGCTAATTGATAGGACCTGCTGAAGTCTTGAATTAGCTTAACTGGAAAGAATTTAAATGCATATATTTACATGGAGGGGAACAACAATATCTATGAAGTGTTGTATCTTTCTAATATGTTCATGGTATTCAGCTAGCTATGTATGATTTAAACAATTGCTTCTATGCTGAGCCCTAACTCTTCAGTCAGATAAAAAGCTGCTGCCTTCAGGATGACAGTTTTTAGTTTTTCAGACATCATTGCTATTCATGCTCAAGTTTATTTTAGTTGTTATGACTAGAAAATTCAAAATACCTGGAAACTATGTAAAGTGTTTCTTGGTGTGTAATTGTTTTTATCATTGCTCTATTAATGTGCAGAATGTGCTGCACGTGTTGATTTGAGATTATAATCACATACAGATATTTAACATCGACCTGGTTGATTCTTAGCTCTTAAAACAAGAAATGACTCAACATGAAAGCTTTTTCTGACTGCTGTACACAGTGGGTTGGGTAGACAGATATGTAGATAGTAAGAATTCCCTTTTTTAATGACCATTTGCAGTTTGTAAAATGGTCTGAATTAATTCAAATCAGACACACGTGTTCTTTTCTTGCAGTCATAACATGGGATATTCTGTTCTTCATCTTGTATGAGAACCCTCTGTGTTTCACAGAGCATTTTGGTATGAACCTTTAGAAATTTTTATGTATTTTGAAAAAAAAAATCATTGGTGATTCTGTGGAAATGTCTTATCAATGATTCGGTGTTTTTCTTCAATTAAATGAATGAATCAATAAAGTAGTGTGTTCTAGTTTGCAGCTTATTTAATCTTTCTGCAAAGATTGGATTCTCTGACATCTTGAGCAGCTTTCAATATCTTGGGAATTTGGGATCAAAAATAATCTCCCTGTACTACATATTTTTATGAATGTAATACTGACTTCATCTCATCTTCACATAAATGAAAATTCCAGTTGTGTGCCTGCAAGTTGTTTGCAGCAAAGTAACATGTAGACATGCAGTGTAACTCGTGAGAACCCTTTTTATTTTAGAACAACAGATGTAATTGGAGTTAATGTGCTAACCAGAGCATGCTTGTGTGTTTTAGGTTGTGTTAAGATGAATTGTTTTCACTGCTAATAATAAGTAACTTTTTTTTTTTCCCAAACATTGACTGTCACTGATTCTTGGATCATACATAAATTAATATCATGACTAACTATAGGAGATTTAAACTCTTGTTTTAGGCTTGGCTGAAATTCTAGAGAGTAACTTAACCCAAATATCTGCAGGTCTTGGATCAATATGGTTACTGACTTCAGTCAAAGCCTTTTGTAATGGGGTATCCTTAATAATATTGGATGTTCTGGCACAGAGATAATAGGAAACCATTAAATATCTGTGTTTTGGGAAGCTTGACTTTTTTGCCTCATGGAGAGAAAGGATTTATGTTCATGCAAATAATGAGATTTAAATCCCCACATGGGATTATATTCAGGGGGCAGCTGCTGCTTTTACTTATCATAAGGAACAATAATTGGTGCTTTGGAACTGTACTTGCCTTGCAGCTTGCCCCCAGATTGGGGAGGAGAGAAGTCTGTGCTCTAGCATCTGCCTTCCTGTTAAGTGCTTGAGAGGCTTGAATGTAACCTTTAAATAAACTAAATAATGACAAGTAAATAACTTGGTAACCAAGTAAAAGATTAAATGATAGATAAATTCACAAATATGGTCAATTATATCTTCTTGTGATACTGATATAATAATAGTATAGTTGCCTGCATAAATTAGGACCCACAAACTTAGTTGTGGGGCTTTTATGGGTTAGTTTTCAAGCAGGAGCTTGAAAAAAAACAAACACTTAGAATAATTCTGATTTCTGTTAAACCTATTAAATATTTCAGAGTGTTCATATAGCTCAGATCTTTTTATTTAGAAAGATGTATTCTAAGTGCAGTTTAATTATTTTTCCTTCTGCCTTCTAAACAAAAAGGCTTAGTTCCTTGGATATTTGGAGTATTTTGTTTTGGAGTTAACGTGAGGCGGTAGGGTGTTTGTACTGTGATTTATGACTGACATTGTTTGTACCATAATAAACCAAAGAAAAAAATTTAAAATACAAGACTGCTGGAATAACTCATGGAACAGAAGGATGAGTCCTATTTTAGAGTTGCCCATTGCCCACCCCGCATCTGCGACCAACTGTAATTGTGGAGAGAGACAGGATGCCAACCCAGACAGACTGTTTCCTCCCAGCCATAATAGTAGTTTTTACCTTACTCCCTCTGCTGCAGGACCTTGATTCACTATGGAATTAATTTGCATAAAGATAATTCACTTCACTATAGCTGTATTGTGAGCCTAAGAGTTCAGTTGCATAGATCTACTTGCAAAATAAGAACTTCATTTTCAAGTTAGCTGTTCGAATAATGGCTAATAAAATATTAACGTAATTATTGGGATGGAGGAAATGGTTTCTAGAGGTAGAAGATATTGAAGAGCTAGAATGTTGATAGTCTGTGTTTCTGATTCAGCCGATTGCCTGTAGTGTGTCAGTAGGTCTCTAACAATAAATTAGTCGTGATTTCTGACAATATTTTTTTTAATATCAACAATTAAGTATCATATTAATGTGATTATTTTCAAATTCTGAATTACAACATCAGGAAGTAAAAAGTCTGTCAATCTGTTCTGCGTGCTATTTGATATATTTGGATATTTGTGTTTTGTATTAGCAGGTAAGATACTTAAAGATCTTGGCTGAAATTTGCTGAAGTAACTAGAAGTTAAGTACAGATTTCTAGAGCACTGAAGGTTTGCTGAAGTGACTGGTATGTCACTTCTTGAATGCTTCTCTTGATGTCTTTATAGGATTTTTTTTTTTTAATGCTGCTCTCTTATGTGCTTGTGGTGTGTGTAGTTAGGCACTTCAAGTGGCTAGTTATCTTGGAATTCTCACCTGCCTTCAAATAAAATATATGGATGTTGACCTAATAGAAACTCTTTTTAAAAAAAGGAGCGACAGTGGTGTTCTGTTCTACAGGAGATATTCTACAAATCTAATTTTTAGCAGTGCCAGTCCATTCTGCTATCTTTTAACAAGATAGTCATGGTAAAAATAAAAAAAATAGTTCATTTTACTTTAATGTTGTTAAAAAAACCCCACAAAACAAGAACAACAGAAAAACAAACAAAAAACCATACACACGAAAATAAAAAAGCCACCTACAATAACAACAGAAACAACTCTTCAGCTTGGACTCCAGTGCTGTAATTAATAAGTGCTGGAGTGTCTGGTTATGTTATCTGCTGTGGTAACCCCTAGCTCTGTCCATTGTTTGACTAGGATCGCGGCAAGCTGCAGATGCCTTTGCCCTGCAGATGGAAAGGATAGGCGGTCTACCCCAACGGGCTTTTGTCTATGTGGGTGCACCAAGACCATTTAGATGTTAATGTGATATAAGCTCCCTGTTTTGTACTAGAACTTGACTGCATCTTAGGAATGTGGCCTGTCTGGTTTTATGTTGGCTTCGGCATTCAAAGGGTCTACTGTAATTCATGTCTCCCAATCGATTAGAGCTGCAATCTTCTGGTTTATGTCTTCGATGTGCCAAAGGAAATTGGAGGGGGTGGTAAAGAATTACATACTTTATTCTCATCCTAGGTCTTACCTGCTGATCTGTATGCTTTTTGTTTCCCATCTACAACTAGGGAATAGAGTAAATTTGCTTTGTGAAACCATACATGGCATTAGATTTACTGACAGAATGGAACCTTTATTTTTTCTGTTTGTATTTGTTATATGATGGGGTAACTAAATGCTGTCTCTTTCCTTTCTACTTTTCTTGCTAATGTGGAGTATATTTCTGTCTTTTACTAGAGATGTGACCGTTATTAAACTGTTTTGTAGTTCAGTGGCATGCATATTCTGGTTCATGCTTTAGAGACAGTGAATAAATTAATAAACTAGGCATAACAAGGACATTTTCTAATTAATCATAGTTCTAATCAATGCATCTTGGCATCAGTTTGCTGTGTTTTGTGCAGGTAACAAGAGGATATGGGTATGGTTGCAAGCATGAATTTAAAGGTAGCCCTAGCAATAAAATTTTGTAGGTCTATTTTATGCATGAATGCAGTACTCCTCAGATTTTCTGTGCTGCAGTCCCTACATAATGGTATTGTAAAGCAGAATAATAACTTTGTGTTTTGTTTTCTCACATTGCATACTTTTTTTTTGATGTGTTGAATGATACCTTTTTATGAAGATTACCATATTAGGTGAAATACGTGGTGGGAACACAGGGGAGAAAAACTATAAATCTAGTTGGATGCAGCTAGCAGTTACTTCAGCACATAAAACAAAATATGCAAATATCTCCTAAGCACTCTAAGGCTGATCTTTCAGACACTGACTGTCTGTATCCCTAGCCAAAAAAGGACATATGATAATTAGATTTTGAAGGACCATGTGCTGTTGCTACAGAGCTAAATGTTGAAATGCAAGAAAACAGACTACCACATGGCACAGTTGATTTTTATGGCAGTACATGTTAAAATGCACTCTTTTTATATTGCCTTTTAGGTTACCTAGGGTGAAACAAAATTACAGTCTTGGAGACTCTGGAAAAGCTCAGCATCAGCAGTTGAGGTAAAAATGAACATACTGAAGTAATCTTGAGAGTGTCCGTCTCGTTAACTTTATGGAACTCATTGGAGTAGAAGTTTTCATTGAGATCCATTTTGCATTTAAGTTTTCAGTATTGATTTAGAAAAAAATTGACTTAAACCTCACTCTTTGGGTCTGGGAAAACTCATACTTTTGGTGGATATAACATTTGTGTTTTTTTATTTTAGAGTTTTGAGAACATTGTAGATCTGCTTAGATACAGTATTTTTGTCTTAAGTTGTAGTCTTATAGAATGGCTAATGTGAAGTGCTCTTGTCACGCCTTCCTAATTTTGCTTGTATAGATGTATTCTTGTGCAATTAAGATGATGATTTCCATAATATTTTTACCTCTATTAAACATCTGTGTTAATGTACTTAGGAAGAAATGATTGCTACTTTTTCATGAGTTTACAGTATTAATTGTAGATTCAAATTGAAATACTTTGAAGATGTTTCAATTCTGATCTTAGGCTTTTTAATGTCAAATAAAAATACATGTGCATGATAAAAGCAGCACAATTATAGAACATAATAAAATTATGTGGAACGTGTTACTACTGTATTTCTCACATGAACCAATCATTAATCATAATAACCTGTAAATAGGATTAGGGAAATGTGTTATACTGGCACACTTAAACTACCAAAAATTAGCCTCGAAATTGCTTTTTATTCCGAATTCTAAACTGAAATACTTCTTATCAGGATGGATTTCAGTTTTCTGTCAGCATGTTGGCGTAGGGTTGACATGCAAAGGTTTATAAGCAACTGAAATGTCACATTTAACTCTGCTATTATAGTTATCTTTTCAAACCATTTTTTTTAATTCATAGGTTTTGGTTTTGATTTTGTTTTTAAGAGCCAACGCTTGCAAACTATGCGATTAATCAACAGGCTGATATCATGATGTCAAAATGCAGTTCGGGAAGCATAAACACAGAGACTGCAGAAATTAAAACGGTAAGACTTACAATTTGTAGTGTGGGCAAAGCAGATTTTAATGTATGACTTCACTGTATTCTATTTTATGTTGAAAACTTTTCAGGGCCTTAAAGTATCTTCAGGTGTGAGGTTGCAGAAATTCACTGTGGCTTCTATTTTATCTGTAGATGGTTAGATACAGCGATGGCATGGATAAAAAAAGATGTTTGCCATGAAACGCATGCTTTGATGTTTTTTATTAATTGGTATTAGAAATGTGTTCTGGTTTTTAAAAGTATGTGTGTGGATTTTATATTCAAATGTGTTTATGTTGGTGAAATACAATCAATTAAAACTAAAACCCAAACAAACCAAACCAAAAAGAAAACAATGAACAAAACAAACAAACAAAAAAAAACCACCCCACAACAAACCACCAATGGAGAGACAAGAGATACAAAGGATTAGAATTACAGTTGAGTTTTTATGTTGCTCCACTAAATGCTGAGGAAAGTAAATTACAGGTAATGAAGGTCATAGTTTCAATAGTATGCTTTGATTTGAATGAGTTCAGTCAAAACAGCAAAGGATACTATCTGATTAAAGCTATTTAAAAGAAAAGTTGGTATGTGATTTTATAACATAGGGAAGATGGAAATGTTACTTGTTTCATTGATCCTCACCTTGCCTTGCATCTCAGGTACCGTACGCTTCATGTTTTGTTTCTTCTCCCGTGTATTAAGGAGGTAAAAGGAGAGTTATCTACTTAGCACTCATTCTGCCTCACTGATATAAGCAACTATATAGTTAGGATGCAAGTCATTATACACATCATCTTTAAAAATTATATAGCTTGTTCCAGAATCTGTCTGCATGTCACCCTTGTGGAAGGAAACACCCCTTTTCTAAGTTTCTATTCTGAATGCCTCATATACTGGTGTCACTGTAGATACGTTGACAAGTTGGTTGATTTTTTTTTTTTTTTTTTTTCCATCATGTTTTATATCTGTACTGGTAAATGCCCTACAATCTTTGATCTGTTGATAGAGCTAGACTGTTTGCAACAAAAAGTGCTTTATTAGGCTTTTGTCTCAAATTCAGGTTTAGTCATACTGGTAACTGAACACTAGATGAAGGACTTGAGTTGTACATTTTTCTGAGTCTGCTCTGTTTCAGTCTAATATACAGGCAATTAGGAGTAGTCTGCCAGCTGTTAGCTGTACTGTACTGCTTGTAGAAAAGCTCATTCAGATAGAGAACCTCAGTGTAACGTTCATAAGAGAGCAACTTTTGCTGCTTTGGTATTCATGGTTGTGCCATTGGAGACAAACATTCTACTTGCACTTTTATACTGTTTCTGTATTGAGAAAATAGAACAAATTATAATCTTCTATTTAAGATGAATTCACATTGAATATTGATGATTGTGCTAGGGAAAGTAGGGAAACTGATTCTTAATTCAATGGTTACATTTGAGCTTTGTAAGCATTTACACATTCTGCTTGGCCTTCTTGAAATGGAACGGATCTGAAATACTGCAATTGGGTTATTGTTTTGGTTTGGGTTTGGGTTTTTTTTGTCATTTTCTCTATGAATGTGTTAAGATCAAATATGAAAGTTGCTGTAAGGTAATGCATATGTGGAAAATATTTGAAGGATAAAGAGTGTCTCATACAGCTGCATTGTGTGTTAAAGACAGAATATATTAGAAGAGATTTCTTATTTGTATTATCTAATAATAGTTTGACAACATTTCCTTGTTTTAGACCTTCTAGGTGGAATGATGCTCTGTAGAAACACTGAATTTCGATTTGGGAAGAGAAATCTCAATGCTTAATTTTCAGAGTATGCTGCTAGATGAAGGACAAAAAAAAGAGTTTTCCTATAAAAATGATGCTTTTTCACTTTCTTCTGAGATGTTTGAATTTGGAGTGCTTCCCAAAAAATAAAGGATGTATTTGTTTCATGGTTTTAAAAGATTCTCTGAGAGAATTGAAGCTAGAAGAGCAATGTTCACGAAACATGCTCTTCTAATACATTCAGGAAAGTAAAATCCTTTTTAAAAAGTATACTTTGAAAAGAGGCTTCAGAAGCTAGATGACATAGGAATCTTTTATTTTGACTTTTACTTGAGCAAAAGTGACAATTCTTGTCACTGAATGCTTATAGTGTAAGTAGAAATGAGTTTACTGAAGACTTCTGACATACTCTATATGGAGCATATTCAATTAATGTTTTACGTTTTGTAATTTAATGTTTACATTTATTTTCCACACTGTATTTGAAATCTGTAATTATATATACTGTAATTTACAGTATTCTTTTTATTTGTTCCTCTGCTAACCAAGGAAGAATTTTCTGTGTTAGATCTTTCAACAGCTCAATGTTTCATGTAGCATTTGGACATAAAACTTCCTACAAAGAATGTGATACTCAAACTCTTTAATTCTTTGTGTAAGAGAATATTCAGGCAGCAAGAGTCTATTTGTATAGGTTGTGGTTTATTTACTTTACAGTAAGTGGATTTTTTTTTTGTCCCCAACCGTTGAGAAAACTAACTTAAGAGTTTTTTGGCTGATGCAGAGTTTATTTTTAGAGAATTAGGCATTCCTGGACAAAAATGAAAACCTACAATGTTAGAAAGAATTTTTGTATCACAAGGATTATATTTGCTACAAATTTACAAATCAGCATTAGCAAAGAAAGCAAATGTCAGCATATGTCAGAAATAAATTTTTGTTATTAATATGAGATAGTTGTAGTTTTGCATTAACTTGGAATGAATGTAACAAATAGCGTGTGCACAAATGGTGATTGTAACTCAAAAGATGCATCCCCAGGGCTCTGGTCTTTTCTGCTTACTTCAGTTTTATTCCATAAATGTTTTAAACAGTCCTTGGAGCATGGCTAGATCCAAGATGTCTCGTTTCAGCTGAGTACCCTTCTTGGTTTGGCTTACATTACTTTGTTTCCTTGAAAATTCAACTTGGACATAATCCTATGACTGAAAAACCTACACCACAGTTGCAGAATCAGTGTAGACTGGAAGAGCAACTATTAAATGTCACTGGCTGTTCATTATCAACTTTTGCCCCTCCAAAACAATTATTTAAGATTGGTGGCAATAAAATCGGACGTTTCAGTATTATTTTAATTGAACAGGTAGGTTTGAGTACTGTGCTACTTTGTTCAGCTTCTGTAACTTGGTCTGTAGCCATGGAATCATGACTTGTTCCTGCATTTCTCCTTCCAAATTGAGCTTCAGCAAGTTCTTCAGCAGTTTTCTTCTTGTATCCATTTTCAAAATAGTGCAATGGATAAGGATGGAACACCTTAGCAGGTATTTTTGTTATTCACAGAGTCTGAGCATGACTAGCTTGGGTTTTTTCCTTCTTCCATATTTAGCTAGTTTCAGTTAGTTAGATACAGTTGACTTCTGTCCACAAATTCTGAACACATGTACTTGCATTTCAAATGTTTTCAATTTAAAATCTGTTCTTCAAATAGATGTATTTTTTTCCCTTCTTATTTCTTGATGGTACTGCTTTTCTTTCATCAAAGAAGTGGATACTTTTGCTGTTGAAATGGAGACTTGGAATGATATAATTACTTCATTATTCTGGTTTACTCCTGTAATAACATGGACATTGATCTTGTCAGATCTTCTATGCTTCCAACACAAATAATACAAATGAAGGCCAGGACTAGGAAACTTCAGCACAGCAGGAAGTAGCATTGATGGTTGAAGGAGGAGAACCTGAGTTTTCACCTGAGTTAGCTTAAATTCCCTCCCACTGTATGCTATTTCAATTGTGTTTTACCTCATGAAAGCCGAGGTTTGATATTTTGTTGATTAATTGTGCAGTTTATCATAGCTACATTCTTTATTTTCTTTTAGTGTGTATTAGACTGTAGGGTAATAATGGTGTGGTTTTGCTTGTGCTTATTTTTCAAGTTGCAAATGCGCAGATATTTTTGCTTTGCTCTTCAAAAGTAGAATTCTTTGGAGAATGTTTTTATATCAGTGCCATGGTTGTATTTTAGGATGAGTCTTTCATGAATATATATCTGAACTACAATTTTGGTTTCTGCGTATGTTGTTTCACAGCTTTTCCAGATAAAGCTGCAACATATATTAGTATAAATTCTCCTTACTTCTTGCAACAGGGTATCAAAGCTAGCATCACTGTTATGAAGTGTGTAGCAAAGAAGATAGGGTTGTTTGTGAATATCAGATCATTTGCTTGTTTTTAATTATCAGCCTTTTCAAATAAGGTTGGTTTTCTTTCTTTAATTCCCTTACGGTAATGTGATACAGCTATTTCATATGTTCCCAGAGTTGTATTTATGATTTGGAAATTAAACACAAAATAGGTAGAATAATAATAAGGCAGAATAATAAAGAATAATAAAACTGATACAAAACGATGTATAAAACTGAAGTTGCTGGGCTCAAATACAAGAATGATTGGGGCATTAGCTTTAGCTTTTATGGGGAAGATTTGTGGTTTCTTTCCAGGTCTCTTCCAGCCTTTAGTGATTATGATGACTGTGACCAGGTGTCATTTTAAACAGAGCAAATGCTAATTGTGTTTCCACATGATATACTATGTGTAGAGAAACATGCCTGACCATTTCACATAACATTTTAGTTGTGATAAAGATGTGTTCTTCAGAGGATTTTTTTGGTATGTTACCAATGAGCATGATACTCACTAGAATGGGAAAAAGAGAAGGTAGATGTATTAAAGAGGAGTGTCATCTGTTAGCTTGGATGAGTGTATGACATGCCTTTAGTACATTTGCTCCCTTCTCTTTCACTAAGTCACACTACTGAATGTTTGTCATCAAAAGAGAACTAATTCTTTGTAATGGAACAGAACAACATCTCTTGAACCTAACCTTACTCTCCTTTAAGACTTTCCCTATCCCTTTGGGAAAAAAAAGAGACAAAACTTTATCTCTGATTACTTTATACAAAGTGATGTTATTCCTGCATGAGTATGCTAGAGGAGTGATCATGTAATTTGATATATTGCCCTCTCTTTATTTTACAAGGTATATCTGAGATGGAATATTAGAGAGATTGTTTGATCTCTTTTTGTCCAAGCATCCCATAGTTGTTAGTTAAGTTACAATACAATTCCAGCCATGTATTTGTATTTACAGTAAAACGTGAATATAAATGGAAGAGCTACAGTACTTTATTAATTAAACTATGTTAATTAGTCTGTATTAAACAGCTTTTATGTTCAGTAAATTTTCCACTTTGTTACAAAAATGTGCACTTTGGTTTTTAAATTGCATGCTTTGTAAACTCTGACAGCAGTTATTTCTCAACCATTAGTAGTTTTCTATTAGATGTCTCTCTTACTTTCTTTTTTTTCCCCTCTCCCCTACTTCACATTTGCAAAACTTAACTGACTCTCCTATTACATGGAAAAGCAAGGGCACTTCCATGCACTAAGATGCTAATTAGCTTTTCTCATGTGTTTCTAGTGAATTACTAAAGTTGGAAACATTGACGATTTTATGCACTTTTCATGATGAGATTGATAGGAAAATGAATACCAAAGAATCTAGGAATTCTGAGGACAACTTGAAAACACTGTTTTGTTGAATAGGATATGTGTCTGATTTGAACAGGGAGGAAATGTTCACAGTTTTTTAGATTTGCTGCTTTCTGTATTATACTTCAGTATTTTTCATCAGACCTTAATCAATTTCTCTAGACAATTGGTTTGGTTTGGTTTTGTTTGTTTTTTTTTTAATCTTAATCATTCCTGACAGCAGGCTGTGTTTTGGGTTTGTTTTTTTTTAAACACCCAGTAATTAGGACCTTATAGCCCTAGTAGGAAAGTGTTTTGTAGTGCGTAGTTGTCATTAAGTTGTAAATAATTTGTTTATTTATCAGTTGGAATATCTTTATGGAAGTTTGTGGCTAACCTGATAATGGGACCTTTCTCCATTAGTTCTTGTCAGAGTTACCAGCATTTACTCCTAATACCTCTGGTAGTTCCTTAACAGGTAACAATCAGAAACTGCTGATTTGAAAATACTAGGGCTTTTT
>VWZE01006166.1:0-18154 GCA_013396675.1 Eubucco bourcierii | reverse complement strand
TTTTTTTTTTTTTTTTTTTTTAACCTCCTGTTTGTTTCCTACAGACTGGAATAGAATTCCTGTTATATGTGTGCATTTGAAGCTTAAACTAGTCATAGAGACTTTCTGGTTGGGAAAGAAAATTGAAAATGTGATACTTACATCTGTGCTCTAGAAAACAAATCTTTTCGTTCTTGAAGTTAAGCTAAAGCAGCTTCATTTAAAAAAAAAAATCCTTAAAGTTATTTTAAATGAGATTCTTAATGTAAGTGAATGTTCTAATTATAAATGGAGACTTGTTCTGAAATATGTGTGTGAATCCAAATGTCTAAACCGAACATTATCCAGTTTAATACAGTTCTTCTGGATTTCGTTGGTACTTGGATAAACACACATCATTAAGTGGAAAAGTACATCTAAATTGAAAATTAACATTCTCTGCAGGAAATGGCATGAGATTTTGGCACTTGGTAGAAGTAAAATTCAGTAATGTCCTTTCCATAGAATAAATTTTTACTTCTTGCTTTATGTTGTGACTGTCTAATATTATTTCTTTTCCTTTTCATAGTAGGCTGTGCTGGAGCAAAAATGCAATGAAAGAAACACTGGATGAATGAATGAAAAACCCTGCTTTGCAATCCCTCAGCATGGCGGGACTGCAACTCATGACCCCTGCTTCCTCCCCAATGGGTCCATTTTTTGGACTACCATGGCAACAAGAAGCAATTCATGATAACATTTACACGCCAAGAAAATATCAGGTACTAGTGATAATACTGATACAATACTGTAAGGGGAAAAAAGGTATAATTAAATCCGTTATTCTAGTACATAAAGAACTGGAGTAGCTGAAAGATGTGCAGTGTTGCACAGAATAGGCATATTCCTTTCACAACTCCTCCTGTTAGGAGTTAATGGTGTCATTTTGACATTGCTGTGTGTTACGTTTGTAATTACCCATTCTCTCTCTTCAGCTTGATTTAATGAACAGGACAGCTTCTAAGCTGAATATCCTCTTGCTGATCTCTGCAAAGTGCCGTTAGAAATACAGTAAACATTATGCTGTGCATCTCAATCATATGCATACAATAGTGTCTCCTTCCTCTCTGACCTTCTGACTAATACACACTAAATCTTGATTTATTTTTTTTTTAAATTTTTTTTAATTTACACACTAGTCAAAAATGCTCTGTAGTGTCAGAAACCACCATCAGGGCACTGTGATTTTCATTTTGTAAAGGAAACTTGGTTTTGAGTTCTAGACTTGCAGTTCTCCTTTAACTGCAGAGGTGTCTGAAGGGTAACATTTGGTTAGCATTACTAAAAAGTTTAGGTCACCCTGAGCTAATATGCTTGCTTACTTGACTGACATGATGTATATGGCTAGATTTAAAAACTCTAGCTTTGTGCCTAACATAGTGTATCTAGCAAGAGCAGCATCCACAAGAGAAGTTGGAAAGCTACTTGAAATAGCAGTGAATTGTGACACTAAAAGATTTTAGATTTAGCAGATAGGTTGTATGGTGTGTATCAACATTGTTTGAAAGAGTGGGGCAATAAATCGGTATGAAGAAGACATTCTGTGACACTGAAAATATCTCCAGAGCTACTACTGGCTTGTCTTTGTCTTGCATTTGTATTTTTTGTCTTTATTTCACTACATTGCTGCAAATTCATATGCTATTTTTCAAACCCAGGTTGAACTGCTTGAAGCAGCTTTGGATCATAATACAATAGTCTGCTTAAACACTGGCTCAGGGAAGACTTTTATTGCAGTACTACTCACTAAAGAACTGTCCTATCAGATCAGGGGAGATTTCAACAAAAGTGGAAAGAGAACTGTATTCTTGGTCAACTCAGGTAAGAAGAGAGGTATACTGAGTTCCTTAACATTCTCCTAATATTTTCATGAAATACTTCTTAATAAAAGTTGTGTAAAAGCAAAGATGGGAGAAAATTCTGCATAAAACCTTTATCAGAAAAAGCATGTTTAACTGATGTTATCCACTTCATACAACCTGCTTATGATAATTTTAAACTAGAAAACAGAAGACAAGGTGGTGACTCTGAAGTGCAATTTAATTACCAGCCTGTTTCCTTGCCGTGATTTTACATGGAGGCAGTTGCTGTGTATCTGTGATTCAATATTAGTCTAAACTAAAGATCATGTTATGAAGCACAGTACTAAGTAACATGCCACACACGTTGAAAATTAATGATGAAAATACCTCTATGTGACTGAGATTTCTGTGCATTTTGTTGTTTTGGTTTGGTTTTTTTATTTCCCTTAAGCAAATCAAGTTGCTCAGCAAGTGTCAGCAGTCAGGACACATTCAGATCTTAAAGTGGGAGAGTATTCAAGTTTAGAGATGACTGAATCATGGACAAAAGAGAAGTGGAGTCAGGAATTCTCTAAGCATCAGGTAACGTATTAAGTATAAACTTTAAATATTAGGGATAATCTGCAGTGACTTAGCCTTGATCAGAAGTGATATTTTCTTCTAATTATACACTAACTTGTTTTCTAACAAATCCAGACTACTGATATTACTTATAGATTAATTTTGAGTAAAAACATGTATAGGGTTTCTCAGGTTGTTTTTAAAAAACTGTCCCTTTGATCCTTTGTTTTCAGTCTTCCTGACTTGTGGTTCATTGTGATGGTGGTTGCAGAAGACATTTTCAATGTCCATAGCGTTCTTTAAATACCATCAAAAGATATTTAAATGTTAGGTAATAGAAAAGCTGATAAAATGGAATATTCTGTGGGGATGCAGGACGTTCTCTTCAGCATACATTTTCTATCTACCTTTTTGGGAATGCTTTTTCTATATGGTTCTTTTTCTAGATGGAAAATCATGGCTTTAATGGTAACATTTTCTTTGGTGGTTCTTGGACTGTTTCTGTTACAGTCTTTCCATGCTGAGCTAAGTATCTTGCAATAGTGCAAATATTTGTGTATTCCAGGTTTTTCTCTTTAGCATTTAACCTATGAAATACTTCTGAGGAATTGCCACAGGTGATAGTGTTGTTACACTTGGAGTTCACAGTTAGAGTAAAAACAATTCATAATTAAATAACTCTCTAGTGAGACTTGCAGAAGGTTTTCCTACTTCACCTTGACTTAAGGCAGCTCACACTTCTCTTACACTGACAGTTTTTGGTTTTTTTCCTTTTAAATCTAGGTTCTGGTTATGACATGTCACGTTGCTTTAACTGTTTTGAGAAATGAATATTTATCCCTGTCAAATATTAATCTTCTGGTATTTGATGAGTGCCATCTTGCAATCCAGGATCACCCATACCGTGAAATTATGAAGGTGGGTTCCACTGCATGACTGTTCTAATATTTGGTTGAAGAGGAAGAATCAGGTGGGAATTGTCAAAGAATGCTTTTCAAACAGTGGAAAGTAGAACAGTGTTTTTAGCATGTCCTGGGACTGTGAAATAACTGTAGTGAATGAGGACATTGGTGATATACTGAAGTAAAAAAATAATGTATGTGCAGTGGAGATTAAAATCTGGCATTAACAGAGAAAAGCTAAATTTGTAGAATTAGGGGCACTTTTTACAATCATTAATAAAATGTGAGTTTGAGACTGAGAAGCATATATCATTTTTTATTATTTTTAAAATAATGATTTCTAAAGATGTTTGCAGAGGTTGTTTTGGGATGTTCTTGGGTCCATGCGATGTTTGGCATATACCATACAAGAAACCTGTATAATAGATATCATTCCAAATCTCTCTTCAAGTTTAACCAGAGCATGCATGTTTTATGTTTTTAGGTGTCATAATACTTCCACACCATGTAAAGACTAGAATGATTTAACAAGTAACAAACCACAGGATGAGGAAATGGCCTCAGGTTGCACCAGGGGAGGTTTAGGTTAGACATCAGGGAAGAATCTCTTCAGAGTGAGGGTTGTAAAGCGTTGGAACAGGTTGCCCATGGAAGTAGGCGTCCCTGAAGGTGTTTAAAAGATGTAAATAGTGGTGACCTGGCATTGTTGGGTTAACAGTTCAATTTCATGATCTTAAAGTCAGTCTCAACAAGAATGATTCAGTGATTCCACATGTGTTGTAAACATGGCAAGGTTACTCTGTGTGTTGCTAACTCTGTATATTTTTTTCCATATAATTAATATTTTAACAGCAATAACTTTTATTTGGTTCCTAGTTTAACTTCAATCAATAGAATAGAAAATACTAATTTAATATTTGATTCCTTTCCCAACATCACATAGTTTTCAACTAAGTGTTGAAGTTAGCATTTTGGTAGCTTGATGGTAGATCTGCAGAAATAAAGGTTTTTCATTCCACTGTCCTTCACAGATCTGTGAGGATTATCCATCATGTCCTCGAATTTTGGGATTAACAGCTTCCATTTTAAATGGGAAATGTGATCCTGCTGAGTTAGAGGAGAAGATCCAGAAACTGGAGAAAATTTTGAAGAGCAATGCTGAAACTGCAACTGATTTGGTGGTCTTAGACAGGTATGTTGCACAATTACAGCTGTTAAATTGATACTTGCATTTTAATTTTGGATAGAAGAATAATGCAGTAGCAGTATGTTGTCTTAAACTTCAGAAGAGTTTGGGTGCATGTGGTGCCATTACTTACCTCTATTTGGGATGGAGATGGGATGTTAAATTGCTTTTCAAACAACCGGTGCTGAAGTATGTCTTTTTCCTTAAAGTTAGTTCAGAGGCCGATTTGCCTTGATATTCAGAGATTTTCTGCTGTTGTGAGGGATAAACAAATGAACAAACAAAACAAAACAAACCCCAAACAAGCCCAGAACAAAAACTACTCAGCAAAATGACTGAACAAAACCCACCTCAAAAGACTGAACAAGCAATAAAACACAATCAAGCAAAATGATATTAACCTCCTTTTTAGAGGGGATGTTAGAAAGAAGAGGTTTTTAGAATGAAGTATTTGGGATGGTGGAGACTTGCTTACTGAAGTATTTCAATGTATAGTTACTAATTCATAATGGGGAAAAAATGTACTTGGATACACTTCATGTTGCTGTTATGTGCTATATAAACTGGCCAGGCTGAAATACCTCTGACTTTCAGAAGCTGTGTTTAACTTGATCTTTGCTCTCAATTAAGATACACTTCTCAGCCGTGTGAGATTGTTGTAGACTGTGGACCATATGCTGATAGAAGTGGGTTGTATGGAAGATTATTGATGGAATTGGATGAAGTGCTTACCTTTCTGAATGACTGTAACATATCTGTACATTCAAAAGAAAGAGATTCTACCTTAATTTCTAAGCAGGTAAGGACATAAAGTTTGTGAAAAAACTGGGGAATAGAAGTCTTACTACTGGGTATTTTTGCCATGTATATTACGTTACTAAAATGTTCTGAGCTAACCATTGTAGACTGTCTGAGAAAAAAGACTTCTGATTTTTCTAACAATGCAGATCTTTACATAAGTGAGTGGAGCTTAATTCTCAACCATTGGTTAGAACTTTATCTAGTTTGCTATTCAGATTTCCTTAAGGCAGTGAAATAATTCTGCACCCTGATGTTATGGGTCCTTATTTTGGAAAATAAGAATTTTATGTCTTCTGCAATCTGCCATCACTTAAGAATAATTTAAGAAGTGGAAGGAATGCCTCAGGAAATGCTTGGACAAACTGTACTCAGATATATTAAAAAATGATAAAGTAAGAATTCAGACAAAAATTGCAACCATAGATATACAATTTCTGCGATTTCTACAAATTATCTTGGAATAAACATTCTGGAATGGAGTTTGACCTTCAAACCTGTCCCTAACTTTCTGTGTTTGCCTCTGTGTTGTCATGTTAGATGGCAGAGTCCACATGGCCCGATGCAAGGGACCTGTTACAAATGGGGTCCAGGCAGTGGGTTTTTTCGCCCCCTTGAGCATTGCTTCCTGAGGTACAACGGTGTATGTACACTGAGCCTTTGTTTAAGCAGTCAGTAGCCAGTTACATTTCTACAATAATCCATGAGGAAGTTGAGGAACATATTTCTTCAGCCCAATGTATTCCAGTTTCCTTTAACATTGCTAAAAGCCTGGCATTCTGACACTGTCCAAAAAACCATTTTTTGGGTCAGAGTGAAAAATGATACATAAACCAGTCTATCACAGATGTGTAGGATGAGAAACTCCTCTATACTTCTGTGATAAACTTACAATGTAGTAGACTATTATCAGAAATGCTAGTGTCTGGGGTCAGTCCCCAGGATTTGCATAGTATGGAGGAGTGGATTAGCTGCTATGCTTCTAATGTATGTAACCCACTGTGGTTGTGTTCTGATCTAGTACCTCTCTAAGAAGATGGAGGCACTAATATTAAGAAATAGTTAGTTTTCAACCTGAGATGCCTTCTGTCTTGGTAGTGGAGAGCATCAAACCTCTACGTGCAGTTATAATTAGTATAGATAAACTTTGCCTATAATTAAATCTTAGAGCCAGTAGGCTTAATGGGGGATAAAGTAAAGAGAATACTAATATCTTCTTTCTCACACAAGGGAATAAAGAAGGGAAATAAAAGCAGGAACTGAAAACTCTGTGTTCCCGAGTGTTGCTATAGTTCTGTCATAGTTCTTCTGTGGTACATGCAAATCCTGATTCTTAATAGTAGTGATTGGTTACACTACTTCTGTTTGTTTTCTCTATTTGATTCTTTAGTAGGAGACCATTTGCCATCAGATAAAGATATTGATGATACCGCTTGCTTCTTCAGGAGAGAATCACTTGTTAGCAGATAGTGCCTATACTGTGCAATCTGAACAGGGCATAGTTCTCTCCCAGTTTGCTGTTTGTTAAATATCACAGTATCACCGAGGTTGGAAGAGACCTCAAAGATCATCAAGTCCAACACGATACCACAGACCTCAAGACTAGACCATGGCACCAGGTGCCACGTCCAAAGCTGCCTTGAACATCTCCAGGGACGATGACTCCACCACCTCCCTGGGCAGCCCATTCCAGTAGTGAATGAATATTATTATAAGCAATAACAACTTCTACTTTGTCTGTCTAGTTGCCTTAAGGAGTATTCTCCATTTTAGTGTAATTATCTTCATGTAAATGTCAGTTTCCAGTTCCATAAAATTGTGGAATATTGTTTTAACTTGCTGTTGAGGGTTTGGTGAGGTTTTTTTGAGATTTGGGAATACACACATTTCTGAGTTCAGTAGCAGTAATTTAAGGGAGGCAAGCGCAACTTACTTCGTTAGAAAATGACAAAGTTCCCAAGGTCACCTAGATAACAAAAGCAGACTTCTAAACATTTTTTGCTAGAGAGTAAGTGTTCTGATCCTTAAAAAGATAGTACTATAAGAGAAACAAGATCCCAGTGTTAAGCGAATAAAGAGTTCATGACTACGCTCTTTGAACTGATATTTGAATTCATGTGTTGTAGATACTGTCAGACTGTCGAGCTGTGTTGGTTGTTCTGGGACCGTGGTGTGCAGATAAGGTAGCTGGGATGATGGTGAGAGAGCTACAAAAGTATATCAAACACGAACAAGAGGAGCTGCACAGGAAATTCTTATTGTTTACAGACACTTTCCTAAGGAAAATACATGCACTCTGTGAAGAGCACTTCTCACCTGCCTCACTTGACCTGAAATTTGTAACCCCAAAAGTGATAAAACTACTTGAAATCTTGCGCAAATACAAACCATATGAACGGCAGCAGTTTGAAAGTGTTGAATGGTATAACAACAGGAATCAGGATAACTACGTGTCTTGGAGTGATTCTGAAGATGATGATGAGGATGAAGAAATTGAGGAGAAGGAGAAGCCAGAGACTAATTTCCCATCTCCCTTTACTAATATTTTATGTGGAATTATTTTTGTGGAAAGAAGATACACAGCAGTTGTTCTAAATAGGTAAAACCCCAAAATTTTTTCTTTTTTTTTTCTTTTTTTTTTTTTTCACCCCCCCAATTTAGAAAAAAAAAAAAGGGCAAGCAGCTTTATCTGCCAGTACATGGATGTTAATGTCATGGTATCTTGTATTTTCGGAACTCTATTTTAAACTTGGTTTACTGGATCTGCATCAAAAAATAACCAAAAAAATAAATCCAGGGTGCATTTACGTGAGGTGGATAGGAAGAGTGTGTCTTTGAACGTTGGTACTTCAGGGCTTATTTTGAACCTGAGTTTGTAATTTGATTACTTCAACAAGCAAAATCTTAAACGCTGTACTTAACCTGTAAAAGAACCATACACTGATTCATCTAAATCAGTCTTTGTGTTTGTAATGCATGCTGGAAACTTCTCTAATATAGTGAATGCAATACCTCTGGAAGTGTTACCATTGCCTTACTAAATCACATAATTATATGATCCAAGTCTAGAGAAAATTAAGTTTGTCCTTGCACAAATATCTCTTTAAGATTTCCCAGCACTACCTTTTAACAGGTGGTGCTTATAGAATGCCAGTTCAGTCAAACACAGTATTTTCTTAGTCTCCACCAAGAAAAATACAAACCCTGAAATAATTGCCAAGATACATTATCCAATACTAGAGTTCCTTATCAGCTCTTATTCCTGAGTGTGATCTGTGTTGGTTACACCTATTTGCCACGAACGTATAAATGACACCTGATTTATTCACCAATCGTGATTTGGGGTCCTGATACTTGAGCTAGATCAAGTAGCCAGATTCTGACATCCTTAACCTTTAGGCACATTTGGCACATGTTACTGGCAGTGAAAAAATAAAGCTCTGCGTAACTTTATGTGTTTCTGAGGGCTAACTACCAGACCCTCAAAATGCCCCTTTATCTCATGTGAGACACCTGGTCTCAAAATACCTGGATGATTAGCAGGCCTGAACTGTCAGAATTAAGTCTTGAGTGGAGAACCTCACTATAGGCTCATTTCAGTTGAGTGCATTTAGTTCAAGATCCTCTGCTGATTTGTAGACATATGTAATCTTGTGTATACAGGTGGAAAGGCTGTCTCCTGAATAAGGAAGTCCTGGATGTTTGAATTAGTATGTGAAAGATGCTGGAGCAGTAAACCAGTATGGATCATTACACAGAACTACATTTAAGCAGAATTGAATTTTTTCTTAGAACATATTTATTATGGCTGTATTTAGAGTAGTCCATCATGACTAAAGAAGGAATGTGTTGTACTTCTTACTGGAAGAGGTTGACCAGAGAGGTTGTGGAGTCTCCTCCTTTGGAGACTTTCAAAACCTACCTGGATGTGTTCCTGTGTGGCCTCCCCTAGGTGATCCTAGGTAAAGAGGAGGGATTTCAGTCGTTTTGCAAGGATAGAAAGGACAGAGAGAACTTTGCTGTTTTCTGTCTCATTTGGCAGCAGTGGCAGGCATGTGGCTGGAAACCAGCACAGCACCCATCTTGTTATGTGTGAGGCACAACCGCTAAAAATGTAATTGAGAAAGGTTTGAAGTGTTTTCGGAGATATGCACACTGTGCTTTGCACCTGAGAATGAATGTAGTGGATATGCTAAGAGTAAAGTGGTATGGGACCAACCATAGTGAGACATGCAAGGATAGTACTTTTTTGTCTATGACAACTTGTTTGGGTGTGTGTTTATGGTTTTTTTTTTTAATTTGGTCTGCTGCTCAAATACCTGTTATGATTGAGAAATCCCAGATTATGTCCATGCTGAAAACAGATTAACTAAGGATGCTACAGTATGACTACTTTGTACAATGTAATTACACTTTTAAATCCATAAATGCCTAATTCTAGATTCAGTTCATTGCTTATACAAGCAATCTTCTGCCTTGTCAGTGAAATCAGAACACTGCATAAGACAGCTTTTTCTGCTTCTGTAACCTACAGAACGATATAGGGCAGTAAACTTGAGAGTATGGACTAACTTCATATTTCTGTTCAGTGTTTTCTTCAAAGAATTTGATTAAGTTCTCTAATTGCAATTACAGTTTGGGCTAATTTCAAAAGTAATGCACATCTCACTGGGTAGGCTAAGCACTGCTCTTTAGGAAAACAAGACAACATTGTATTGTTAGTACACCTGAGCAGAACACTTCATGTGAAGGAGAACAGTATGTTTTAACTGAAAAATTAGCACCTTATGTTGAGGAAGCAGTTACATCTTTCTGCTAAGATAATTTACAGAAAGTGAGATTAACTGAAGTGGTTAGGAGTAGTGTGTCCTAGAGTAATAGACTGGTTTTGCTGTGATAGGTTTAAAGTATGATACTGGCTATGGATGCACTGTTACTTTCTTCAGAGGTTTTCACTAGAAGTAGAGTTTTTATTGAAGACTAAGGTCGGTCTGTTTGTTGCCATAGCTTAATTGGCACACTTCTGTTTTTTTTTTTTCTTCTAATATAGGTATTGAAAACAAAAGATGTATTTTTTTCTGGGTTGCTTGACTTATAAAAAATGCATATAATATTTTTAGGTTGATTAAAGAAGCTGGCAAACAAGATCCAGAACTGTCTTACATCAGTAGCAATTTTATAACTGGACATGGCATTGGCAAGAACCAACCTCGAAACAAGCAGATGGAAGTAGAATTCAGAAAACAGGAAGAGGTACCTTGAAATAAAATAATTTAAACTAGCTGTACGTTATGAACCTTTTTTTTCGTGTGTGTGTATCTTTAAAAACCCAACAGGCAGAGTCTAGGGTACAGTTACCAGAAGTTTGGGGAATACCCTTGGTGATGTTCTTAATTTAAAAAACAAAACCTAGCAACAAATATATTTGAAGATATTGCTTGTCATAATCTGCAAACATAAAAACTTGATGTAAAGTAGTCTTTGTGTCTTGTCAGATCATCGGCTATTTATTTTCTGCATTGAGTTAGTTGTAATACAGGAATACTGTTAAGATTTCTGACCTTTTCCACACTTAAGCTGATTTTATATTTATCTTTGCTGAAAGTGAATTTGATAAATCATTAAATGATATAAAACCTCTTAGTTTTGACCTCACTTAACAACACGCAAAGTATTTCAAAAGCAAATGCACTCACTCCTTGTAGCTTGTCTCCTTGGCCTCCTCTCCTGCCCCAGTCTTAGTATTATTTATTTAGTAGTATAAATATCAGAAGTAACAACTCTAGAATGTGCTCCACCTCTTGAGGAGCTTTCAGCTTCAGAAATTGTTGGAAAATATGCAGTTCCGAAAGCAACATTTTAATTTTTAATTGTTTTTTTATGTACTACAGCTGAAAGATTGTAAATAAATAGGTGGGATCCTTTCTGTTGCTACTGACTGTACTGGCTTTCTGGATTCCTGTAATACTATGTACTATAGCTAATTCCTGGAAAGCTACATTTTTCTG
This sequence comes from Eubucco bourcierii, assembly GCA_013396675.1. Lineage (NCBI taxonomy): Eukaryota > Metazoa > Chordata > Aves > Piciformes > Ramphastidae > Eubucco > Eubucco bourcierii. The sequence continues at coordinate 6,879 of VWZE01006166.1, read as the reverse complement.
ATTAAAATAGTTTCAGTGTGTCTTTTGAAAAGATTTTTTTTGTGATAGATTTGCATATTTAGGCAAACTTTTTGAAATGTCTGAATCACTTTGCTTTTTTATTGGCTTTTATAAATCTGATAATGGAAACAGATTTCAGAATCATCTGTTGAATTTTTCTTCATTACTTTTGCAGGTTCTTAGAAAATTTCGAGCACATGAGACCAACCTACTTATTGCTACTAGTATTGTAGAAGAGGGTGTTGACATACCAAAATGCAACTTGGTAGTGCGTTTTGATTTGCCCACAGAATACCGCTCCTATGTACAGTCTAAAGGAAGAGCTAGAGCACCAATTTCCAATTACATTATGTTAGCAGACACAGACAAAATCAAAACTTTTGAAGAAGATCTTAAGACCTACAAAGCAATTGAGAAGGTATGAGGTCAAAGGAATGTACCTGGTTTTGTTAAATGTATCATAGTATTTTTAAGGGAAAAATCTCTCATCACGTTCTGTTCTTGAAATGTTAAGATCCTCAGAAACAAATGCTCAAAATCTATTGATACCAATGAAACCGAAACTGATCCCATTGTTGATGATGATGATGTGTTTCCACCCTATGTGTTGAGGCCAGATGAGAACAGTCCAAGAGTTACTATTAACACTGCTATTGGACACATAAATAGGTAAGAGGCATGTTCATGTCAAAAAGTAAATTTCTTGTGTTTGAATAGAAACTTTATTAGTCTGTCTCATGACATGGATGCATAGACTGATACATTGTACACATTCTCTCTTGGGAATCCTGATGGGATCTTCTCTTCTGAAGAGGTCAGAGTAATTTGAAGGGATAGTTTACTTTTTGTATTTTTATCCCACACAGGTTCTAGCTTCAAGGAATGTAATGCTTCCTATTCCTGCCTGATTAACAGCTGACAAGCTCTTGACAGGCTAACTTTAAAAATAAATAAGAGTGACTGTAGTGAAATCTTCCAGTTCTAATATTCACATTTGTAGTTGCAATCTGTCATCACATTTTAAAACATAGTAAGCAAGCTGAATTTACTGCAAGTTCACAAGACAGGATGGTGTACCTCCCAGGGAGCTAACCAAATACCATCTTTGTAAGGTCATGGCAAATAGCAGTTTCTCACTGACAGGAAAAGGTAGATGTTAGGACACTCCAAAAACAGCAAGAAAGAAGATCCAGGGAGCTAACAGACCGGTTAGTTTTACCTTAGTCTATAATATTCCATGTGACCAAATTATTATAGAACAGTTTCCAGGCACAAAAAAGAAAAGGGGATTGACAGTAACAAACCTTTTTTTTGAAAGCAGATTTTGCCTGATAAACATTGTTGTTTCTTGTGTGATGAAGTAATTGACTGTGAACAGAGGAAAAGCAGTGAATGTCATTACCAAAGTACAGCTTTTGATGAAACTGCTATAGTATTTGAGTAGTCAGATTCTTGAGCTGCAGACCATTTCAGTGGACCTCCTAATGGCTCATTATGGTTTGACAGCAACACATTTGCATTTGTCACCCAAGTTTGGGGAGAGGAAAGTAAGTGTAGTGGAGGAAAGGCTACTATTCAGATAAGTACTCATGACAAATAGGAAGAGTAGAACAGCAGTAAGCTCAGGAGGTTAAACAAAGAGAGATGCCAAACACTGGGATCTGAGATGAAATGGTCCTGTGGATCATTCCAAACTTGGAAATACCTTGCTGTAGACAAGTTTTATAGTGAAGGATTTGAAGGTGTCCTGCTCAGTAGTTGGTTGAATATGAGTCGGCAGTATAACCTTGTAGTGCTCAATATGGTCTCAAATCATGTCGTGGTGTTCACACTGAAATGTATTTAGGTTTCAGTTTGCAGGTTTTGATAATTTGTAACATGTTTTGTCAACATAGGTACTGCGCTAGATTACCAAGTGATCCATTTACACACTTAGCTCCCAAGTGTAAAACACGAGAACTACCTGATCATACGTTTTACTCTACTCTCTACCTGCCAATCAACTCACCTCTTCGAGCTTCAATTGTTGTAGGTATTTGGGGAAGGAAAAGCATGGAAATTAAGTGTTTGTATAGATGTCTGTTCTGTTTTTATTATTAGTTTCTTTGTTAATGAAAGTCACTTTTTCTTTTCCTGTACTGTGCTCTGTAGCTATATTTAAGTCACTGTTAACAGAAACAAACATAAATCATTCTGTTGTAATGTATTTTCCAGCAACTACTGTTTATTCCAAAGGTAAAAATACTTAAATATTTTTTCCTACTGCAGTGTTTTTTCACACCTTTATGTATCGGGTGTAGGAAAACATCCTTTATTGGTTTCAATCCATAATGTGTCGAGTTCCTGAAACTTTGGCTTCTGTGGGAAGAGCAACATAAGCCTGAATATATTCACAAGTTTTGCTTGCCTCATATGTTTGTGTATAAGTAATGATGTATTCAACAACGAGAGTTTTTAAAGAAATATTTAAATGTTTGTAGGGTCCTCCAATGAGTTGTGCAAGACTGGCTGAGAGAGTTGTAGCTCTTATTTGCTGTGAAAAACTACACAAAATTGGTAAGAACCAGAAAAGCAGCATCCCTTTGGTAAAGGTTATTACGTAATTGATAATGGTATACAGATGTCATGCGTAGCCACGCATTTCTACTATAACATCCTTTCTGCTGCCTCATTTTATCATATAATCATGTTTTTACTAATTTAGCTTAAACTTCCTGCAGCCAAAATATAACTTTTTTTTTAGTGGTTTGTAACAAAATACAATATAAACCACACAGCTCTTAATTTATTATCTTCTCTAATATCCTTGTTCCAAAAATGAAACACTGAAAGATTTCTTCCGCTCTCTTGTTTCTAGTAAGTGTAACGGAGCATATTCTTCAGTGTGGAAAGTTTTAAAGAGAATTCTATGTTATATGTGTTTCAAAATACAGAAGATTTATGTATCTTCCTTAAAAAAAAATAATCAACAAACAAAAAACCAACAAAAACAAAAATTGTAGGTCTGGGGTTTGTTTGGGTTGGGTTGGTTTTTTTTGTTCCGTGTTAAACCTTCTATTCATACGAATTTCGTGATCAAATGTATCTAAGAATAACACTGTGACGACTCAACTCTGTATTGAGAGTACACATTAAACAGTAGTAATTCCCTTTTTAGAGTGATACAGAAATATAACTGTTTCCTCTTCCTAAGCATGTGAGTGATATTTAAATGAGTGTTTCACAGACTCACACAGTCACAGAATGGTAGAGTGTAGAAGGGACATCTGAAGACCATCTGGTCCAGCCTCCCAGCTAGAGCAGGATCGGCTAGAGTAAATCACATAGGAACACATCCAGGTGGGTTTTGAATGCCTCCAGAGACAGAGATTCCACAACCTCTCTGGGTAGCCTGTTCCAGTGCTGTTCCCTCTAAGTGAAAATTATTTCCTTTGTGGTTACATAGAACTTCTTGTGTTCCAGTTTTTGTCCCTTGCCCCTTTTCTTGTCACTGGGCTGAGAAGAGTCTAAACAGACCTGTCTCTCTCAGCCTTTTCTTGTAAGGCAGGTGTTTTAGTGCCTCTAGTCATCTTAGTAGCTCTCTGCTGGACTCTTTCAAGTAGTTCCTTTTCCCACTTGCACTGAGGAGCCCAGAACTGGGCACAGTATTCTAGATGAGGCCTCGTCAGGGCAGAGTAGTGGGGAAGAAGAACCTCCCTCAACCTGCTGGACACACTCTGTTGGCTCATCATCAGTCTGGTGTCCACCAGGAGTCCCAGATCCTGTTTTCCCAGAGCTGCTTTCCACCAGGTCAGCCCTCAACATATATTTCAGTCAGTGGTCACTTTGTGGGCAAAAGTTAGTTTTCTTTTAATACTCTAATTATAGATTTATTTTTTTTTTTAAATTTCAGAGACTCTTACTGTAAGTACTTTTTTGCCAAAAAATCAGCTTTTATCACTCTTCCTCAAAGTGGTAGCTTGCAGAACCTTGCAGTAGTATTTTTAAAACTTAAGTGAGTTGTTTTCATGAACAATCACATCTGCTGTGTTAGTATCTGAAGGAACCAGAATTTGATTGATAGTAATTGTATTTCTTCGCACTCTTTCATAATATTCAGGTGAACTGGATGATCATTTGATGCCAGTTGGTAAAGAAACGGTTAAATATGAAGAAGAGCTTGATTTACATGATGAAGAGGAAACCAATGTTCCAGGAAGGCCAGGCTCTACAAAACGAAGACAGTGCTATCCTAAAGCTGTTAGTATCATTCACAGCCGTTCACATCTCTGGTCATATGCTTTGTGTACTGATAAAGCAAAACTGCCAATATGTAATTTTTCTCTGATAAGAATCTTTTACATGTTTGCCATTCATAGTGGAAATATTTTATGGTTTTAACTGCATGGAAACTTGCGCTATTACTTGAGTGAGCTTAAGGAGTGCTGTGGAAGCATGCCTATAGTTCAAAGAACATAACTTTCTCTAAAACTAAATGATTTTATTTGCCTTGTATAGAACAAGTACAGGAGGAAAAGGTTGTCCTGCATTAATCTCTAAAATCTTTTTAAGTTCTCTTGTAAGTGTACTTAAGCAAAGGAGGAATTACTGGCTTTCGAGACACATAATTGAAGATCGAAGGGGATACTCAGGGAATCAGACTTGCTAGACACTAAAGGCAGTCAGTTTTGTTTTCTTTTTTGTCCCCCACTTGTTTGTTGTTTGTTTTGATTTATTTTGTTTGGTGGTTTTTTTAAGATACTTGGTTTAATTTTATTTTGACTTTCCTGGTTGAACACAGATGATTTTTTTTTCCAGGTTTTGGGTTAATCTTAGAATATCAAATAAGCATACTTTTAACTTTTTTTTTTTCTTACTTTAAAAATACATAATATACTAAAAGGGTCACGTATAACATAGTCTATAGCTTCACAATATTGAATGACTTACACAGTATCACAGTATCACCAAGGTTGGAAGACACCTCAAAGATCATCAAGTCCAACCCATTACCGCAGACCTCAAGACTAGACCATGGCACCAAGTGCCACGTCCAAACCCGCCTTGAACATCTCCAGGGACGGTGACTCCACCACCTTCCTGGGCAGCCCATTCCAGTAATCAATGACTCTCTCAGTGAAGAACTTTCTCCTCACCTCCAGCCTAAACTTCCCCTGGCATAGCTTGAGACTGTGTCCTCTTGTTCTTGTGCTGGTTGCCTGAGAGAAGAAGGTAACCTCCTCCTGGCTATAACCACCCTTCAGATAGTTGTAGACAGCCATTATCTATAGATCTACTCTGCAACTTCCCTCTTTCTGCAGTTGTTACAGGTTCTGTGTACTGTCCTTTCAACGAACAGATAATGCATTCAGAAAAAAATGCATTGCAGCCTCTGGTAGTTGCATTTCATGGGGAAACTGGTAGCATTTGGTCACATGTAGGAGTGTCAGCACATGCAGTAGTAGGCTACAGTGCTGTGGATTCGTGTGCAGCTTCAGTTGTGGCTACTGTCCTTGAGTAATTCCATTCTTACCATCCTCCATGTGCCCCAATTTTACTAGTACTTTTAAATAATTGTTATTATGAAAGCTTAGGAAAGGATACTGTGGCATCACAGTATATTACAGAGGGAATGACAGACAAGAAAACCTTTTTTTCTTGTGTGATGGTTCGGGAGTTCCCTGCCCCCCCCACTTTGTAAAATGACCCAGACTAGAACTCAACCGGCTGGAACTTAAGTGATGAAGCTCTGTTTACAGCTTTGCACAGTGTACAAGCAGATATATAGACTATATACAGGAATAGTTACAGAAACGTACAAGTTAAAGGTAATACAGAAACACAACACCCCTCCCAGAAATCACAAACACCAGGAGGGGCTCCCAACCACCCTTCCACCTTCTCCCCACCCTTGTACCTTATCCCAAGGTTTGCCTTACGCACAGGGTAAGTTATGAGGATCGGCTAGGGGGGTTAGAAGAAAAGTGGTTAGTGAAAATTAATTGGCAGAGGAGCCAGAGCCAGAAGCTGCTCTCCCAACAAGAGAAAAACAGAGACTGACTTATCTATATGTTTTGGTTATTGTTCCCAAACAATTTTTTTCAGCAAGCGTATGAGTGAAGTAGACATGATGTCTTCCTTTCACAGCCTATAGTGTAATTTTCTCTATTAAGATATTCTAATTAGCCTCAAACCAGCATATCTTGCAAGGCTTGACAGTGAATCTTTCACATTGTTTCATGTTTTTTTGTCACGCATGTCTTTCACTGTCCTCTTACCTCACCAGTGGCTGTTGTAATAGAATTGACTAAAACACATTCAAAGGAGTTGATTTGTCAAGTGATGCATCGTTCTTTCTCAGTTATTATTTTTAATACAGAATGCCAGGATAGTTTTCCTTGCTTTTTGTACTTTTCACATCTGGAAAGAAGCTTTGGCAAATGCGAAGGTCTAAAAGATTCTCTTGGGCTTAATATAGTTATTAAACTTATGAGTAATTTTCCATTAAGCCACGGCCATTTGGCTACAGTATAACTTTAAAATCCAGAGCTACATATATTGCAATTTAATTTTAGATAAACAGGAGGAGCATTTTTGAGACCTACAAAGTAATGGACTCTTATCAAACATAATGCATGATTCTTAAGGTCTGTGACAAACGTGAGCAACAGAGCTAGAAGTGCTTGTGACTGTTGTGAGTATTCATATCTGAAGACAGAATTGCTTTTAGAAAACTTCAGTTTTCTAACTTTTAGTTAAAAAACTTCCAGTAGTGCCTGGGCAGTGGGGCACAGTTTTTGTTTGTTTGTTGGGTTTTGGCGGGGGGTGTTTTGTTTGTTTGGTTGGTTTTTTGTTTGCCCTGAGTGTATATGTGAAGGTTTGAGAGTTCCCCCACCCCCC
>VWZE01006152.1:218-14473 GCA_013396675.1 Eubucco bourcierii | reverse complement strand
TCTCCATGACCTTTCAAAAAATGGTCAAGAGTGGCTTCGGCAATAACCTCAGCCAGTAACTTCAGCACTCATGGTTGCATCTCGTCATGGTTTTGTGGGTGCCCACCTTGTCTGGGTCATCTCTAACTCAGTCATCCCTGACTAAGACTTTCTCTCACCTCCAAGAACTGAAGTCTGGCCTTGACAGTAAAGACTGAATCTAAGGCAGCATCCAGTAACTCTGCCTTCTCTGTATTCTCCATCATTAGGGCACCCACCTCATTCAGCAGCCGGCCCACATTTTGCCTGTTATTCCTCTTCCTGCCAGTGCATACTTGAAGAAACCCTTTCATTTAGTCCATGATGCAGGATATCAAGGTTAAAATACACTGGAGTTGCTTCTTTTCAGGCAGATTTGGGTAGTTTACCCCCTCAGGAACAGCGGCTTGCACAATGAGAATATCCTGAACGTGTGGATTTGTGTCATTGTATGAGAGACACAATAGTGCACCCATTATACGATTGGTAATGGGCTATAGATTGCAGAACAATCAAGACAGAAACACATGAGAACAACTAAAAAGGATTGCTTTTAAGCAATATCCGTATCCTTCACACAGTTATCTGCAAGCTGCTACACAGCACACACCTCTTTGGTGCCTGCATTTTTTACATTCCAATTACATCATACTTGTTTCTCTCAATTCTTTTGTTTTTGAAGAAAAATGGAGAATCGTTGCTGCCCATGCAAGTGTACGAGCTACTACATGATGCCTATTAGAACAAATAGGAAGTCTGAAAGCAAAATCTATGCTAATTAGTAGATATACTGAAGGTAAGTAGCAAGTCTTAAAGGTACTGATGTAAATTAAAATAGAGGGTTCAGCTTATTTCAAAGACATGAATAAATAATCTCCACTAAGGTTGACAAGTGTGAACATTTTCAGGTTTAAAGATTAATCCGTAACTTCTTAGCCAGAACAAGAATGCTACCCCAACCACAATATCACCACTACCACGCTGTAAAGCGGAGTCTGTCCTATTCCACATCTTTTTTACAGCCTTTGCATGCCTTAAGGGACCAGTCATTAAAAGGTCACTTCAGAAATAAATTACTTTCTCCCTTGTGGCAAGTTTCTATGAAGTAAAAACCTAATGTTGACACTTCCCCACAGCAGGGTATTTATTGTCTGTTCCAGACAGGGCAGCAGGGCTATTAATCTGATGGCAGTAACAGAGGCACACAGCATAAACCAGAAAAATAACAGAACTGAACAGGCACAGCTAGGAATAATTAACTTCCTCTCTGCCATTCACACCACCTCTAGACATAAGCACAAATGAAGGCATCAAACAAGCCTTGCCTTCCTGCCTCATTCCTTCTTTACTCATCTCTGTAGTATCTGCTCCTGGAAAGCTAAACCTGGTAGGAGAATTATTAAAATCCTAATCATCAAGAGCAAATGGTGCTTGAAACAGAAAAGCAGATATGCTAGACAAGTATTTTAAGGGAAGCAAGCTTCCATAAAAACATTCAATTCTCTTGGATAAGATCAACTCTTGTCTACTACAACCCTTTTCTGAATTTACTGAATTCTCTAACACCTGAACCCAAAGACACAGGGTGTGAAATACAACCTTTTAAATCAATTTATTTTTCTCTCACACGAAGCATAAAATTCAAAACAACAGTATCAAAAGAGTAATATTATTTATAGCTTTCTCACATATGTTTATTCATCATTATGTTGACAGATTTGTAGAGTAGTCTTGAATAGGCAACGCAACTCAACTAGAACATGCATAAGTTTAGACAGACAGCAGTTAGAATCCTTCACCTGAACAATCTGCCAGTAGACAAGAGAAAGAACGGAGAAAATACCAATATCATGCACAATCCCACAGACTGCATATACTTAGTACATGTGAAGCAAAACCAAGCACCACTTACTTCAGATTTGGAGGACATGTTCTCCTCTGTGTCAGAATCATTTGGATCCACAATATCATCAAATGGTGGCAATGTAGACGTCTTCCTTTCCAGAGCATCACTTTCAATTTTGACTTTCCCCACCCTAAGTTGAGATTTATCCTTTGTTTGCTTTTTGTCAGTTGAACAAGTAAGTACGAGTGGTGGGGCATTAGAAAAACTTTTGAACAATGAATCCGAGCCACTTTTTTTCCTTTTTTTGACAGAAGGTTCATCAGAATCCAGAACGGAAGACCTTTTGATGGGGGTCTTCTTTTCATGCTGTTGCCCACATGTTATGGTAAGGACGGCAGCATTTTCAGATTTCAGCTCCTTAGACATGGGTTTTGGTTCCTTGAAGGCCATTTTAGGAACTATTTTTTCATCTTTTAGTGGTTTGTTTTCTTTGGGTTTCTTAGATGATTCTTTGGAAGATTTGCTGTGTTCCCTGGAAGGATCTTTGAAGGCACTTTTATGTTCTTTTGAGTCTTTAGAAGTTTTCTCCTTGTGCTCCTTAGTTAATTTGTGAGTCTTTGAAGAAGTGTTACTACTGCTGCTGCTGCTGCTATGTGTGTTCAGAATCCTAGCTGGGTCCTGCAAAAAGGGGATGCAAAATTTCACTTCCAAGATAAAACACCAAAAATACAGAAAAAAAGAGAGAACCACCCTTATAGCCTCAAAACACAGATACAAAATGGACAGGATTCACATTAACAACTTGGAACTGCAGGTTGAAAAAAACAAAAACTGGGAGTTCACAACTTGAGTGGAGACTAAGCAAGTGTGATTAGACTGTTCTGGACAAACTGGGGATTGAGCCCTTTTTGTCATATTTGCTTGTTGAATTCTCTATCACAGAGTACTTAGTACTATAAATCTGAGACATCCAATCAGGTCATTACTGCTGCTCAACAGGTGGCACGTTTGTAGAATAAAACAATTCTACAACTGTACAGCAAGCAAGATACGCTGCACTCATCTGTACGTCTTGCAAGGTCAGACTCTAATTTCACACCACAACATCTAACTCCTACTGTGATAAAATAAGAGTTTTAAAAAGCAGTGTTCTCTGAAATTCACTTTACAACTCTCCAGTTGCCGTCAGACATTAGGAAACCAATTAACAAACAAAGCAGTTGAGGGGAAGGAGAGGAGGTTTGTCAAATTTTACGAAGTCATTTAAACCATGTCAGTCTACTGTACCAAAGCACAGTACGCTTAGTCTACAAATTCAGTGATCATAAAAATGTGCATTATTTTCATTTGTAATAAAATCCCTTCTTTCCTCAGATGTTCTGTCTACTGAAATAACTTGTCCATCTTAAGCCAATTAATTTGCATTACTGTCAATGATGCCTCCTGCTCTAGAGATGAAAAGAAAATGAAGTTATCAAAAAGGAATTACTTGCTCAAATAAATTAATATTTTTGTTGAATGTAAATATGTCTAATATTGAACAAAAATGCTAACTGATTTTGGAAAAAAAAAATACATAATTTTAAAACCTTCCCAAAATACTGTGGAATTCTGTCACTTGCTAGCTGCATGATAGAGAAGAATTTGCCTGCTGCTATTTCTTCTTGCAGATTATTAGTGTCAGACATTTACAGAGTTTTCCACACTTTAGCTTGTTCATCACACCAAACTGTCATAACTAATGGCATCACAAGGATTAGAAGCAGATGGAGAATTACAAGCCTCACTGGTTTGACAGAGGATGCCAAAAGGGGGAGGAAGCATAAAACATTTTTTTTCCCCTAGTCACACATGGGAATAAGGGCTTTTGGGGTTTTGTTTATAAAATAAACCTCATTTCACTGCAGCTGACACTACAGCTCATACCAAAAGACATAATCATCCCAGCAACACTAATCAAGTTGTTACTCTATATTCTGTGCATGTAGTATTTACATAATACAGTCACAGTAATAAAATTGATTTAAAAGCAGCACAAGTATCTGTAGCTAGCCTGCAGCTATATTTCATTCTAAGAAAACACATAAAGTCTCATGCATTTCTGCCCGTCCTCTGTATTTCCAACACTAAAGTTTGGTTTAGAATCACTGTACTACAACTCAGTAATATCATCAAAATAAACACAAAACCATTGAAATACAAAGGTCTGTATTTTTTCATATATATTTGTGCTAGTTTTGCCTGGGATAGAATTAATTTTCTTCCTAGTAGTTAGCACAGTCTTGTGATTTGAATTTAGTGTGAGAATAATGTTAGTAACGCATTGACGTTTTACTCATTGAATAGTGCTTATTCTTAGGGATTTTTCAGTTTCCCACACTCTGTAGTAATCAGATGCACATGAAGTTTGGAAGAAGCATGGTCACGACAGATGACCTGAACTACCCAAAAAAGGTATTCCATATCACAGGATACTATGCTTAGTATATAAAGTGAAAGGAGTTGGTCAAGAGGGGTTGATCAGTACTCAAGGACTAGCTGAACATAGGTTAGCGGGTGGTAAGCATCTGCACTGTCTATCACTTGCCTTCCCCTGCCCCCTCTGCTTTGCTATTATCCTTTTCATTCTCATTCCTATTATAATAATCTTTTGGTTTAGTTATTAAACTGTTCTTATCACAACCTATAAGTTTCACTTACTCCTATTGATTCTCCTTCCCCTCCCACTGAGGTGCTCAGTTGACAGCTGGAGTTAAACCATACCACTAGTTTAGAAGAGGATGTGTGACAGAAAGCAAACTGACAATTACATCTTGCTTTTTTTTTAGGAGTAAATGCTAAACAAACAATACCACTTGCTTGCACTGGTTTTACTATCTTGACTGCAATTCTCCTCTAACCAGAAAACCTGTGTGGTGCTTTATAATGGCAACAGGGTAAGCAAATATTCAGAGGTTTCCATACTTAAGAGTTTAAAACTGACCTTGAAGTTACACACAAAAATTAAAACCAAGCCAAGTACATCAAAAGGTTATTGCTGCAGCAGAAAAATTCTTAAATCATTCCGTTCAGACACCTGGAGTACACACACCTACAGTTTCACTATAAACAGCTTACATCCAAGAACTACCAACTCTTTTAAGACAAATCCTGTTCCAGAGGCATGCTCAAATGAGTTTTGAACATTGAAACTGCTCCATCACTGGTGTCATTCCAAATGACAAAACCATGAATCTATTTACACATTGGTTGGAACTCTCCTCACTCCAGATGAGAAAAAAACAACAAAATGACAAAAACCCACAAACAAAACCTAACCCCACAAAACAGAAAAAAAATGCCCTAAACACCCCAAAATGAAAACAAAACAAACACCCAAAAGAAGGAGGAAAAAAAACCCCACCCAAACAAACCCTAAAGACAAAAATCCAAGGATTCTTATCACCCAGTATTATAAGAAAAACATTCAAGTTTTTTTGCTATACCACAACCAAGGTTACTTTAATGTTCTCATTTCTCCAAAACAGATGTTGATTCAGCAAGGCAGACTTCTATGACATTCTTTACAAGATACAAGAACAGTTGCTGATTAGTCTATGTTTTAAGCTGAACAGGAGGAGACAAAAAGTGCTGCTGCGAGGGGAAGAAATAACATTCACACAGACTGGCAAGAAACCATGTTTTTATATATCTCTTTCCACTATCAAAACTCCAGTGACCAGCATACAAGGTTGAAAAAATAATGACTTCAAGTAGACGTCATTGCTGGTGAACATCCCTGTTTTGAAACAAAATAGTTAAAAAGCATTCCTTTGTAAAAATTCTTATGTGATGCACAACTAATCTCCTACTGACTCCTGTAACTTTCTGGTACAGGTCAAACTCACTGAGGGCAGTCGGGTTGTTTCAGGAAAAATTTAAGATTTCAGACGTTCATTTAATAAGGACAAGATTAGCAAACTTGCACCACTCCTCAGTTGGCTTTGTCCCAATCACACTCCACCTTCCGTCAGATTTCTATACCAGGTAGAAGTTCATTGTCTGAATATAGCTCAGAAAATGACATCTCAGGTTAGTTCTGGCTCACAGTGAAGACACAGGAGAATCAACATTACAGCCGAATCCAAACAAATGATTGGGAACTGAACTCTAGGAAGTGGCCCTACCTCACAAGAGCCCCTATAACAAACAGTACAGTGTTGGAGTCATCTTAAGTATGCAAGTAGATGGAAATGCATCCTAGTCCGAACAGTCAGTTACGTCCAGCACTTCGCTTCAGCACCTGCACTTTGGGCAGATCAATTCCTTTTCAGGCATTAAGGAGTCATTTTAGAATGCACCTTCAGTCTAACCCTCAGATTCAATCTACCTCCACAACTCAATGGAAAATAATAGTAATTTTTAAAAATCATACATGTACACACCCTTTAAGGGTCACAACATCTGCATTAGAGATTGTGAGGTACTCAGGTACAATGGAAACCAGATAGAAACACAAAGAACTTCTTTCTCCTGCCCCAAATATCACAGTGGCACGTTCTCACCAACAGACACACTTAGACACTGGCACAAGTTGCCCAGGGAGGTTGTGAATGCTCCCTCCTTGGAGATGTTCAAGGTCAGGTTGGATGAGGTCTTGAGTGACCTGTACTAGTGGGAGGTGTCCATGCCCATGGCAGGGGGTTGGAACTAGATGATCCTTGACGTCCCTTCCAACCTTACCATTCTAGGATTCTATGATTCATAGTTTACTCCCTAGCTTTTCTTAAAAATTACAAGATTTGGTACAGTTACAGTACATGAAAGTTATTGATAAAAATGGGTATTGCCCTTTGCAGGACATGCACTGCAGGATTAAACAACATATTTCACACTGACAAAATGCTAAGCAAGAAACTAAAACCCCAAAGAATGTAACAGAAAGAAGAAAAGGCATTCATGACAATTCATTCACAAAGCAAGTCACTGTGCTGCATTTCTTTGGATAAATTACAAGATACTCTTTATTCTCCCACACCCTTAATTCATTTTGTCAAACTAAAGAAATGATATGCTGTTCTGCAAAGGCCTATATATATCACACAAAAGGTTCACTAGACTATATACATCTTTAACCATCTTCTTGGTGGAGAATTCAATTTAATGTCCCAGAGATTCATGACACACTAGGTGTCTTTGAAATACCTAGTAAAGAATTAACACCTGAAAATTAAACAAAATTAAAAGAACTAAAGAAGAATTATTTTTTTTTAAATGCGGAGTGAAGTCTAAAGTATTTTAAATATTTAATAGATAAAATTATAATATATTCTCATACTCTTCACATTTTTGTAGATCACACTTAAATTAACAGAATTCCCTAATGCTAACAGCAAATCATTAGGATTCCTTCTGGGAAAGGCAGAAAAGAATTGGGATTGCCCAGAAAAGCAGTACCTTCATCAGCACCCTTTCTCACAACTATCTATCCTCTGCGTTATTTTCATGTGGCAAACATTAAGCCCACAGCAAAGAAACATCATGGTTTATTTGCACTGAACTATGTCAAGAGATGGCAAATATACCTAGAAATACTGTTTCTTCTCAAGTTAATTCCCAGTGAAAGCACCACTGGTTTAAGTGTCATCTGGCAAAGTAAGTCTCACCTTTGGCCCATGAGATGATTTCTTCTTTGTGTCAGGAAAAGACAGGGAGTTACTGGAAAGGCTGGGAAAATGGAGGCTCTGTCCTGAGGAGAATGATGTGCCATCTGACATTACCATGATCTGTTTTAAAAGGGAAAGCATGACAGTCAAACAATACTGACAGAGACAGTCTCGCCTACCTAAAAACTAGCATATCATATTGCTTGGAGAATAAAACTTCTTCAAGAAGCAACGTCCATGTTTCTTCTCAAGAAGTTAATAAAACCATGCTCTCATTTAATGAACAAACACCTTTCAGTTTCCATGCAAATATAAATCAATCCACTCAGAAAATGCTGTAACATACTGTGACTGCTCACTGAAACTCCTAGCACTCTTCCACTTGTCATGATAATGTCTAGTATGCACTGGTCACCTCATCAGCAGTAAAAGGCTGCTGACACCCCTTAATTTACACTTATTTTTATCCCATGTTTATGTGCAGCAGTCCTTTCTTTCAATTAAGCAAAGTGATGTAAGACTGTAATGGGTATAGGTAACATGGATTCTGCGGCAGTGGTGGCTTCTGTGGAGGAGAGGCCAGGGACTTTCCCAGCCACCTCCAACTGATAACCCACCACAGGACATGGTTGAGCCCCTCAGCTGAGTCGGTGGTGCCTCACAGAAAACAGGTTTAAGGAAAGACAAAACACTGTAAAAGGACACAAGGTGAGGGTGGGGGAAAATTGGGGAAGGGGGAGATGTTAAAAACTGCAGTGAAGGAGAAGTGCTCCAGGCACTGGAAAAGGTATTTCCCTGCAACTCACAGAGAGATCATGATGGAAAAGTTCTTGAAGGACTGCACCCCAATGAGAGACCCTGTGCTGGGGAAGGGGGAAAGGTGTGAGGAGAGAGGAGCAGCTTAAGAAGTTGTTATGAACTGACTGCAATCCCTATCACCCATACTCTGGTGCCACTCAGAGAGGCAGAGGAGACAGACTAGTAGTAAAGGATGGAGTGAAGTTTAGCCTGGGAAGGTAGTGATTGGAGGATGGAGGTGCTTCACCACTTCCTAGCACAGCTACTCACTTACCTATTGTTTCAAAATGCTAACTGCCAGAGATAAGTTACCTGCTATCTGAAAAGCCCTGCATGCTTGCAAAGAAGCTGCAGAGCTCTGCACCTCCAAGGAATTGTTCTCTTTCTACAGGCTCTTAACAGGCTACACTGGTTTCTTGGATGCTCTGTCTGGTCATCCTTTCTTCTTCATATGACCAAAACATCCCCCATATTGGGCACAGGGACACTGATCCATCACATGCCTCACACACATTATATTAAAGGAGTAATGGCAAGTGCAAAACCGGGATATCTAGAATGTAGATACATATAGTCCACATTACCACTCCAAGTCAAGAAGCCTACAGCTTCTTCAAAACCAGATTTCAATTTAACTGGTTTTTTGTTTGTTTGTTTGTTTTTTAAACACCACTCCAAATTAGTATTGTTGCAGACAACTTTGCTCTAAATGAATATAGCCTCATGAACATTAAGGAAAGTGTCTATGTAATAAGGATCACCTTTAGCTTCAATACTGCTGCTAGAATCCAAAGACAGAGGAAGAAGACAAAAAACACTCTCCTCCCATGACCACAGATTCATGCATATATAAATAAAAATTATTTATATATTCAAAACAATTTATGAAGTAAGATACCACACAGGGCACATAATTTTTCTCCCCAGTCTTTTGCTTCCCATCTTCCTGGACACTTAAGCCAGAGTCTGCCAAGGAAACAGAGCACTCAGAAAGCAAAAGCAATGGTGTCCTTGTAACCATTGTAGTGTTGACAGTAATTAGCTATTGTGAATCACAGTAAGTGACCTCCTTTGGACTGACTACTACTTTTTAACCTCAACTTTTCAAGAGTTTTGGTGGAATTCAGCCCAGCTGAATTAACAAAGAACGATCAGCAGCAAGAACAATAAGCCTATGTAACACATAGTGATGGAGAGTTGCATCTTATCTATTTCCTCTTAAAGATTAAATCAAATGGATGATTAAGTAAGACTGTTTTCCTTTAAATGAAACTTGATGTAATATTTTAAACCCACAAACTTCTCAGAAAATACTAACTGCATTAAAATCAAATCAAATTTTTAAAGATAAGAGAGACCTAATTTTACCCATTAATTACAGCGTATACTCATACTCTAAGTCCATGTAGAAAAAGAATACAGTTAGGAAGGTCACAGTTTGCCCTGTCTGGAAATTAAAACTTGGGAAACAAAAAATTCTTTCTCCTAGGACTGGAAGTTCCCACTCTGTCCTTGAAGCACAAATTTCTGACTCACTAAAACAAAAGTAAGATTCAGACGCTGCATAAATTTTCTTTTAAAATTCCAAAACATTCAAGTTCAGAAATATTTATATACTCATCATTATACATAGATATTCTGAAACAAATGACATTTTTTTAAAGTATATGGATTTCTGAGACATGTTTCTGGGCAAGGTTTTAGACCATTAACAGTTTCAGTATTGTGGACTGCATATTTAGGAATAAGATGCTTGTCCACAGGAAGACCTAGAGGACAGGAGGAACAGCATTACACCATCCGAGGTCAGGCAGATTTGAAAATCTGTGAGCAAAAAAATCCATACAGTTTTTAGCGGACAAAATCTGGACATTTCAAAGTGTGAGTCCTAAAAATTTCAGTGTATTGAACCTTGAAGCCTGACATATCATTACAAATCCCATGAAAAGAGAGAGAGAGCAGCCCTGAGGAAAGGGACCTTGGAGTCTGGGTTGATGAAAAGCTCAACACGAGCCTGTAGTGTGCACATGCAGCCCAGACAGCCAACCGAGTCCTAGGCTGCATCAAGAGCAGCGTGGCCAGCAGGGCAAGGGAGGTGATTCTGCCACTTCACTCTGCTCTTGCCAGACCCCACCTGGAGTACTGTGTGCAGTTCTGGAGCCCTCAGCACAGCAGGGACATGGAAGTGTTGGAGCGGGTCCAGAGGAGGGCCACAAAGATGATCAGAGGGCTGGAGCAGCTCTCCTATGAGGACAGACTGTGACAGTTGGGACTCTTCAGCCTGGAGAAGAGAAGGCTTGGAGGAGACCTGATAGTAGCCTTCCAGTATCTGAAGGGGGCCTACAGGAAGGCTGGGGAGGGTTTATAAGGTCTTGCAACGACAGGACAAGGGGCAATGGGTTTAAACTGGCAGAGGAGAGATTTAGACCGGATGTTAGGAGGAAGTTCTTTCCAGTGAGGGTGGTGAGACCCTGGAACAGGTTGCCCAGGGAGGTTGTGGATGCTCTCTCCCTGGAGGTGTTCAAGGTCAGACTGGATGAGGCCTTGAGTAACCTGTACTAGTGGGAGGTGTCCCTGCCTATGGCAGGGGGTTGGAACTAGATGATCCTTGAGGTCCCTTCCAACCTTACCATTCTATGATTCTATAAAAAAATGGCACTTGTAAGACTGAATTTTAATGTGATCAAAATTCTGTCTTACTGCATACAATAAAACTACAGACTTCACCACCTGTAAAAAAAAAAGACAAGAAAACCTCAAGTAAACTAAACTTGTTGGCCCCTCATGAAAAATAAAAAAGCACTTCTGTCTCCCAAACTGATCTCTGTGAGAAAAATAATACACTTCTCATTAAAATTCACTGTTATCAGGGGAAAAAAAAAATCTAAAAAATCACTTGCTTCTTCCTCCCTCCCTAAGAGTTAAGTAAATACTAAATAACTCCTCAGAAACCCTTATAAAATGTGGGTTGGTTTTGGTTTGTTTTTTTATTTGCCAAGATTATCTATGTATAAATCTCTTATCCTAAAATCTCTTGTATCTATGTATAAATCTCTTATCTAAAACCAGTTTTTTGGAGTTGAGATGCATCTAATTTTGGTCAAGTTTGGGAAAGACAGAACTACACATTAAGTTTAAAATACTGAAAGAGATCAGTTGATAGAATTATAGCAGCTTCTGCAATGCCTAAGTGCCACTTATCCTACCATCAGTTAAACACACAGATTGGCACATGTACTTCAACCATCCTTAAGAGCAAATTCCTACAATTACATGGCCACTCTCACAATAGCATTATATATTGATTTTCAAATATGCTATTTATATATAATTTTCAAAGTCATTTCCCCCTTTCTATGCTGTTAAGTTTATTGCTACTTCACAGACACAAAAAGCACGCACCAGTAGGTGGAGAATGCTACTACAAAGCCATGCTTAGGTCAGGCACCTGCAGCTGATACTTGTATGCTCCCACAATGAATCTCTTCACTGACAAATCCCAGCAACATTAATAATTCCTTTCCTCAGCCCCTTCTGTAAATTAACAGCAGAGAAATCACAGAATAAAGCTTTTAAAAACAAGAAATGCTTCTACACAAATATGACCAACAAAAAGAGAACTAAGAAGAATCTTTATCCAGTGTTGGATGCAAGGGGAGTACAGAGATAAAGGATAAGGAAAAGGCTAAGGCACGCAATACCTTCTTTGCCTTAGTGTTTAGTAGCAAGACAAGTTGTTCACTGGATACCCAGCTCCCTGAGCTGGAAGATAGATATGAGGAGCAGAATGAAGCCCCCATAATCCAGGAGGAGACAGTTAGTGACCTACTGCACCACTTAGACACCCAGCAGTCTGTAGTGATGGATGGCACATGCCCAAGGGTACTGATGGCACTGATGGAAGTGCTCGCATAGCCACTTCACATTATTTACCAGCAGACCTGGCCAAGAGGTCCCAGCTGACTAGAGACTGGGAAATGCGATGCCCATCTACAAAAAGGGCAGGAAAGGAGGATCCAGTAAAACAGACTCTCAGTCTGACCACAGTGCTGGGAGATTCATGGAACTGATCATCTTGAGTGCTATTACGCAGGATGTGCAGGTGATGCCTGCAGGATGTGCAGGTGCAGATGATGCCAAGTCCTTCCAGATGTACCTGATACCCTATAACAAGGTAACCCAATTAATGAGGGAAAGGTTGCTGGACTTCAGCATTTGACACTGTCTTCCAGAACATCCTCCTGGAGAAATTGGTTGCTCATGGTTTAGATGAGTGGACACTTCACTGGGTTAAAAATAAAGGACTAGAAGGCTGGGCCCAAAGAGTGGTGGTGAATTAACTCAAATCCAGTTTGTGGACAATCACAAGTGGTGTTTCCCAGGGCTCAGTATTTGAGCTAGCTCTATTTAGTATATTTATCAATTATCTGGACAAGAGTATTGAGTGTACCCTCAACAGGTTTAGGGATGACATTAAGTGTTGATCTGCTTTAGTGCAGGAAGGCTCTACAGAAAGCTATACAGGCTGGATCACTGGGTTGATGCCAGCTGTACAAAATTCAGCAAGGTCAAGTGCTGGGTTCTGCACCTGGGTCACAACAAACCCTTGCAATGCTACAGGGTGGGGAAGAGTTGGCTGGAAGGCTGCTCAGTAAAGAATGACCTCGGGGCACTGGTCAACAACCATCTGAATGAGCCAGCACTATGCTCAGGTGGTCAAGGTCAACAGCATCCTGACCTGTAGCAAAAATAGTGTGACCAGCAGAACCAGGGAAGCAACTGCACCCCTGTACTCAGCACTGGTGAGGCTGCAGCTTGAGTATTGTGCTCAGTTTTGGGCCTCACACTACAAGATAAATATTGAGGTCCTGGAGGGCATCCAGAGAAGGGCAAAGCAGCTGACAAAGGGTCTGGAAAACAGCTCATCTGAAGAGCATCTGAGGGGACTGGGCTCATTTCATCTGGAGAAGAGGGGCTGAGGGGAGATGTCATTGCTCTTTACAAATACTTGAAAAGAGGTTGTAGCAAGGTGGGTGTTGGTTTCTTCTATCTAGTAACAAGAAACAGGACAAGGGGAAATGGCCTCAAGTTGCAGCAGAGGAGGGTTAGATTGGACATTAGCAGAAAATTCCTCACTGAAAGGGTCATCACTCTGGTATAAGCCTCCCAAGAAGGTGGTTGAATCACTACCTCTAGAGGTGTTTAAAAGATGCAAAGACCTAGCGCTAAGGACATGCCTTAGCAGTAGAGTTAGAAAATGGTTGGACTTGATGACTTCAATGGTCTTTTCCAGGCAAGACAGTCTTACTACTCTTTCACTGAGCTGGCAATCTAAGAACACCTTCATACAGCAGTCTCATGACTGATGAGCTCTTCCACAATGTGCTGCAGAAAAATTCATAGTGAACCATTGCTGAATCATGAACCATTACTACAACATTTCAGCAGTCCTGCAGATGAATTATACTCATCATCACACACTAGTAGGAGACAAATGGACTTCCCTATGTGGCTTCTGCACTAAGTATCTTCTTATGTTGAAGAACAATTTCATTCACCACTGAAAGCACTAAGAGCAACAACAAAAATCCAGTTATCCCAAACAACTACTAGTTAAGAAAAAAAACCCCAACAAACCCACAATAGGAAAACTTTTAGAATTTTTAAAAATTATTAATTTGAAAGTAAAGTAATATCAAGAGAATTCAATTACTTAATTATGAAAAACAAAATTAAAGATAATCCCTTTCCTAGAGCTGCATTATACCTAACACTGGTTCTATGAAGAAGTCAATTATTCCAACTGACACAGCTGGAAAGAGGGAGGATAGAGAAAAGAGGGAAATCCCCAATGATTTCATCTTCATTACATGGATTAGGAACACAAGGTTTAGAACAGGCGTTAGGCAAACATCTCAAATGACTGAAAAGATCGATTTACTGCTAAA
>VWZE01006137.1:0-10630 GCA_013396675.1 Eubucco bourcierii | reverse complement strand
CGGGGAACTCCCGAACCATCACAGACAGACATGATGTGCACGTAATATTTACAGAGTTACATTTTGAAGCTTTACCCAACAAATAAATATTACCATTTTTACCTGCAAATTGTGCCTTGGTCAAGAACTGTGTAGCCTGGAGAGACAGCAGCATAGAAAGTGCAAATTAATAGTAGCTGTCTCTGAGGCATTAAAAAAAGGATTGAGCTATCTGAAGACTTCCTTATGACAGAAAAGTCACACATATACTATGGGAAAGAGTCTTCAGTAGCAATAGAAAGTGAAAGGAACCATACACTTCTTCAATCTTGTGCCGTCCAGTGTGGCAGAGAAATCCTGCAACACACTTCCAAGGACAGCATCCTGTGCTTGTGTAGTCATTTGTGTTCAGATTTACCTGCTCAGCTCTAGTCAGCTATGCAGCATATATCATTCTCTGTTGTCACCAGAAGAAACAGTCCAGCTTTACATTAACGTAAAGGATCTGATGTACTAAATCTGGGTGATGTGTTTCCAGGTTCAGGTAGTGTAACTGTGCAGTGCAGGCTGACTGTCTGTGGAGTAGGTCCAAATGCACATTTATTTCTGATTTGGATTCTCTAGATTCATAGGCAAAGTTTGCTACCTTGACTGTGACATGGTCTCAGCATGAGAAAGATGATGCAGCCGTTTCTGAATAATATTGTTACTGTTCAGGAAATGATGCTTGAACACTGCTACATGTGTTAGGAGACCAAGAATTTCTCCTCCAACAGAACATGCTTTGTTTAGCACCAGTAATACCATAGGTGAGACCAAAGAGAAAAGCCTTCAATGTAAAAAGAGGAAACAATATAACACAGCTAGAAAGCCTTTTATTTCCAGTGTCACAGGGAGACGCTGTCGTGATGAGAAATTAACACATGGAAGCCAGCTGTAGCAACTAAATGTTTCAAAGAACTTGCTCTTAGATAATGAAATCCATTCACAAGAAGTATCACAGAATGTTGGAGTGACCTGATAAAACTCAGAAGAGATTACCAGATGTATTCTTGGAAAGGCAAGAAAGTGAAGCTCGAAGCCTGACAGGCTCTAAAATTGGTGCAAATGTGACAAGTTTTTTCTCCAGATGTTCAAAGAAGATTTTTCTTAGAGATAGCATGTTGCATAATGCAATGGAAAACCACCTGTAACTGTATGCAAAACACTTCTAAGACAAAATAAGAAAACTGGTTACATTCAGAAGTACATCTGGACATTCTGTGAAAAACTGAAAATTATGTGAGTAGAATTTATCATGAGCTCATTATTAGTAAGATCAGACTGCTATACCACCCCTGCAGCAGCCAGGGAAACTCATTTGTGGAAATGATGACTTAGAGAAAGAAGTTGCTATACTGGGTCCATACCAACTGCAACATCTAATACCTTGGTGCAACAGCACAGATAAATACAAGACATTTGATATGTGCTATGGCATTACTCCTTGCCCCTTCTCTTCTGTGTACATTAGAAGGAGACCAGGAGACAACTTGAGTTCATCTCATAATCCTGTGTTTATTGGATGAGCAACCTCTCATACCTATCATGCTTTCATGTGTGAACTGCATATAGCAAACATAACTGAGATTTTCCTCCTGCTGTAGACCCTTTATTTGTTACATTGAATTGCAAACTCCAGGGAACATTTTTCACTTTGTTTAAATGGGTAGAAGACACAGGTAGATGAAGAGGGTTATACTCATTTTCTATGGGCTTTTGCTATAGATGAAGTAAAATCGAGATTTATACTCAAACATGCAGGAAGTCATATAGAAGTGAGTCTAATTAGTGTCACACAGCTTGACTGGGGAATGGATTAAAAGGCATTTAACATTAATGAGAGTAATTTTATTAAAGGCTTTAAAAATTAATGTTATAGAGAGGTGCAGGACAGTAGTGTGTAGTATATTTGTCTGCGAATCCAGTCATATTTGTGAAGTTCGTCTGCATAGCTCACAGAGTAGAGCTCACATTTAAATTCCATTTCTTTTTCTTCAAGCTACCTTAGAATTTTCCTCAACTTTATCTTATACTAGTTGAAAATTCTCTCAAACGACAGATGCATGTCCACAAATTTTTAAGATGTGAAACTATCTATATTGCGTATTTTCTATTACAGGGCATAAGAAAGAGCAATGGAGTTTGAACCTTCTTGGATCTGTTTCTTTCAGCAAGACAACGCAGAAGGACTGTACTTTGCTGAAGGTTTTGACAATGTGAGTGCAGCAGCTCATTGTCAGACCTTTATTATCAGAATATTCTTTCTACGTTTGGGTGTGGGTGTATCCTCTGTCTGTAAGCTATGTGGAGAAAGAGACAGCAGGCAAAAGACTTCGTAATAGACACACATGTAAGAAATTTAATTTTTTCTTTCCTAGAACTGAAAAATAAAATCTAACAAGTCTATTTAACCTCATACTTAATTTTGTCCTGATATCTACAGGTAAAAATCTGCATATCCAAAAGGCAAATCTTTTCAGAGTTTTACTCTTTCTGTATTTAATTGTTATCTAGAGTGTTTTGCAAACTTAGGTGTTAATTGAGCTCTCACATGAAACCAAGTGGTCTACATAGAAAATAAAATATCAGTGCCACCAGGTTTATTTTAAGAATATGCTTGGTTTGTTGTGAAAGTTTGGCTAGATTTGAAAATTGCAATTGATAAGGCAATTCTTTGCCATGATGCTGCATGATTGTTTTCAGCAATTGTACATGTGTTTTGTTTGTATGTTTCACAGATGTCACAGAGTAACTTTTTTGTTTTTTCCTCTTTTTTTGCAAAGTTATCTGTATATTTTTGAAGGCTGGACATAATACTTCTGTTTACTTCACAGGCAAGTTGAAGTATTTTCTTGATAACAAATTTGAAAAAAACAGGACTAGTAGGCATTGTTGACAATGCAGTAAATCATGTTGCAGATGACTGTCATTCTCTTTAATTTTCGCTTAAGTGTTTATAAGCGGTACTCAGATTTTTAGGGTTTTAAGTGTTTCTGGGTCTGGAGGACCAGTAACTGTGCCTTCCAGGACAGCACTTTCTTACTTTGTTGACACTGTTTTGTGGAGGTCAGAATTCCACATTCATAGAGGTCTCTAGTGTGACTGAGGATAGATTTTTGAAAAATATTCTGTAAGCCTACAGTTCTTACTGAAATAAGTATCTTTCAGCAAGGAAAACAGATCATATTGTGCCATAGGCCTTAATTAGTGACCTGCTTTTTATTTGTGAGGCAGAGACTAGTTAAATGGGTGCCTGAGACTGAGATCTTTTCTTTTTCTTCAACTTTGAGTCACAATTTAGTTTACATATCAACTCTGAACCCCTCTGCAGAGAACACAGATATATCAATGTCTGCAGAGTGTGCCATCCCCTTCCTGCCTGGGAAGCAGGAACAGAACATGAGATGCTGCTGTGATGATGACCTTTGGCAAACCAAGATGTAAAGCACCCTGCAGGAATTTCCTCTGGTACAAAGGTATTTAACAAATTCTCCAGTTCCATGATGGTACCAAGTCAGTAGGTGGTCTATTTGTCTGTCTGTCCATCTTTCCTTGTTCTCCTCTTTGGTTTATAGAAACTTCAGTAAGAAGGTGAAAAAAAAAAAAAACCAACCAAAAAACAAACCCAAACCCCCCAACTATTAAACTGGGAAGACATGTGATCTGCATAATTGCTATAATTGCAGCTAGTTCTGCAATTAATAGGCCTGCTGTCAAATTCAACAATGACTTAAGGGAAAAAAATATCTCAGAGTCCTGTACTGTAACATGAAAGACACGACAAAACTCTTACGATCACTGTCATTCAGTTTAAAGAGGCAGTGACTAATTAAGGGGGAGGGGAAACAGTGCCATTGTTGAATTATTAAATAAAGGATTAAATTGACAAGGAGAAATAAACAAAATTAAACTGTGCACATCTCTGGTATTTTTTGAGTTGCACAAATTAGTGTATCAGTCATGCCTAACAAAGGTAGTGGTTCACCACCAGTAAGAATTTTTAATATAATTGTAGCAAATGTTGTATCAAACATAGACTACTTCAAATGTTCTGCTATCTCAGGAGTCCCAAAGAAACAAAGAAGTAAAACTGCGTGGACTATTCCAGAAGAAGACCCTCATCTACAGACCTGGAGCCTGAGTTCACAGAATCCTAGAATCAATCAGGTTGGAAAAGGCCTTCGAGATCATCAAGTCCAACCTATCACCCAGCATTATCTAATCAACTAAATCATGTCACCAAGTTCCACATCCAGGGATAGTGACTGCACCACCTCCCCAGGCAGCCAATTCTAAGGGTCAATCACTCTTTCTACAGAGAACTTCTTCCTAACATCCAGCCTAAACCTCCCCTGCTGCAACTTGAGATTGTGTCCCCTCATTCCGTCACTGGTTGCCTGAGAGGAAAAACCAACCCCCAGCTGGCCACAACCTCCTTTCAGGTAATTGTAGAAAGCAATAAGGTCCCCCTGAACCTCCTCTTCTCCAGGCTAAAAAGGAAGAGAAAGGAAAGGCGATAATCTCTGACTCCAACAGTGAGTCTCTATGACCTTGCACAGATGACTCTATGTCTTTTCCTTGATCTCATCTTTAAAATGGGATAATCAAACATACATACCTATCTCATTATTGTGCTGTGAAACTTACTTAGTGTTGAATAATGAATTTGTTATGGAAGAGCAGAAGTTTTATAGGCTTTTTTAAAATTTGCTCTTGAGACATGAACAATGATAAAACTTCTGTTCACATTTAAGGATCCCAAATTTAAGGATGGAGAACCTAATCAGACTATCCAATCTAGTACCTAGTAACAAAGATGTGGCACCTGAGAGAAATATTTGTTACATGTATAACTTTTGAAAATAATCTTGCTTGAAAAGTTAAGAGTATTTTTTCTCTGTTTCATTCATCTTGATAGAATTAGCATAGGAATAATTTTATTTTTCTTTCTTCTCTTTGAAAAATTATATGCTGTCACTTTTTATGATGGGTCACACCTGGCCAGTGATTAAGCACACATCAGCTACTCATTCACTCCACCCTTGTTGGGATAGGGAAGAATCTTGGAAGACTAGAGAAGCAAATGTGAGGAAAACCTAATAATTCCAGATAAAGACAATATAGTAAATGGAATAAGGGGAAAACAAAACAAAACAAACCCACAAAACCAAAACCCCAAAGATACCCAAGCAAGCAAAATGAAACCAAAACCAAGCCAAACAAACAACGAGAAAACAAGTGATGTAAAAATTCACCATCTCCCGCAGCAGGCAGATGCCTAGATGGTGTCTGAGAAACAGCTCTTTTGGAAAGACTCCCCTTCAGATCATTATTGTTGAGAATGGGAAATCTCTCGTTAGTTTGGGTCAGCTGTTCTGGCTGTGTCCCCTCATAGCCTCTTCCTCATCCCTTGCCTCCTCACTTTTAGTAGACGGGGTGAGAAATGCAGGCGGCCTTGACACTGTGCAAGCATTTCTCAGCAGCAGCTGAAACATGGGTGAATTGTCAGTAGTGTTTTGGTCACACATCCAAAGAACAGCACTGTACTTGAAGTTGTTTCATAGAATCATAGAAATATAGATTGGTTTAGGTTGGGAGTGGCCTCAAAGATCATCTAGTTCCAACCCCCCGCCATAGGCAAGGACACCTCCCACTAGATTGAGTTGCTCAAGGCCTCATCCAGCCTTCACATTTCATGTACTTGTATCCGCTATATGGATGCTACATAATCCACAGACCTTCAACTGTATAAAACTCAACCCTATTCCATCTTCCAGGTCTTCTGGTGACATTCACCACTTCTCTTTTGCTGGATATGGCTGCTTCTGACTGCCCCCTGCTAATGGCTAGGAGCTAATGGCCC
Source organism: Eubucco bourcierii (assembly GCA_013396675.1). NCBI lineage: Eukaryota > Metazoa > Chordata > Aves > Piciformes > Ramphastidae > Eubucco > Eubucco bourcierii. Next base: position 4,746 of record VWZE01006137.1, on the reverse strand, counting down.
CTCTTTATTTAGCACTTTAAGTTGAATCTGAGCACTAAGTAAAACATGTTCTGCAAAAATCTGCTGCCTGTGGGGAAAACCGAAAGCTGAATGTAGCAAAAAGAAAACAAATCTGGGAAAAGAGCTGAGTGAAGTAAGGAACTTTAGAAGCCACTCAAACATTAAAGTCTCTGTGACTAACAGGGATAACCAAAGAAGATTTAAGCTGTATTTCACTCTTTTAATTTTGATTGCATTGCAAATGAAGGAAGCAGCTAAGATGAAGACAAAAGTCCCCATTATCTCTGGCGATGGATGGATGTAATAATTCTGAATTTAATAATTTCTTCAGGCAGAACAGAATATCAAGGAAACTTGATTCTATCTGAAGAATGATATACTCCATGGGAAGCTGGAAAAAAAAAATATGAATGGCATGAATTTGATCGAAAGCATCAGACAGGAGATAAAGTAAGAGTTTACTATTTCTCCTTGTAAGACAGGCAAAAAATTGATTTTGAAATTTTGCATTCTGAGTCCACTAAGAATGCTAAGCATCAAACATTCCAGACTGCTGAGGAGAATTTAGGAAGATACCTGGGGTTTTTGAGGAAGGTATTTCCCCATATTTTCATATACTGATGAAAATTTATGGAAGATCATTAATGTTCCAGAAACCTGAGGAACACAAACATTGTTGCACACAAAAAGCATTAAAGAAACACAAAGGACTGCATCTAGTGCAGGTTTAGAGTCCAGCAGAATGAGATGTGACAATGTGTTTTAGCGCTGGAGTGAGGGATATGGAGCACGCCAAGGACACAGAGACTAACCCTTAGTTCAGAGATTTTTCTCCAGGAGTGTTAAGTAATATGGGAAATGATTAACTATTAATTTGAAAGCAATTAGGCCATCTGTTGAATTATTTGGGACATTGTTACTGACAAACAAAAAGCAGTTTTGTTTTCACTGAAGAAAAGCTGGTACCCCTGGAAGTAAACAATTAAACTGTAGGTTTCCACTTCTCCTCACTGCAGGCACAGGAAGATAAGATGTTTGCTCCCAGAACTACTGCTAACACTTCAGAGAAGCTCTGTGGTTCCTTTCTACATTTTCAGGAACCAAAGTCATTGAGAGAGTGTGGTTTTAAGTATAGTTGGTAGCACAAATAACTGTGTACATGCTTGCTTTACATTCTCTGCCAGTTTTACTCCAGGGAAAAAACAAACAAACAAACGAAAAATCAAACCACAAACAAACAACAAACATACAAACAAAAACACACACAGACACCAAAAAAGCCCCAAAACCCAAAAAACAAAACCACCTGTGATTTAACCAGAAGTCAGCCCTTCCTGGGGAAGCTAGGTGTAATAAGATCCATATGTTTTTTTTTACTTTGTCTACATTGCTGAGTTAATTTCAACCTGGACCGGTTTTCCCAGTCCATTTCATTGAATGAACACACAAGAGTTTTTCCTATAATGAGCAATTTGGGGACATTACAATTGGCTTATTCTGATTTAAACTATGTAACATTTAAAGTTCCTATCTCAGCTACAGACAGAGAGAGAGGAAAAGATGCCCAAAGAGACTTGACTTGTCACCTTTCAGTTGCCAACAATTTCTGCTTTTTACAGATAGGTTAGTCTCAGATAAGCCAATGTTGAGGTTGTGTACCATACTGTAAACATGACTGACTGTAATACTATAAATTATTTGTGTGTCTGTATGTAGAGGACAGTTTGTATGTTTTGGAGATTGATGTAAATTTGTCTATTACTGTACACATTTTTAAATATTACCCCGTTAGCTTGAACAGAGCGCTGTGGCAGTGTGGACTGTGCCTTTAAGGGATGGAGTTCCCTGACAGAGGCTGTGGGCAGGGAGCTCTGAAGCCTTTTTTGTTATTAAAAAGTTAAAACCAAATAGAATATAAAACAGATCCATTGCAAAAACCTTAAGCCCTTGAATGATCGCCACAGGTTTCATCCATCATTTTCTAAAGAGCTTGTAGTCTTATGAGAAGGCAGGAGGCACCAGAGGAGAACAGAGAATAAGCCAAAATAAGACCGAGCTGTGACACAAGGTGCACTAGAAAGGCCAGGAACATTTTCTAAATTTTGTTGAGAGCTACTCTTTCTTATATAGACTGAATTTGCTGCAGGAACTTCCCTTTTCCTCAGTGTGCCTGTTTGTTGTGATGTCAGCAACAAGCAGCTGCAGTGAGAAGGATCACGTATAGCTACTTGATTCATCACTTTGTCTGACAGGCACTTCTGTTTTGTTTCTCCTTTTGTTTTCTTTGAGGAGACAGATGCTATATGTGTGCAGTTGTGCTGGGTGCTTCATAGATGTTTCAGGAGATATGAATAGCTACACACGGCCTCCTTAAAGATAGTGTATTGTTTGGAGGGTTTTTTTTCATTCTATGTGGTAAGAAAGTTAATTTATGCAGGTTCTGGGGAGGCAAAATGGGAGAATAAAGAACAACCCATTAGCTTAAATAAAATGATGGAGGATAAATGAATATTGTCTCACTCTGCTTAGAAGCAGATGAAAAATCAGTGGACTGAAATACTACTTTTAATCTGATTTCAGGTATTTTCTCCCGAGGCCTCCAAATGTGGCCACCTGTGAAGACAGGATGAGTAAGCTAGGAAAAAAGCTTTCTGCAGTGTGTTATGGCAGATCTTATCTTATGTTCCCTGTGCCTAGGAAATGCCCAATTTTGGAGCATGAACCGTGAATAATTCACGGACTTGGTGAGCTACCCTAGCTCCAGGAGGGCTAGACAACTGCTCAAGTTGGCGGCTATGCAAAGCTGGGAGTTAGGGCTTTGTGACACCAACTCTTTCCTCATCAACATGCCATCCCAGGGGCTGCTGATGTTTGTATCACACCTATGCTATCCTCTTTATGCTCTCCAGTTCTTGCAGTTGTACTGGGGTACTGACAACTAAAGCAGTTGATCGTCTAAAATACCTACTGTGAGAGCTTTTAAGATAAACTGGAGATCAATGACGTCTCTAATAAGAGATATTACTTTGCCCTACATGGCTCCACTATCTCCTGTTCCAAATTGTCTCTAAAAACTTGAGTGCTTAAGAAACAGAGAGACTACATTGCTGTATTTTGTTATTCATTCTCTAGTTCTCCTCTAGAAATTCTCTATACATTTCAACATTGTCAGATGAATTTATTTTTCTTACTTTTTGGTACAATTAATGAAAATGAAAGGCTGGTCATCATGGAGACTACTCATTTTTTCTTCTACTGTACACAAAAATTTGGTGGCAATATAACCCATATATTGAAGAGGGTGAGAACACAACTCACAAGACAAAATTACTGTGACTTATTGAATCTACAAACCAGAATGTTCTAGGAAAACAGGAGCTGGAATTACAGAATAATGAGCCACTTATATTTCTGTGAGTGTGTATCTTCTACTGACAGGACATTCCAAGCATAAATAGATTTAGAAATAAAAATAAATTTATTCTTACAGTGAAGCAATAATATTAATTTTTAGTTTAATATTTGTGATTTAACTTGTTTCCATTCTTTCAGTGAGTTAAGACAGATAAGAAAGTTTGTCGTTGAAGTTGTGATCTTTAACTTCCAGTCACCTTAAAATCATCTGGGTCTGTCAGCAGACTTAAAAAGGGAAATCAAAGTCCACTCATTCTCATTTAACACATACAGACAACACACAGAGACACACAGACACACACTCCATATCCATCAGTTAAAAGCCTGTGATTTCCTAGCTATATCTGATTAGACATGCTAATGTTTCAGCTGTTGTGCTTTCATCAGGACCTGTCTTGAAACAGCCCTTTGCAGAAGTAAGGCACAGATTTTTCACATCTGGTTAGACAGAAATACTTTGGCAGCCAGGTTGTATTTCCTGTTGTGACAGTTTTTTGGGGGTTTGGTTTTTTTGGTTTTTGTTTGTTTGTTTGTTTTTTGTTGTGGTTTTTTTTTTTTTAGTTTACCACTCTAAAATCTGTTAACTTAGTAACAGAAATTTTGTTGTGTGTTTCCTTGCTACCTTAAATACTTTCATAGGCATTTGTCTGTTTATTATTTTATTATTTAAAGGGCGGGGAAAAAGGCAGAAAGAAGAGGGAGGCTGTTTGTAAATGCTGCTAGACTGTCTGGATGATCAGGTACTGTGTGAACAAGGTGACTTTCCAACACTTTAGTCTTACAGTCTATCGGGGTAATCACCAAGTATTTCTGTAAATTTTAATTTATCTGAGACTGGGAGAGAGACTAAGACAATAACCCAGGACTGAACATTCCCAAAATTATGATGCTCTGGCTCCAGATAGGGATTTACTTTTTCAGAATGTTTCTCCGAGGAAACGTAACAAATTACAAAATATAGATCAACTATATTAGATCAAGCAATCTAAGAGGTTCCTGGAATGCGTTGATGACAACTTCCTCCTGCAAATGGTTGAGGAAACCACAAGAAAAGGTGCTATGCTGGACCTAGTCCTCACCAACAAGGAAGGGCTGGTGAGTGAAGTGAAGCTGAAGGGTTGCCTTGGCTGCAGCGACCATGAAATGGTAGAATTTAGGATCCTCAGGGCATCAAGGAGAGTGTGTACCCAGATCACAGCTCTGGACTTCAGGAAAGCAGACTTCAGCCTCTTCAGGGATCTCCTTGGCAGGGTGCCATGGGAAAAAATCCTGGAAGGAAGGGGAGCCCAGGAAATCTGTTCATTGTTCAAGGATCACCTTCTTCAGGCTCAG
>VWZE01006127.1:12521-47809 GCA_013396675.1 Eubucco bourcierii | reverse complement strand
GAAGTGTATCCCCTACAACTATCACTCTCCTTTTCTTTTGTATTGAACTAACCTTAATTCTTGGCCCTGACTGACCTGCCCTGGGCAACTGAGCAGATGGGCTTTCTCCTCCATCTGCCTCTGCCCCATCCTTAATGTCTAGTGCCCAATATCTGTTGTGCAAGGGCAGTTGATAAGGCTGAGACAACCAGGAGGGGGCTCTCCTGCCTTTGTTGGGAGGGACCTGCCTCCACTCCCCCTTATCTCCTGGGTCTCCTCCCTTACCTGTTTTATCTGTGAAGGAAGGGGAAACAGAATCCTTTATTTCCCTGATCTGCTGCCTCTCCCCCAGGGTTGGTAAAGCCTGGTTCCTGCAGCCGTTTTCCTTTTCACATTCCCATTTAGACCTTAGTCTTTCAACTTCCTCCTTCAGTCCAGCCACCATACTGAGCAGATCAATCACCTGCTCACACCTCACACAGGTTTCATACCCACTAGCCTCCATTTCAAATGCTAGGCTGAGGCATTCTCTGCAGTCCGAGGTCTGAACACCTACATGCTTGTGTGAGGCACCAGTCTGGGTGCCCACAGTTTTCTTAGCAATCCTATTTCGTTTCTTCTCTCATTGCCCTGACTGTAACACTCTGCAATGAAAATCAGGAATGAACTAAGAGAAGCACAGAGACAAAACTCTTGCGAACCTAGCAGAGCAACAAAGAAGGGTGAAAGAGCACCAACTGCTGCTGCACTTCCCAGACACTGCAAACACCCAAGTTGACACAGCCTATCTTGTGGCCTAAGGTTCACAGACATCTGAGCTGCATGACAAAACCTGCCAGTACAGCCCGTGAACTGGCAGAAAACTTCTGACATGTGGAGCCTTGCCAAATGCTTTCACTCTGGCGTCTCTGGAGAAGTTAGCCCAGATGGTGCTGGGACTTCTAGGCACTTACAGAGAGGATCGGCTTTAATCTCCTTGAAGGCGAACTGTGAAAGTGCAGGAAGCCAAAGAAAACTAAATGGCAGAATTTCACATCTCCCCTTCTCAGGATTTTCTGCTGTCACTCTTTATTTCACTCACTTAGCAGATTTATTTAACACATTCATATTTATGAATGTGAGAAACAGACCGAAAAAGCAACACCCCAGGATTAACTTGTGACAGTGTATCTGACTACTAACAACAAGAATATCTGCTCTGTGACCTAAGAAAATGTTTATGATCACTGAGCTGTGGTTGTGACCATTATCCTGTCACTTCCCTCAGCACCACTGACCCTGCTCACTGCCTCGCCTATGAGTCAGAGGCAGGAAGGAGCAAGGGACAGGAGGCCACATTTACAATGATGCTTCAGCACAAAGTGATGGTTGAGGAAGGGCTGTCCTGGGGAAGTACACTGCAGAAAACACTCGTCCTTTCTACAAGCTACAGATGGATGGGAAACCATTCCTAAGGCAGTGGGCAGGAAGGCTGAAGGATCATTGTCAGGTCAAACAGAGACTGTTTCAAATTTGTTTTCTAATGATTCTTAGCTTTACAGAGATGAGCAATGTGTGAGGTACTCCCTTGGCTCCTGTGCACCCTGCAGGACAGTGCTGCTCCATTCTACAATCCCTCCAGCCTCACTGAAGTATGAGTAACCACACTAATGTAAATTCTAACTCTCATGATGGCTGTCTTCTCAGAAAACAGCTAATTATCATCAAGGCTAATGTCCTCTCAGAAAGCATTACAGAAACATTAAGAAAATGTTTATGATCACTGAGCTGTGGTTGTGACCATTATCCTGTCACTTCCCTCAGCACCACTGACCCTTGGGTATTGTGCATTCTGTCTTTGAGTCATACAGTCAAGACATCCATGGTTTAGTGGTTGAAGAGAAACAGTTGAGAAGAAGGACATTCAGACAGCCAGACACTAGAGTTTTTATGTTTGCCTTTTTTTTTTTTTTTTTTAATCCCAGTGATATAGGGGAAAAAAAAACATATCCCATGGAACACATCCACACTGACACAAAGGTTAGAACAGCTGCAAGTGCCAGAGAGATTTTTGCCACAGAGATGTTATAGAGGAAGGAAGAAGCTGCTGCTAGTAATAGCAAAATTTTTGCTAATCTTACATAATGCAGGAAAACAGACTGCATCTAGGCAGCAAAGCAGTAAACACCATTTGCCCATTTTACACTCATCATTTTACTTGTTTCTTGTGAGAAGCCTCAGCTGTGGGTAATCCCATTCAGACACACTGCTGTGATTTCCAGTCTCCTGGGAGCTGTGTAAGATGTGCAGCCCATGTACTGACTCCTGAATTTAAAAGCATGTCTTTGTCATAGTCAGCTTCCTTTACAAGCTTCAGATCAAGACAGGTAGTATTTAATGCACCTCATATGCAAGGCTCTTTAACAGTTTTTAGTAATGCATGAAACAACTTGAAAATTAATTCCTCATGCTAGGAACAAGATAATTTCCAACAATAAAATGCTGCTGTCAGTGTAAAGAGTCCATGTAAGTCACTAGAAAGTCTGGAAAGGATTTCTTTTGTTAAATGATATAGTACTATAGTACTATCAGATAAATAACACATTAAAGATGATACAGTTTAACCCTGTTCTCCTCTTACTCTTAAGTCTCCTGTTCTTGTGACTAATGTTTTGCAGAAATCACCTGACATCTCCCACATCAGGACACATACATACACAGCTGAAGACAAAATTCTTTATGAGTAGAGTGATAATCCCGCTACATTCCATATGATTAAATTATACCACACCAGAAAAATCTTCACTGTTTTTGGCTATTTTCCCTGTCTTTAGCTTAGATGACAAAAGAAAATTCAGTTCATGAGAATAAAAACCAAACAGATTAATTTTTGCAGTTTTGAGCTGGGTTTTTCTGAGTTGTTTCTCCACACTAAATACTACTGGATGACCTGACTGAAAAATGCTGAGTATTCCAGTGTTCATAACATAAGAGGTAAGAATGCTCCTCTGCAGGAAGCAGCTTTCAGCAACAGAAGTGAAAGGATGTAATTTACCTCTTGACAATCTTGAAGGAACTTTTGAAGATCCCTGTTATCTTTCAGTCTCATCAGAAGTTCACTGGCTGCTTCACGGTTCTTCCTATGTCTAGTCAAAAAAAAAAAAAAATAACAGCAGAGATGAAAAAACTTGAAATAGGCATTTAAAGCAAACCCATCGTTTGTTGATTCCTGTCTCCTCTCAGAGATACACATGTTGAATATGTATGTGGCATGTGGCTTTTCCTGCCTGTCAAATGAAAGGCATTTCAGACCCTTAGTTATGCATGTGTCTTTTAATGTCCTTACTAAAGTTCAGCATCCACTTATTTTTATTACCAGTTAAAATATACAGGGAAGTCAACAGGGTTTTACAAGTGCTATGTACAGAATTTGGCCTACTAATTTGAAGACCACAGGAAAGTTCAGACTGTTTGCCAAAAAACACAAGAAAAGGATCTGCAAAATTGCAACAATAAGATTGCATGCTCTGTGGTTCTTCCAAAGCGTGTATTTGCTGGAATGCTCTTTATGACCTTCACTCAGCACTTCCTTCTCCAGGGCAAAGCAGCACCTTCCAAATCCTGTATTTAGTATCACCTTACAAATGCTGTTTTTAACAAACAGCAAACAGCACACACCAGTGTGCTGCTGCAACTAGAAACTTTACCCATATTGGAACATATTTCTTAGAGCATTTAAGAGTAGACAGAAGAAAATAAAAGGTTAGTCTACAAGCCCTATTTTTAATTGATAAGCGTTTGCCCCTTGAAGGATGAGTCATGCTGACAGTCTCAAAAGCCTTAGTGGGTTCTTCAAAAGGCCATGGTGTCTCCTCAAGAGCTCATTCCCAAGGCAGCTCTGAACGCATTTTTAACTAATGCTTAATCTGGAGTAGTTATCCCTGTCCTTCAGTATGTTCATTATTTATGAGGTGATTTAGATGGAGGAGGCAGAGTAAAGAAGGTAATTTTTATTTATTGCTCATTGTGTTGGATTTGTTCATGTTTCACTATACAGCATGTTAAAGTGAAATATTGCTGCCCCTTGTAATAACCTGAAATAAATGGGGATAGAGAGCTAGAAATTATTTCAAAGGGTGGCAGTTTATAAGATGATCTCAGCACATACTGGCAATAACTAAATAAATCCTTGGTAGTGGAAGTCTCCCGAGACTCATGATGTTCTACAAGACTATAAATTAAATGTCGATGACAACAACTGCATTAAGATACCACTTTTCCTGATCTATTATAAGTTACCACATCAAGCTACCTGGCATGAGTTCAGTGGCTTTACAAACACAGGGAACACTCAGGGATACATCTGACAAAAGCATAGGGTCTGTAAGCAGATGAATAGGACAAAATCCCTCACAGGGACACAAATTGTTTCTCTTTTGTCTCAATAGCTTCCTCTGAATAACCAGAGAAGTAGTACCTATATGTAGCTGTTGGTCAAGAAAATTGATTTACAGATCAGATGGTAAGAACAAGAAGATGTAACCATCAAATCAGAAGGCTTGAGTCCAAGCCCAAGCAATCTTCAAGTTTTGACAGGGATTATCTGAGAAAGCACAAAGGCAAGGACAGATAAATTGTGCCTTAGGGAAAAAAAACCTGTAATGGAGCTAACATCATTGGGTTTGAATTCTTGGCTGTTCTTCATATGCCTGGGCAAATACAGTGCATTACTCAGGCTGCTAAATTGAAGCAAGGAACTGCTTGGGTGATTTTATCCTGATGATTTCATACATCTAAGGCCAGATTACATCATAGATTCATGTACTCTAGAAGACAGAATTTAAAGTCTCTGAAATTGAAAAGAATTTCATCACACTTACTTGAATAGAGTTAAGAATAATTAAGTTCTAATGCTGAGAAAGCTTGTGTTTAAAAAACTAAAAAAATATCTCCCAGAAAGCACTGGAAATACTAAGTTCAAGAACTTTGAAGGGAAACCACGCCTTTTTTTTTCCCCCTCAGTGTAACAAATGCCATCTTTAGCACCTAGAACTATTTAACTGTAAAAGGTTGGTTGGTGGTATAGGATGACCTGGAGTGAAACTCAAAGATGGGTATTTTCTGAAGATGAACATGCTGAACTGTAGCGAAGTTTAAAATGGATACTTGAAGATGTGATTGTAATATCTGAGGATAGACACTGCTGGAACAGGCAGGAATTCCTGTGTTTTCATTACAGAATTGACTTTATATGGGAATAAAAGATTAACAGGCCAGAAGAAGTAATTTAGCCTGTTCTGCTTCAGACTGGCTATATCTAAACACTTTTAATTACTCATTCATGTTTCCCTAAAGTCTTTAAGAGCTTCAATGACAGACATTTTAGAATTTCCCTTTGCATACACTGAAGAAGCAGGTATAGGCTAAGCCAGACCTATATGGTAAAGAGGGGATAGGGAACATGCTGTAGTCAGTTAAAACATGGAGGGGCACCTTCTTTCCATGGCAATGCTATGAAGAATCTAAACCAGGAAAATGAGATTTGTTCAGCACAAGGAGATGTCTGACTCAAATTGATCAAAGAGCAGAGTGCCAAATTTTGCTGTAGTTCCTATGCTGCATCCCCAGAGGCCCCTGAGAACGTTAACAATGCTGAAAATTGACAGAAGGACTTGTGGCTTAACTGTAAGCCTGTGGGTTTCAAAGTCTATGCAGGAATATGCAACTGTCTACTATGAATATTGAGATATATGCAAGGCAGTTTTAGCTTCCTCAGTTGTTCCAGCAAACAAGAGGTGCTCTCTTTTCTGAATGGCCAAGAATAAAAATTACTCCTGTTCCCTATGGAGTAGAAAGTTGCACAAATACAAAACGATAAAAAAACGGACCTAGATCACAAGCTGAGGCACATCTGCCATTGTCTTCAAACTAAATCTACTTGCACTATCAGGGAGGCTGTGTGTGGGTGTACAGACTAGAGCAGTCACCTTACACTTTTTCAAGAGAAAATGGAGGAGAAAATGCTTCCCCTCTTGCTGCCAGAAACAGCAGAGGTCACCAAAGCAGAGGTAGCTGCACCAGAGAGAGCAGTTTCTTTCCTAGCTGGAAAATTTAACTTGTGATAACTTTATTCAAACCCATCTTCTCCTTCTCTCACTCTTTCTCCATGTTCCTATTCCCATTTCTTCCCTGTGAACTGCACTAAAAGATTGTGCTGAAGTGTTTTATCTCTTATTGCAGAGCTCCACTCTGTTTCTGCACTCTCCTTCCTTAGCTTGATACTTACCATGTCTTTTTAGATGGTAACCATTTTAGAGCAATCTGTCTGCTGTACCAAGAGACAGTGGAGTCTCCTCTGGAATAGCTTGAAAGCGTGACTGTGAAAAACATACTAACAATAGTAGAAACTACAAAGAGCTCCATATGGGAAGTATGGAGCCACTGCACATATTTGTACTTGTTTGTTTTGATCCTTTGTTATACATCCAGAAGGAGCTTGGTTGGGAGAGCAATTCTGTGTAAAACCAGAGGCTTCCTTTGCTACCACTCCCACTATGCCCAGCCCTAAGGCTTTGTTCTTGAGGTTTATCAGCCCTACAGACTCAGAGAGCAATCACACAGATTTCCTGAATAGCAGTGCACCGGATGATTTTGCAGTGCTCTGCATAAATAACTTTGGAAGTGAGGAAGTGTGATGGAAAAGAAGTAGGTTTAAAAAAAAATACAGTCCTTCAGACTTGCTTGCCATTTGGAGTAGGAACTCTAGCACACGTCCCACAGACAGGACAGGATGGCCCAGATGTCCAGCTGCAGTGCCACAGGACAATGGGGACACAGAGGAGTAGTTGCAGCATAAGAGGCAGTAGGAATATCTTTGCAGAGCGTGCAGAACAGAGGTTGAAACTGTCTCCTACTCGAGCCACCTCAAGAAAGGACTGTAAGAAGGAGCTGACCATTTGCTGCTATATCATTGGAAGTTTTTTTTTAATACTCCAAAAGCTGCAGAAAGAAGGCAGCTGAGCAGAAGGTCAAGCTCAAGTCATTCTGCTTTCATAAGTGTGTGTATTTGAAAGAAACCTACAGAGAGAGAGATTTTACAAAGGCAGTGAAACAGGAGGGATAATGGCTTCAAACCAGAAGAAACTAGATTTAGATGAGCTGTTAAGAATACGTTCTTCACCATGAGAGTGGTGAGGCACTGGAACAGGTTTCGCAGAGAAGTTGTGGAGGCTACCACCCTGGAACTGTTCAAAGCCATGCTGGATGGGGACCTTGAGCAACCTGATCTAATAGCAGGTGTCCATGCCCATGACAGGGGATTTGTAAGAGATGATTTTTAAGGTCCTTTCCAATACAAATCACTCTATGATTGGAACACTTCTAGCAGAGGACATTGGAAGTCAGAGAGGGTGAGTAAGGAAAATTAACTTCCTAGCTTTCACTTTGAGTACTTTCATATAATCTTCTCTTCCTTAGAAGAGCTATAGTTAAAAAAAGGTTTTACAGAGTGTCTTTGGGATATAAAGAGAGACAAGCTGGTTAGAGAGAAAACAAAACCATGAGGTATCCTGGGAATTTGGCTGTCAGAGGGCCCAGAGGCCCTCAGCAAGCTCTGGGAACAGGAATATTCACTCTCTTTGAATCCATGAGCAACAGCTAAAGTGGGTGTATACACAGTGGGACATGTTTGCCAGAACAGGAAACACACACCATTTTATGAACTACTTCAATTTCTCCTTGGAGATAAAGGCTTCTGCATAATTTTGAGCTTACTGGCAGTGGGAGGATGCAAATCTGACAGAAGGGTTGTCAGTGACATTCAACATACAAGTTCTGCATGGCCTCACTGCTGTGTTCCAATACTCATGGTTAAAGTGCCTTGAAAGATGAAAAGCAGCAAGAGCCATGACTCAGCCATCAAATCTGTAAGTTTGGTTATCAAACAAAAAGAAACTTTTAATGTTCTACAGCAACCATGCCACAACTACAGAGACAAAGCAAAAGACTTGTTCTGGGATGAAAGATTTATTTGTACCAATGCTGCCTAATCTGATTACAGAAAGGCCAGACAAGCTGGTAAAAAGTGATCAAAGCTTAGTGGGTGGGGTAGATACAATGCCAACTACACTCTTGAAGAGCCACATTCCTTCCTCAGAGAAAGGACATGAATATATTATTATTATTATTATTATTAAATCAGCTAGGAGGTAGCAATGGAAATGAAGAACCAAGTATAGCTAACTGTTACAGTACCCACCATAACATAACATCTCTCAATACTCCAAGAACTATATAGCAACACTCCTATCGCTAAATTCTGGCTAATGAGTTCATTACCTTGTAAGTTTCTAAAAACTGGAAGAGATGATATTTAATTCAGATTAGCCCAGCACATTTTTGAAACATTACAGTTTCTATTTTTTCACAGGACAAAGAAAACAGTCTGGAAGAGGAATTTTCTAACATGATGCTTTGCCTCAGAGTCTGGTAAAAGGTCATCTCTCTGAGAAGAGAATTAAAGTATAAATTGCTCTGATCTTACCTGTCATCAATAGAGTCCACTTTCTCCTGGATTTTGTCAGAGTTTATGTTCCCATCACTAACTAGCCTCCTGCCAGTCTCTACTACTGCATTGATCTTTTCTTCATTGGCATCCATCGTGGTCATGAAATCCTCCTGTTTCTTAATAGCAGCTTCTGCTCCTTCCAAGGTAGTGGGCATTTCCGTGTGTGCCAAAACATACTCCTGTGATTAAAGCATAAATCAGAGATAGAAAAAGATTGCATTCAGGCTACACTGTGCTCCAACAACACATTCAATGCATGTGGAAAGAAATGTCTCCCAAGATTTAGAAGTAAAACACAAACAGCAAATTATAGTCAAAAAAGGCAATTTATCTATTTGTAGCCCTCCTGTCAAACGATCTTGTTTGTGAATTGTTTGCAGTATATGGTATCAATCTGCAGAAATTAAATTAGTTTTATCTTGACCACTTGCCTGGTTATTAAGAAATGCTTCAGCTTGCTTGGTATCTCTGAGAAAGAGCTGGTAGGCATGAGACTGAGAAAGGAGATTTTGCCTGTTCTCCCACATTTTGTGAAGCTCATTCCATCCAGTGTCCAAAGCTTGTAGGCGCTGGCGTAAGAACATGTACTGGGCATCAGTTTGCCCTTGTGTCACCATCTCACCCATGTCCCTCATTTTCTGATAATCTTCCTCATAATTGTTGATTTCATTTTTAATATTCTCATGCTGAGTGAGCAGCTTCTCAGCTTCTGTCAGGGTGTTTGGCATATCTTCAGATGCAATTGCAGTCTGTGTTCTAGATAGCCAAGACTGGAAGTCATCTAGATCTCTCAGGAATTGCTGCAGTTTGCTTGCCTCTCCAAGGGACTCCTCCCTGTTCTTCAGGGTGGTCTTCATTTCTTCCCATACATCATTGATTTCTGCAAGTCGTGAAAGGATGGCCTGCGCCTGGTCAGGATGCTCTGATTCCAACTTTTCTGCCTCTTTTTGCAGGTCGCTTAGCTTAGCCTCAATGGCTACCAGGTCACGTTCCATGCCTGTCAGCTTTCTCTGCAGGGCCATCACTCCTGCTAGATCATTACCCAGATCTTGTGTGGATTCAATCACTTTGGTCTTTTCCCTGATCCAGGATTTGGTTTCATTACATTCAAGATGGTAGTTCTGGATACTCAGAGCGGAGAGCAGAGCGTCCTTCTTCCTATCTACCAGCTCTCTGAACTGGCTCCATCTGAAATGTGAGGAAAGAAAAACAGAGCAATTGAGATTTGTGTATAATAACGGAAAAGGACCTGGTAACATTGTTGAGTGAGCAGTTGTTGACATTAGCTTAGTAAAAACTAACTATTCGTGTTTTTTTCAGTCCTTCCCATATCATCAATAGTTTCAGCAAAACAAACACTAACCAAGTTATGGTATATACAAGGCAAGCACCAGCAACAAGAATCTTTAAAAGTATAATTTTTCCTCAAGTGATTAATTGCTAGGTACAGATAATTTTCACACTAAACATACTTTCCTGGCTTATTTTGAAGCCAAAAACCAAGTTAGTTCACATGACATTATATTGGCTTTGGTTTTATCATAATAGCCATTACAATATATTCCCAGCTTTCAAATCAAGGTACTGATTCACTTGGGACCTGATTGAAGTCAATCAGCAAAACTCCATCTGTTATTCAAATATTTCAAAGACACACCTCTTTTTTCTTTCTGAAGTTTTAAAAGCCTACCTTGAAGATACTTCAGGTAATAGTATCAGAATATCTTAAAATGCACAACTAACAATGACAAATGACCCCACTTGTACTTGTTCCAGCCACTGTCACGTTGATGAGCGTGAGGCCTTCACTCACCTTGTGTTGAGTTTATCTTGTTGTGCTTTGATCTCCTTCTCACTTGGATGGCCGCTGTGCATCAGCTGTCTAGCAATTTGGTTCACTACTGCCACACGGGATGCCTGATTATTCATTTCTGGTTCTAAACTTTCAAATCTGGAACAGAGTGAAAACAAAAGGGAAAAAAAAAGATCACACAGGCATTAAAGAATCTGAGTCACAGGCAAGCTGAGAAAGGGATCTGGTGTAAAAAAAAACAAACTTCCACCCAAACTTCCTGGTAAAGGCATTCTCACCTGTGCTGGATCACTTCCAGGTCCTCCAGCTTCTCTGGAATCTGCATATTATTCAGCCACTTCTCCTTTTCATCAATCCAAAGCTCACAAGCATCTGCCTCACTGAACATCTTATAAAGAGCAAGGGTATCCTGCAAGGCCTGTTTACGCAGCCGAGTCAGCTCAGCAACCTCCTTGTACCTCTCTTCTATTCCAGACAACCTGCCTTGCACATCTGGAGAGCCAGCATGTTCCTGTGGTAGAGCCTTTGCTTGTTCGTGAAGTGTGTCTATGGTTGGCCGGTAGCTTGCAATCTCTTCAGCCACATCTTTATGTTTCTTGACCAAGGACTGAGTGGAATATTCATCGTGGCCAACATCATTGCTGGAGACAATTTTGAGGATGTCCAACATCCATGCATCGATGTCATCAGCATCAGCCTGGAACTGGTGAAGGAGAGAGGCTTCTTCCAGGCGCTTCTTTCTAATGGCAGATAACTGTTCCAAGTTAGCCCACTGCTCCCTGATATCCTTAATTCTTTCTCTAATTTTCTCAGACCCAAAATGCTCCTCCGCAATCATGTCTTCACCTTCTTTTATTGCCTGCTGAAAGTGACCACTACGACCACTCATTTCATCTTCAAATGCCTTATGTTTACTGAAGAGACGGACAACACTGGTTAGGTCCTTCCCATAGTCATCAGATGACAGAATCTGTTCCTTCTCCCTAATCCAACCCTCTTCTTCAGCCATTTCCCAGAAGAATTTCCAGAGGCGTCGGGACTCCTCCAAGCGGGCCCGGCGCTCGGCTGCAAGCTGGCACAGTTCTTGGTAGCAGAACTCCATATGAGCAACACGGTCCCTGATAACCTGTGGGTCACATGGTTTGTAACCTGTGTGGATAGAGAATGCACATTGCAACTTACAGACTGATTTTCACCTCCAAATTTTCATGCCTACAGCTAGGGCACACACAGAGCACTTAATTTCTGTTTGCTCCATCTATGACATTCATTTAACAGTTACTTAGTCTTCTGAAAGTGTGAAGTATTCAGATACATCATACAATAAACACAGAACAGAAAATGTTGTTCTTTGCATGAAGACAAAAAATAAAATGAAAGATAATCATGAGTGTTTTCAGTCAAACAAAATTCACTACTTCACATTTATACCAGCTTCACACACAACTGAACAAAATGAAGATCCTTTATGCTAGTTAATAACAGTAGCTTAGGGAAATCATTTTTATTTAGCATAAATATATCAGACTGGGTCAAATAATCTGTACTGTTTGCACCAGAAACACAGCTGGAGGAATTAATGGTGACCATTACAGTTATGCAAGCTACTGGTTAGGAGTGTGACATATCACACAAAACACAAGGCCATAACAAACTCTTGAGCACCTGATCAAATTAATCATTGGCACAGCGAGTAAAGAAGGAACAAATGAAGTTGGACTCTATTATTCTGGTGTTGAATTTAACTTAATCTGTCCTGCAGAACTAATGAGGTTTACAGATAACCTTATGTTTAATTAAGACAAAGAAAGACGTGTTGGCTGCTAGTTACCTTCTCCATCAGTGGCAAATTTCTGAGCAGATGCATTGACCCCTCTCACTCTCTCAGCCTGAATAGCAATATCAGCTTCCACAAGAGCATGTTTCTGCAACAGGTCCTCAACTCCCAACAAATGTTTGCCATAGTCTTGAGACAGCAGAAGCACCTGATCAAAATACAATAGACAAGCAAATGTTCTGAAGGTGATGAACTATTTCTTAAAGACTCTAGGAATTACTCTGTTCTCTGTTGTTACACTGATTTAAGTCCAAGGAAACACCAGACCCAGAGGGAGAGTTGTTTCAAATGTATACAGATATGAATTTGATACAATAGTTTTAAAATCACTGGTAACCATGAAGAACTTGAGTGCTCCTTAATGCACTTTTAAGCATAAAATGATGAGAAGCTAGAATAGCTCAGCAAGATCAACAGAAAGCACTTGGTCCAGCCCCTGTGAGCTGCCACTGAGCTACACACATCTTTCTTTCCTCCAACAGCTTCCAAATTCTTCTGGTTGATGGACAAGAACACAGTCGTGGTCCTCTCCCTTCCCAGATCCCAGCAGAATAGACAGGAAGAAATCCATGCTTTTTAAAGCACATAGGTGAAGAAGTGACTTGTTCCTCACGTAGATTGTGATGAACTGAGATTATTTAATTCCCTTTCACCAAAATCATCATCCCTGCCCAAGCACTCTGACCAAAGCTTCTGGCCCTTATGAGAAACACACATAGATAAGCAGTAGTTTTCCACAGGAGTGAACTTACTCTTTTTCCTTATTTGTTTTTTTTTTTTTTTTTTTTTTTTCTCTTTAAATCATTATAAAATATAAGGAATTTGGTAATGCTCTTGAATGTGGATTTTCTGCATTGGTCCAAACTAAATCAGAGTGGCACCATGAACCTTTAAAAATTTACAGTAAAGGACAACTACACCTTGTCAGACTATTTGGTCTACATTCTCACATGGCTAACACTCACCTTCATCTCATCCATCCAGTCCATAATGTACAGCATTTCCTGGAAAATCTTTTGCAGGCCAAGATTCATCTCCAGCCGCTGTCTCCGTGCCCTGAGCAGCTCCAGGAGATACTCCCACAGGCGAATAACATTATCCTTTCTTGCGGTTATGCGTTTGATATCATGGTAATTTTCAGTCTCAAGCTCCTTTGCCACTGCAACCACAGCCTGGACTCGCTCTTCATATGCTGCGATGTCTGTTTCAATGGCCTCATGCTTCTTTGTTGCAGCCTCTACTGCTGGGAGGTCAAAGCCAAAGTTATCCTGTGAAGACAGACAGGTTTCTTCAATAATGGCTCCTGCAGAGAAATGCCCTGTTGTTCAAACTCTAACATGATGGTGCAGAATGCACTTGTTAGCAAGTCTGGTATCTCTAAGTGCTCTGCAAAGTCTTTTTTAATAAAATCAGTGATACCTCTGATAACTAGGGAACTACTGATAAAATCAGAGATAACATTTACTAGCAGAATCATGGTGGCCATCAGGACTAGGCTGGACAGTAAAATATGAGGCATAGAAGAGGAAATGTTCTCTTTGCAAGAACTGCATCCTATAATTACTCATGGGAATCATTTTAGTCATACAGACAATTTCTGAAAGCAGTACCTGAGAAACAAGACGTTGATTTTCACTCAGCCAAGTTTCTCTCATAGCTGCCTTGCGATCAAATCTGCGTGCAAGTTGTTCCAGTTTCTCTTGTCTGATGAGCTCATTTCGCAGTGCCAGTTCTCTTTCATGTTCAGCTTTTTCCAGTCTTTCCCAGGCCTGAAGATGTGGAGAAAATAGACACGTTTCTTAAACACACATTCTTACATGACTATGATAAATCACATCATCTTTGCATGAAATCAAGACTTAAGTAACTGCAGCCAAGTTTCACAAAACTGGCTTGTTTATTTATATACCAAGAAATTTGGTTCGTATTGGCTGGCCTTACACCTTGGCTGCTAATACAAGCATGTGGCTTAAAATTTGTCCTAATTCACTTGTTTCCTGAGCAAGGAGTATAAAACCTGTTTATCACAGCTGTATTCTCTTGAGTTAATTTGTTTTTTCCCTCCAGTAAAGCCAGACCTGGCTTGACTGTGTAAGATTATTTGTTTTTGAAGTCCTCTGCATGCTACTCCCAAAGAAGCAGATTCTATTTTCCTCCTTTAGGAAATAAGAACTACAGATTCATGCGCTCTCATCTCCAAAATCAACATACACAACTATTCTTTCTTATGTCCACTTTGGAAAACAACTGCAGAATTTCATTACTTTTGGTGCACCCAAGTTCTTTTTTCCCCTCAAAAGACAAGTCATTCACATGCATGACATAAATGATATAAAACTAAAAAAAGCCTTCAAAGTATGTCAAAAGTGAGCTAATCACCTCTCAGATCTTCTTAAAAACAATAAAAATATCCACAATTAAACACACACTTCCAAATCCTAAAGATGTGAAACTGCCTGAAACCCAAGGATTCTAGGGATTCACAGGCACAGGAGCTTAATGCAAACAGGAGAGCTGTGCATGTTTAGAGCTCTGTAGGATGCAGATCAAGGACAGGGATACCCACAACAGCTGCTCTGGGAATGCCATGCATGATCAAACACAAGTGAGGAAAGGTCCCAGTTTAACATTGTTTGTTATCCTTGAGAGAACTTGTCAGCTCTGCTGGCTCTTCTGCCAGATGCACTATCACAAAAAATAGTTGCAGAGACCCTGAGAGGGAACCCACAAGATTGATCATGGCCCTTGCTTCATTCTCCCCTGGTGCAGGCAGTGGGACAACCAGGGATGGCTAAAGACCTAGATACTGTTGCTGCTTTCTGTTGATTAACTCTTAATAGCCAGGAACCCCAAGGAGCAAGGCACCACTACTAGATTCACAACCAGAATGACTGAGCTTTTTTCTGGTACATAAGACCTTATAGGAATACAGAGAGGAATTTGGTTCAGAGCAGTGGATTTCAGCTATAAGACAAGGTCACCCCACCTTACCCAGCCCTTTTGGTCCCCCATATCAAGGCTGTGATAGCAAACGTGTTTCTTTCCAGTATGCTAAGAGAGACTGAAATAAAACAACAAATTCCTGAGTTGCACAGGAAGAGCTGGTTCAATTTACCTTGTTGATGTCAGAGATGAGTTTGCCCTCCCTTGGCATGTACACTTTCTGGTTGTTTGCTCTCATTTTGCTTTGGATGGTAAAAAGCAGCACTTCTAGGTTTCCTTTTTCTGTAAATCTAAACAAAATTTTGCAAAACAATCAGGTTACAATAAAGTCTTCATTGCTCCTAAGGTATTACAAAGCACTTCCTTAAAACAGTGACATTACAAATGGACAATTCAGAGAAACATCTTCATCTTGTGTGAAAGCTGGAAGCAACTAAAATGGCCCAAACATCCCCTGGAACCAGTCGGGTCAAGCAGCAAAAGAAACTTCACAGAAATCAGTTGTCTGTGTATTCAGATTCAAACGCCCTTTGAGGGACAGAAGGCTGCATTTTTTAATGCTATTATTACACGTGCCATCCTAGTTTATCAACTCAAGAAATAGAAGTTTTATTTAAAGCCCAGCACAGTCAATACTTTCTTCCCACTGTTTTCCCTGCATTGTACATCTGGGAAATAAACAAACTCCACAGGCACTAGGGAATAGACTAGTATTTTAGAAGATGTCTGGTTGTTCTGTAATGGTTTGGATTGTGATTATTATCCATTAGAACTCGTATTAGACAGAAATAACAAACAGATCTGATATCATAACACTAAATGAAACTTTCCAGAAACACGTTGAATGGTTTGGGTTCCATCAGTTTTAGTAAGCAGAGCTGTGTTTTATGAAGCCAGACGTACTCCCTCTTGATTTTTGATTTGCAGTAAGGTTCTTTTAATAGCAATGTACTGGTATTGTACACTGCTAGCATGCATGACTGGTGAGATTCCTAATGTGACCACTCGTATTACAAGGCAGGCATCTCAGTGAACTGACAGCTTCCAGGAGGCTGAGATCTTCCAGGCCACACACTTTTTATCTGCACATTACGGAGCCTAAAGTAAACAGCCCTCGATTAATAACGTGTGCCATTTAGAAATGCGATATCTGGGTTTGTTCAGAAAAATACATCCTTAAGCCAAGATTAAAATTATTTGGATGTGTTTGTTTTTAAAAAAAAAAATCCATGACTGCCAAAAGAAAACAAGACCACCGTTATTTTAAGCCAAGATTAAAATTACTTGGGAGGTTTCTCTACTGTGCGGTAAGTGTTGAATGCCTGTAGCTGCTGCTGCACACCAACTAGGGAGTTGGCAAATTTGCGATTGTTTAGGATGATAATGGTTTGCTCAATCCACTCAAGAAGGTCGGAAGCCAGCGATTCATATTTTTCAATCATTTTCTCTGTTTCAATGGCATTGTCAAGCACCTGAAATAAGCAGCACAACATAACGTGAATAACAAGAACAGTGCTCTTCAGAGTCATTTAAATCTAGCAAGCTACATAAAGCAAGCTGTTGGGAGACCTGACTTATGAATCACTACTGAGCACTACAGGGACTGCACACCCTGAGGAATGAGCAAATTCCCATAATGCAGAGGCAACAGAGACGGAGCTGAGGCTCACACAAGGATTCACGTTCAGTCTGCCAGCTGTAAAGACAGGGGTAACTCTGCCAAAGGGTGGAGAGTGACTACATAATTTTTAACTGAAGGACTTTTCTGGGCTCCAGAAGAGACAGAGGACCCAGAGAGTGAGAAATAATTAATGAGAAAGGAAGAGCAGCAATGATGCAAAATTGTCAAGTAAAAATAAAACAACAGCCAAATGTTTTCTAATATGAGGCAGCTGGAAATTAGCTGCTCTTCACATTTATATGGGAAATATTTAACATTCAAAACATGTTCTAAGTCAAAACTACCATAATGTGGACTCTTAAAAAACTAACATCTAAGAGCGAAAAAAATCAGAACTATTTGAATCTGCAAACCTTTCCAATACGTTTTCCTTCAACAGCTAAAGCTTTCATCTTGGAGAAGTAGTGGTAATATGTCACTACGTAGGTGATGATTGACTTCTCATCGGGATGATCAACACTGATATCTGCAAATCAAAGACTTATCTCAGCACACTGAGGGCGCAGGGGTTAAAACAACACAGCTAATAACACTGCAGGGATGGGTTTAAGAGTCAGAGCAATAGGTTCAGGGGCAGTTCAATTCCTAAGATTTATCTCCTAACCAGAAGTAATTGAGTAGCTTTGGACTGGTTCTGTATTACTTGGTGTTATGCAGTATGGAACTCTGTCAGTAAAAGAAGTGCTGCTTTATCACTTTGTCTTAGAGTGGACTGTGGTTAGACCACAAGTCTGTGGGCTGGGGAGGGGCCTTTGTGTCTTAGAGGCAGGCTCCAGACTTTGCCCCAGCTTGTGCGCAGTCAAAAAACTTCTCTAGCATTTGTGTGAGTTGGTAGAACCAGTTACTTTAGACCACTGAAGCTGTATCAGCATTTGGAGAGAGGAATTCAAGTATTTCTGTCCAGGCAAATCTGGGAGATACAGGTGGAAAACAAATTATTTCCTTTCCTGCAGCAATTCTGAGGCACTGAAAAATAAGCAAGAAGAAACTTGCCCAAACACACAGCCTCTATTTGCGTTGTAACAAGAAAGTTTCTTGTCCTAGCATTGTGCACATGCCTTTCAATATGCACAAGCATGCACTTCTCAGCAGCACAGGCTGAAACTCACTGACAGGCTGCAAAAGAAGCTGCTAAGTAAGTCCGCATCACTCATTTTCTATCTCAGCTCACAGAAAAATGTTTCTCAGAGTAGATCAGAAGGATGCCTCTAACAGGAGTGATTTAATGCATACAGTCCCATGATCTTGTCAGAAAGGGTAAAATAAACACAGGATTAAGGGCTCTCATGTTACTGTTGCTCGCTCCTCTGCAGGAGACATCTTGCATTTTCTCTTTTTCTCTCTAGCTGTATCACCAGGTGAGTCAGAAGTATCCAGCTGCTCATTAGCACAAAAAACTATCACAAAGCTGTGCCCTGAGACAAGGAGGGGTGGGAAAAGAGACCCCACAAAGAGCCATGAATTGCTGAAACTGCAGGAATTCTTACCCTCAGGGTCCAGGAGTTTAGTAAGACCAAGGTGTTGCTCTGCTAGGTTAAAAGCATTCTGCAGATTGTAGTGTGCATTTGACTTCTTCAGCTTGTCAAAATCAATCAGATCAGGCCTAGACAGAATGGAAAATTCTTTAGATTTCCCAAAACACAGTACAGCCACCCTCAATTGAGCAAATCAACAAAAATCTGGAGCCCTCAGAAAACCTGGCCCCTCATGCTGCCAAGATTTCTCTTGCCCATCAGTCCCGGGTCTTTCAAGGGCAGCGTTAAGGGAATGAAGAAATGCCTAGCACACGCTATGGCAGAACCTTGCCCATGGCAAAAAAGCAAGCATAAATTAACACTGGTAGAGGTGACTCTGGAGAAGAAAGGAATGAAGTTGGGTCATACAGTCTCTCATCATGCCCACATATGTGCGCAAGCCATCCCAATAACTTCACCTGAGCTTGCCAATGAGCAGCAGCTCCAAGCCATGTCAGTTTAGAAAACAATTTTGCCATCCCTCTGCGGGGATTTCTATCCCCTTCAGGCTGCTGTTGTGTGTTGTGTCCCACTCCCGCTCCCAAATTCTAGGTGACCAGACTCAATCGGGCACAAGACGTTTTCTTCCAACCTGGTCAGTCACAAACCAAAACAACTGTGCATATAATTTATGCTCTTGAAACCAAATACACCCTGTTTCGACCTGTGATGTGAGAACATGTTGCCCAGATGAGCTCACAGTGACCACAAAAGCCTTAAAAGTCTAAAGGCAAACTGCTGTAAAACTCTAAGAAATTATTCTGCTTTCTCTTCTCCACAGATCTTCAAGTCAGCCTGCAAGGTAACTGCAAAACCCACTGCATGCTGCAAGAGCCCAAGCTTTCAAAACTCACAAAGACATTTACACAGACATACCTGTGCTTGTGTATTAGTGCATTGAAAGCCATCCCATCCCTCCAGCTTGTTGTGAAGTTGTGAATGTTGACATTGGGGTAACTGGTAGAATAAAAAACAAAGAGAGAACAATCAGCAGAGCACCCCTGCAGCAGCTCTGCATACTCTGTCATTAAAAGCCAGTTGCAAGAGTCACACATTTATTGTATGATCTACCATCTAATCAGAGACTGACACTAGAAGGAAGTGCCACTTATCTATTCTTGTAAACCCCTCAGAACTGATATCCATTCCAGAGACAGGCTCTAAATGAACTACAAAATAATCACATGAAGCTGTAACTTTTTAACTTGCTGGTCAACCTGCCGTCTATGAGGTTTCAAATTCCTGCATGTCTAAGGCTTGTTCCTGATTTAGCTGCTTTTCTGATGGTTGCAGATACCATGGGAGCAGTGATAAAATTTTCCTAGAAGTTTTGAGCTGTCCCAATGCATCTTCAAGGGCTGAGCCTCGTCACTGCCTGACTTTCAAACAAAGCAAATGTGACATCCACCTTTGTGCCCTGTAGGCAGAACAGAGGCAGAATTAATTTGTTCGGTGATCTGAGTATTTTGCAGATTTCATAGGGGGAACATACTGATCTCTACAAGTGGCTATTTAATTATGCAAGAAGGTTACTGTCAGAGAAAGACATTTTGGAAATATTTCCAAGCATACAGAAAGACTGAAACATTGGTGGCATGTGTCGGAAGTATCATTTTTTCACAATAAGGTGAAAAAACTCAGTGTATTACTGTGTATTTGTGGATACATTTATCACATGGCATTAACATAATAAATTCAGAACCTTCTGACTGGCAAGTATCAATTCACTTCTTTTGGTCAAATCCACTTAAGGAGAGAGATGCGTTTGCCCATTTAAAATTATTTCAATGAAAACTCAAAATGCTGTAAGAGCTTTAGAGGTAATCGCTTAATCCACACTCACCCAGCTGTCTTCATCTGGCACCATAAAAGCAAAGCATCTTTAGCTGATTTCTTCTCCTTGTTGTCCTCAGTTTCAACACTGATATCTTGAATCTAAAATTAACACACAAAATTCAAGTATCTCTCTGAGAAAACACATTGTTTGCCTTTTTTTTTTAAAGATAACAGGAATTATATCAGAATGTAAGTAACATCCACTATGACAGGCAGGGTGAAGCAGATGAATGCTCTTCCTCACTTAAAAGCATTCATGTAAAAAGAAAGTTTAATTTGCCTTTATTTTACTGGAAAACTATTCCATGCTTAGTCCACTGACAGTACAGCTTAAATTTCATGAGAATGTTCATTTCCAGATGTTGAGGCAAACCCGGCCCTTACACAGCATTACAGTTTCACATAGTGAAGTGCCTCCTCCTGAGCGCACTCAGAAGCCAAAAGGGTGCAAAAGCAGACTGGGGGTCCTCTTGAGGGGATCCACAAGCAAAGTTAACCAGGAGTTTCAAGGTTTTGGAACTTCAAACTTGAAATAAATAGTTATCTGCCCTTAGCACAATTATCACAAGTATATATTACTGATTTTAAGCTGCTAGCCAGTATTCAAAAAGAGGAGTAAAAAAAAAAACCAAAAAACCAAAACCAAAAGGGAAAAGAAACCCAACCGGAAACCGTTATCTACTTTATATGTAGAAATCTATCTCATTTTATGGATATAGTATTTTTTTTTTAAATAATGTTGTAGCTTCAGTGAAGTTCCACTGCTGCCACTGAGACTTAGGCAGATAGGAAACACTGAGCAAAACCAAAATTAAGAGAATGTTAAATTTATTGATTACTGAATATTTATTACTGCATTATTTATTAAAATTTCTATCTTCTAAAGCAAGTACACTTTCTGCAAAAGCGTTTTCCAGTCTTTTTTAGCTGAAGCACACACAGAACACTCAGATTTGTGTGTATCTGTGCATGTGTACATCTTTACCTGGAATCTCAGGATAATAGTCCAAATAAGGCCAAGTGTCAGCCTGTGATTCCCATCCACAATATCATGAGATCCCATGTTTTCCAGGTGCACTCTTTGCTCTTTCAGGAACTGGAGGGCTTTATCAACATTCTCCAGGCAATGGATGCGCATCCTTCCTTTAGTTGGTTTAGGCTAGAAAGGCAAAGAGAGAAGAAAAATACATATTACTGTAGATGGAAGGAAAATAAAAAGGGATTTTTAACATTTCAGAACAGCAGGTGTGTTCTTTGCATCTTATGGAGCATTTGCACAAACCCATGATGGATATGCCAATGTCCTAGACCTGAGTCACACACACTGGGCACCATTTTCACTTGCTCTTCAGAGTATTTTGCCTGCTTCCTCCCTTCTTTTTTTTTCTGCTTAGAACATTAATTTTTCAGCTGGAAGATAAATAAAATTGGGTAGCCAAAGTGGGATAAATTTCTTCACAGGAAATGAAAGCCCAGTGCAAATGAAAAAAAGTAATTAATATGTTAATGGCACAACAAACAAGTCTGCTGTAAACCTGAGTAAAATGAAAGCGACTTTGTTCTGCAGGCAAGGATTACAACACAAATTGCACATACACCCTCTATGCATGTACCACGCACCCCAAATGCATCTTCATAGGGTGAAAAGCCATAGGGGGAGAAGGATCACGAGTAAGGTAATGTGGTTGGCTGAAACCACCCAGAGAACTCTTGCTGTCAGTGGGCACTATCCAGGATTGATCCTTTTCCACATCCATCCATCACCCAGAAGTGCTGGTAAATCAGACCACGAGTTTAATTTAATCTTGCAAAACACAGGTAGAAAGGTTCTTCTTGGGGTAGGAGAGGGAGCACCCAGGTGTGGGGGAAGGCAGAGGCCCAAGGCCCAGTTCCAGATCATTACCACATCTGAGAGCCCAAAAACAGCTTTACAAAGTGTGCTCATTTTTATGGTGATGTTCCTGAAACACAAGAACAACTCTGTGGCCATGCAGTGGTATACCCAACTGTCCCTTCTGCCTTGATGTTGCCCTTCTCATTTACCTCAGCAGAACCTGCACTGCCTCTAATGACTCAAGTTACTGAGCTGAAAAATATGCTAAAAGCTCTTTTCTTGCTCACAGAAGAACCAGCCCCAAGGTCACAGAGCTAACACCATTCACGATAGTTGTTTTATTTAGTTATTTAGTGTCTGCTTCAACCCACACTGTATGACAACATACTCTCTGATTAAAAACCCAGGAAACACAACCTTCAGGTTGCTGGGAGGATTTTTATTTCCATAATCACAAAGCCTGTTCATGAAGCAGAAGAGCACACACAGTAAACCTGAACAGAACGCTGCTCTCTGTAGAGCAGGAGCAGTCTGACATGTTTTCCTAGCACTGCAGCACTAGGTGCACTTTCTGGGTCAGAAATTCCGTACTGCAGCTGGAACAGTTTACTAGCAGTGTCATTTATCCCTGTTCAAACTGATTTACTAATGATCTGAGAAGGCACTTCAGATGTCATCAGGAAAAAAAAAAAAAAAAATGTTGGGCATCCCGAGAAGGCATAAATTTCCATTCTTCTATCACTCTGCACAGTTCAACCCACCATTCTGTGCTTGCCACGCTCTCCTGCACAGTCTCCAGATGAGATAGAGAAAGGTTCAACTTTCACCTTTGCTGGGCTAACAGATCCAGGTATTAACCAGAGGGAAATAAAGCACACTGAACGCACTACTTATTGTATTTACTGAGTCTTTGTATGCACATTATTGTCAACACCTTCTCTTATCCAACAGAAAACATGACAAAACTCACCACACAGAATCTGCTTAAAGAGTTTGACCTTTGAGCACTTAGGAATTGTAAGAAACTTACTAATCCTTTATACAATTATGGAAGAACCCGAGTGGAATGCTTGATTTTTTGCTGAAAACAATTCTCAGCTTTATTTTTGTTTGAGAGAAGGTGGTTAATAGTGAAAGCACACAAAATTACAATTGTCTTTTTATACTGACCAGATTCTTTTCAGCTTTACTCAGTGAGACTACTACATACCACCACTTTCTTTTTAAACACTGTGCTGTACAGAAGACCTTATGTAGTAAGGGTTGGACTAAACACTGGAATTAGGAATAAAAATGAGCAAAGACCGGAAGATGTAGATGTTGCCCTTATTAAATGCTCTCATTTTGAGTTTCTCCAACAAACATCTAAGATCTCAGGCTTTTTTTCATCATCAGTAATTACAACAAACTTTTGAAAAATGCAGGGTTTGTACAAATGAGGTCTTACAGGGAGCAAAGAGCACTCCTGTTCCCCTGATTAGTATCCTAAATCCCAGACTCTATTACACAGGCATGTTGCTCCAGCTTCATAATCTGAATCCCAAAGTCAGAAAACAACTTCCATTTGTTCTACAGCATCAGCAAACACACCATCCTGAAATGATTCTCTAAGCTAGTTTCTGCATTTGTTTGTTTCTTATCATTTGATGTTTCTTGTCTTGATTTTAAGCTTTCTGCATAAGATACTATACCTTAGATTCCTGCATAGAGGTGTTATAGAGATGTCAGAACCTAGTCAATGTTAGCTAAAATAAATTCCAAAAGGCTGGAGAAACTAGCAAGTGGATGCTACGTGCTGGTCCTCCTGGAATAGTTTTGTGTGTGTGTAATTGTCTCAAGGTTTGGTGCATTTTGTTATCTGCGTTCTTATTTGGAGAGGAAGGTGTGGTGGAATGTACTGTTCAAACAGAGACTGCTGTCCTCCATCCTGAGATAACAAAGCTACAAAAAGAATCTGTGGTGCTGCAGGCAGCCACCAATGTGCTACGCAAAAGATGATGCAAGTGCAGATCTAGCAGTCTGATCAGGTGGCTCCTGCACTCTCCCCACCCCAGCAGTTGCCTAAGCTCTATTTGCATTTTGCAAAACCTGGAGTGAAAACTGTAAGTGAATCATGCAGTAGGAGTCACATGACTGGCCTGAGCTTCACCACAGCCATCTGACTCTCAAAGTCAAATCTTGGTAGGCATGAAGATTTATACGGAGGTGGCACAATGGGGCACGCTGGTCCCAGTTACTCTTGTATTACAACATCTGCTACCTGCAGTGAATGTGTGACACCTAATACCTCATTGCAGTAGATTATTTGGTATATAGAGAGGCTATTTGGGCAACCTGTAGTTGACAAGGACTGAGATTAGTTACCATATCCACCTCCGGTACACACAGTACTTCTATGCATGTCAGAGTTTCCTGACTCTCAGAGATGCCTTTGGAAATCTCCCTCCCTTGCCTCTCCCTCCCTTGCCTGTACAGACATTACACTGCAGGTCATATGTTCAATTCATTACCCAGAGTCTTAAGCCATGGAGCTTCCATTAATAGGAGTGCTTGATGACAGGCGATTACATAGTCACAACCTCATGTAGCCTTAGGTCTTAGCTAAAGACCCGTATTTCTTTGAAAAGATTGTTTCAAATAAGGTAGTTAAGAGCATAGCCATCATTTAAGGAACTGAAGGAAAAACTGATACCCAGTCATTTCCTGACACAGATTTCCTGTCATTCTAGCAGCTCTTTTTTTTTTTTTTCTACAGGGATTTTTTTATTCACCACTCTCTTGTCTCTGTTTCAAGGGGACTCTCTCAGCATACACAAAGAATTTGCCCCCTTTATTTAAACTCATTTTAGACAGTCCTCCAACCAAAGAAAATCTAAGCCTTATCTATCTATCCTAGTTAAATCAAATACACCGAAGAACATTTCCTGGGATGCAATTAATATCATGGCTACAACCACTGCAATGCTTCCCAGAGTGGCCTTCACTTTCTTCAACTGGCTGTCCTCCACAACATCCCAGCATGCTCTGGGGAAGGCAGAAGGGATGTTCCAAGTCTCAGGTTGGCAGGCAGCCTGCACACAGCTACATTCCTCAGCACATCTAAATCACTATTATCACTATTATCAAGATCATCTAAGGGGCTGGAGAACTCTGTACTATCAGATTCAGAAGCAACAAATGTGGAAGCACACAGCATTTCACCAGCAAGGACCTTCTGAAAGAGGTTGCCTTTGTTTCCTACTGAAGATATTTGAATGGTGTCTGGATTTGGTGAAGCAACAGGTTTCTTTCCTTTAACACATACAAATCCATTTTCATTGTTGAATCCTCAGTATTTAGTTTTGTTGTACTTCAAATGAGCCAAGGACTCACCAAAATCTCACCTGAAACCAAACCAAGAGCCCAACAATGAATATTAATAAACACTTACAAGTCTCTCTCCTGAAAGAACTTCCAGAAGTTTGATGAGCATCCTTCCATCACGAAGGTCAGTGTACAGATCTGTAATCCTGCATGACACACGTGCCAAGTGGGAATTAACCCACTTTGTGAAGGTCTTCTTCTGAACTGCCTCACGCTCATCTGTTAGGAAAGCAATGCAGTGTTACTCAAAACAAATCACCAGTCACTCATGTACCTAGATGAGAATGTGATCTTCAAACATGTCTAATTAACTGAAAGGTTTGTCTTCTTAGCAAAATTGTTGAAGAAATTGGGACTTTTCACTGAAAATTCTCATAATTCTTCCTATTTTATGACCTTTTCTAAGGTTAGTGGGAATTTCACTAAGTTAGCACTTATGGAATAAATCTGAACTAAGGATTGTAGAATGATTATTGCTCCAATAAGCAGCTTTCTCAAGGTGTAAAGAGGTCTGCTGTACAGCTATAATGTAAAAGCCACTTGGGACTCATCAAAATATGCAGTAGTTTGGTTAAAAATTTATCTTCCACCACTGGAAGAACGGGTCAACTTCTCAAACACATACACAAATCCACAGCAGATCCCCTGAAGTACCAAAAGTCACTTTGGATTAAGACAGATACAAAAGAGTGCAGAGACCAAAGTTTCCCATTCACATTTCCCCCTTCTCATTACATATTTGTTTGCAGATTTGACACTTGCAACTGTATTTACACAATCCTAAAATTAACTTTTCCACAACCGCATGTTTGAAGCAGACTTGCACTCATTTAAACCCATAAAAAACCCAGGTTCCTTCCACCTTCCCTTCCCAGAGCCTTTCACAATTGTCTATAAAAGAAAACACTGCCATTGAGAGCTCTTAAAAGCACAGGCTCACTACAGTCCACATTAATTCAGAAACTCCTAACAGCTATCTGCCAAGAGGAGAACACTCAGACAGAAAATATTATACACCTCTGTGGTTAAATTCTTCTGCCAAGGACTTTAGCTTTTTGCTAACAAGGAAAAGCTTAATGTATTTCACTGAGATGGGAACTACTACTAGCCAAACCTTTCAAAATACAGATGCTTAAATTTGGACTCCCAAGTCCAAAATTAGACATACATGGAAAAGCGGTCTGCTTTTCCAAAACAAGCTGAGCATCTAAACCTCGACTGGTCTCTTTAAAATTGTTGGTTTGTTCAGAAACAACATGTGGAGATTGGTGAATCCTGAACCAGCTCTCAAAACTCTGTTGTTCAAAACATTAATGATGATGCAGATCAGTGGAGAGTTTCTGACTATCCAGTGACTCAATGCATGCTGTCTTTCAAACAGCTGGATGTGCTCCCTTTCTGACAGTGCAGCAACCAGTGACAGCCTCCACATGCACAGGACCTTGGGGACAGCAGCAAAACCCTGATCTTGGTGACAAGGAATGACAAAGAAATTGAGGCTGAAGAGGATAGAAAGTTGGGAAACAAATAAAAGGAGTAAGAAAAGAAGTCATACAGTAGACCAGCCATAAGCAGGAGGCATCCAACAGTGGGAGTGGAAGAACAGAGCAGCACTTCAGTGGCTGTTGGCACTCTTACACAAACCCCACCCTAAGATTTCAGTTCCTTCTATGTATTTCTGAATTTACTCTTGCAACCTATGTGAGGAGCACACTGAAACTAGCCTATTTTCAACAGCTTTTACCTGTCTCCGAAGTTCAGTGAAATTAAGAAAATTTGGTTTGGAAAGATGGAGAAGGTGAGGTTTGTAATAAAATAGCAGTATGCATTGTATGAATTCAGTATGCCTTACTTGGTTCTCCTGCTGTACGAAGCACAGGATTGCTAAGGAAAAGGAAGCGAAGAGGAAATCAGCAATAACTGTGGCTCGCTTTTCAGTGCCAACCACAAGTTTCTCAAAAGCAGCAGCACAGGCTCCCCCAACTGCTCAAACCTCAGCCCACTGCTCTGACCATGACCATGACCATGCTGCATGATGCAAAACAACCCCATGCACCTGATTAGTGGAAATAAATGTCTATCCAGGTAATGGTTTAAATATAGTGTCTACTAACAAACATGTATTTGATGAACTATTTATAGCAAGTTCCTGGGAATGTTGTATCCATGTAGCTTCTTATCTAGTAATCCCTGCTTTTAGTTGAAAGTATTGGGGCCAGTTCTCTTTAATAACTTTATGAATTATCTGGATGAGGGGATTGAGGGCACCCTCACAACATTTGCTGATAAAACCAAGTCAGGTGCGAATCCCGACCTCCTTGAAGGCTCCACAGAGGGATCTGGACAGGCTGGATCAACGGGCAAAGGCCAGTGAGATGAGGTTCAACAAGGCCAAGTTCTGGGTCTGGCACTTGGGTCACAACAACCACATAAATACTCCAGGCTTGGGAAAGAGTGGTTGGAAAGCTGCCCAGCAGAAAAACACCTGAAGACACTGATCAGTGGCCAGATGAAGACAAGCCAGTGGGATGATCATGTGGTCAAGAAAGTTAACGGTATCCTGACTAGTATCAGGAATAGCGTGGCCAGCAGAACTAGGGCAGTGGTCATACCTGTGTCTGGCCACTGGTGGCACCACACCTCAAATATTGTGCTCAGTTTTGAGCCTCTCACTCGAAGGACACTGAGGTGCTGCAACATGTCCAGGAAGGGCAATGCAGCTAATTAAGTCTGGTCTGAAGCTCAAGTCTTATGAGGAGTAGCTGAGGGAACTGAGTTCTTCAGACTGGGGAAAAAGAGGCTTGAGGGAGACCATCTTACTTTCTACAACTCCCTGAAAGGAAGTTGGAGTGAAGTGGGGTCAGTCTCTTCTTCCAAGGAGCAAGTAACAAGGCAAGAGGAAACAGCCTCAAGTTGCATAACAGAAAATTTAGGTCTGACATTAGGAAAAATTTCTTCCCCAAAGGAAGCCCTCGAACAGGACCTGGAAGGATTTAAAAGATATGTAGATGTGGTATTAGTGGTTTAATAGTAATCTGGCAGTTCTGGGTTAATGCTCAGACTCAATGATTTTAGAAGGTCTTTTTCAACCTAGATGATTCTATGATTTTTTTTTTTCTTTAAAATAAGTCACACAAGAAAAACCTTGCAATAGTTACTATTCCTGAAGAAAACTACCACAGATTGCCATGTCCCATCACCAGCTTCAACAAGCCTCAAAACAGCTTAGCAAGCTGATTTAATCACTGTAGTCTCTATACAAAAGCACAATATTCAGAGATCCCTATGGTTCCTTTAATTCTGAAGAGAGATAAGGATGTATAGGATCCTAAAACCAGTTAGATACAGAAAAGATTATGTAAAACTAAAATGTTATCAAATATCATATTGAAGCCATCAAGTAAAGAACCAGTAGGGAATGGATGGGAACAAAGCCTGCAGGCTCTCCCCTGTAGCTGTGCTACAGCTGTGCTCCTCTGTGCTTTGCTAGCTGGGTGCTATTAAGTTTGTTTTCTTCAGTCTAGTTTAAGTACAGTTGCTGCCTCTCCCCTTCTGCCTTCCCATTTCCCCTTTCTCACTCTCTGTGGTCTTCCATTTCCTGTTTACAAGAAGAGATTGAAGAGTATGGTTGTTTTTTCTGGCTCCTCACCTCCACACGCACCCCATGCTCACTCTTGTCTTCACTTCTCTCACCTGATCCCCACCCATCCTCTGCGGTGCTGGCCTCCTCCCTACTCAGATAAGAGCAAGTGTAAAGATCTCCGTTGAGACCACAGCTGTTATGGTTTCAGTGCTGACTACTGTTAGGTCTTGATGTGTCTCAGCAACTTCACTGCTCTAGCCATTAATGGATTTTCCTTTTCTTTCTGTTTCTTCTCCAATTCACAGCAACAACAGCCAAAAGCAGTGAGATCCTGGGTGTAGCCTCCAGCCTTGTGGGAAAAAAACTTCGGCAACGTGAAGAGCCAGGCCCCTTCTTGCTCACTGCCAACTTTTGGGGACAACCAGCAACTTATCTCAGCAAAATGCCACCAGGGAGACACAGCAGCTCTTTCAGCCTCCTAATGGGCCAGTCACCCAGGAAGGCCACCCTTTATCATGCACTTGGCACAGGCGAAGCATAGCTCTTTAATTCCTTGCTGACAATATTAAGGATGGAAACACTCAATGGGAGAAAGCACAACCATTTTTACCCCATGTCACTTAACTCCTGTTGTGCACTCACAACGTGGGAAAGTAAAACAAGCCTGTTTTGAAAGTTGACCAACCTCAGTCACACACGTTAAAACCTCTCCAGATTATTTCTAAATGGTGTTTCACAATGACTGCAAGTTTTTGCAATGCTTTTACCAACCCTTTCAAAGTGATTAACTGAATTTTTCTGTTCTAGAATTTCATGGTAAAACATGCAGAGAATTAAAACCAATGAATCCTGGTTCAGATAAAGATGTAACATAGAGAAAAGAAGTACCTACAGCTCTGACAGCTCAGCAAAGCACAGAACACAACTGTGACTTCTAACACACAATGCTAAGGGCCAGGTGCAATCCATGAGTGATGACATCAAGGACGTAACATCAGCAATGGGCCCTAAAGCCCTATTTATGAACCTCATGTGATTGCTTTGACAAATGTCCTTCATACTTTCAAAAACACAGTTTCAGATTCTGAAGACTAATTAAAACTAGAGGATATGGGTGGAGCTCCAAGTGTCCTACAGCCTGTGAAAACATTTGTCTCCCAAGGGTAAAGAGAAATCCACAACATGTAAAACATGTGCAGCAGGAAAACGGAAGCTGCTCTAACAGCAGTACTGATAATAGAGAATCCAACTTATCTTGAAGCAACACTGGGAAGGAAATTTCCTTTATGCGGAAACCCCCACAACAATATTACTAACACATGGTGGCTTGCAAACCCCAGCTCTGTGATTGCGATAAATCAAGGACTTACTTTGTTTAGGAGTTCAGTAAATAAACTGGAGTTTGTACACTACAATTCACATAACCAGGGCTGGATGGGATCACGAACAGACATCTAGCCCCTTCCTTGTTTGAGAATAGGAATTTCTTCCTCAACTAACTTGATGAGAAAAAATCCTAAGAAAAATGCAGCTAACTTTCTGAAGAGTAAAGCCAGTGGCGTCAGTTACTGAATCCCTAGTGTGGCACAATGAGAGTGGGGGGTCACATATACCACCCTCACTCCTGTCACATGCTCAACCCTGTTGAAGTGAACTCAGTAGGCCTGTGCCAGAAAAGTGGAGAATTTACCTTAATAACTGCCCTGGAAAATGCAGACCTGAAGGAGCTGGCTGAGAGAAATGTGGGTCCCTGTGACTCCCTTGCTGCTCCTATATGCCAGAAAGCCTTATCAGCTGTGGTCCTTTCACATGACCGTAGCACTAACCGCTGTTGTGGCAGAGGTTACCTGTGCCTGCTCTAAAAACAGCATGAAGATGATCTGCTCTTCAGATCTGGTCAAACCACATTTGCAACAAACTGACCTTGAATCTGTTTCAAACTGAATGGCAAGTACATTTGGCACAGAATAATGCCAACCTAGCAGCAGTAAAACAACTTGCAGTGTGCAGCAGCTCCTGCCAGGCCCTGGATACAAAGGCATACAACCAGATAAACAGTGAAAGAAGCTGAGATGCTGCTGAAAGAAACGGAGAAGTTAGAGCACAAAAGGGAAGCTGAAAGGAGCACCAAGTGTCCAGGACTACTGCTGGGCAGCCTTGCAACAGGCACCTGCTGAGCCTGTACAAAGAGGCAGCTTGTACTCTGTTATCAACATCTGTGGATCCCTATAACATCTCAAGTAAGGGAAACTGAAGATGAGTTTTAAAAGCTCCGTCTCCTTTAGGTTGATTGATTGATTTCCATACTGAAAGTCTGTTTCCAAGCTTACAATTATTATTTCACTATAGTAACAAGCATAGGCAGTATGCAGCCTACACAGAATGTTGCTAAAACACACTGACTCAGAGAGCAGCTGAGCATTGCCCCAGGCACACACCACTTCTGCTGATATCAAATATCCCAGCTTCCAGAAATCCCTGGATCACAACCTAAGTTAACCATGCAAAGAGAAAACAGCTTCCTGTCATGGGACAACACTCCCATGACTATAGGTTTTCAGGGCATAGGATATCACTCTGTTTTCTCCTAGACCCTGCAAGGGTATGGACTTAAGCAGCCAGTAATATTCATAATTTCACAAATTCCAGTGGTGGTCAAAAGCTTTTGTTGAGATGACTTAAGTGGCAGATCAGCTGCTGCGACCAGAATGTAGTGATCAAACAAGATTTTATCAGCAAACGGCATGAATAGATGTGCTCCAATGTTCTTAATCACTTGTGATTGTAACAGAAGAGTGATACTTAACATGAAATGATTCCAATAAAGGTCTAACTTCCGATGTTTCAGGCAGGCCTAAGCACAGGCTTGTACAAAGGACTCCAATGTACTCAGCTCTTTGTTCACCATCCTGGTAACACTTTGGGAAAGGAACAATGCTGGTCACCCCTGGTTCTTAAATTTCCCATTCAAACGAGGGCTGCATGCTCAGAGGAAGGATGGGGACTACCAGCAGCTGGTCTGCAATTCTTGCGTGCTCCTGATAGCCTAGCAGACCTATAAGAAGTCAAACTCACATGCATCATATACAGAGAGCATGACACGTGTGAGTTTGGTGCTTAGGAACACCAGGCAAATGTTATAAAAAAGTATCTCCTTGATTTTTACTTCAGTCTCATGACAGATTAACATGGAGGAATGACTGCAGCCGATGGTTTTGATGCAAATAGGATGTATTTGTTATGGTTATTTCATGGCACAAACTAATCTGTAGTATGACTCTCCCATCAGAAATGGTGAGATCATGTCAAAGCTTTTACATGTTCGAACATGACTTAGAAAAGAATTTAAATGCCAGTGAGAAAGATGACAAAGCAACAAGGTGATTTTGTTCCTGACATGTTTAACTGGTGATTTTCACTAGGAGCAAAACCCTTGTGCTGCTTTCCCAACTCTGCTGCACACAGACTATTGAGGGGCGTGTTCAGCAATTCAGTCTCTTTAACTAGGAAGGACCGACCAGCTTCTAAATCCCATTAAACATCTACCCTTCTCTAATGAACACCACAGCATGTGACTACTTTCACTGCTGAAAATGCTCTGAAAAGGGAAAACTACATAATGCAGCACGTGGGAAAAAGCAGTTCTGCTGCTTTCTCTCTGACGTCGCTAAATCTCACTCACATAGTAAAATGATGCACAAAACTATGTCCAGTAAGCAGCCAAGCATTAGGGTGTGTGGGAAGGCAGGTCCCTTCATTGTCTCTATTCTTACACAAAGTTTATGGCATTTTGGTGTCAGTAATACAAAAACAAATCTCCTGAAAGCCAGTTTCAGATTCACATAGGAGAATGATGATATTAATTTGCAAAAAGTTCCTGTATAAAGTCTCCCATATCAACTAAATGAAACATAGAAGTTACCTGGGTTTAACAGATTAAGTTGGTGAAAGGACTCAGCCTATTTAACTTTTTTTTTTAATTTATTCAGAAGATGATGACATATTTAAGCAGATTTAGAGAGAATATGTGGTCAGCTCTCCCTACATTGGTGCAAGCTATGTGAACTGGTTGTTTAACCTCAGAAAAACTGGAATGTCAAGTTCTGTAAATATCTCCGGCATCATGCTCAGCTCCCAGCAATGGAAACCACCCTGTCACACAGCCCATCTCATAAACATTAACCATTCAGGGCTTTTTTCTGGTACTCAAGGATACCAACTGACTTCTTGGGGGCTCTGTAAGAAATGCAAAGCAGCCACACCAAAATGTGACCTTTCTAGTAAATGATTAAAATGATTTAGCACTTTTAAGTTCTGCTCATGAAAACATCTACAATCACCATCAGTTTAGATACCTTCATCTGCCCTGTTTTCAATATAACCACTCACACTGTTGAAGCCAATTAGAAAATAAATGTTCAAGAGGACCAAGGCTTTATCTCCAAAATATAAATGGGAAAAAGACATTATAAAA
Source organism: Eubucco bourcierii (assembly GCA_013396675.1). NCBI lineage: Eukaryota > Metazoa > Chordata > Aves > Piciformes > Ramphastidae > Eubucco > Eubucco bourcierii. The sequence goes on along the minus strand of VWZE01006127.1, from coordinate 14,407 downwards.
CCATTTTTATAGTAAAAGTACAGTTGAATAAAAGAACAAGTTTATGGGGTGATAAGCATGCAGTATAGCATTCAAATACACCTTCTTTTTAAAACAGCATGAAAAATACTTCAGTGCGGTCAGCATTTAACATAATTTTTTTTCCCTTTGTGTAACAGGGAAACCTCTTCATGAAAAGGACCATGGAAAAATCATCTGCCTGTCCCAAGACACTGACTTTGACGTACCCACAGAAGAACAATGAAAACTTGAGGTCACTTCATTAATTCAAGCACACACAATCTTGTGCAGTCTTTGCAGATTCCTTCAAAAAACCTCACAAGCATAATGTAGGAAACTGGCAGGGAATTTTAGAGAGAGAAGATTGCTGCTATTTTCCACACTTGCCCAAACCACTGTCTGATTAGCAGTATTAGCAAGGGCGAGAGCCAGGCTTGGCAGAGGCAGAAAACAGGCCAGGTACTTCACTATGTAAGGTCTGTCTTATTTTGCTCCTATGTTCAGCAAACCCAGAAGAATGAGATAATTTTTACAGTGGATTCCCTCTTTTCTATAGGAGGAAAAACAAGAGTAGGAAGGAGGAGCTGTGTTTTTTTCCAATTTCTCTTTTCCTTCCAGAACTCCTCCCTCTCCTCTGCATCTGCAGTTAGTGCAACAGCTCTCACAAGACTACAAGCAATCTGCTGCTTTTACAATCCAACTATGTGACCAGACTGGAATCCTCCTTATCTCGATATTTGGAAATACAAAGTTGTAACTGTTAGGCAAAGATGAGTCAGAATGGGATGGGCATTCCCAGGACTCAGCATTCACCACGAGGACAAAAAAACAGATGCTGAAACCCATCTTTCACAGAGCAAAGCCAAGCACTGGGTGGAAGCTGTGACCATGAAGGTGTTTGGACACTAGATTTCCCCTCCCCACTCCCGCCCACAACGCAGGTTGTGGGATCTCCACCCTTAGGGGTATTCAAATCTCAGCAACATAAATCCTTAAGCAACCTTATCTAACATTCAAGCCGACCATGCTTTGAGCAGGTGTACAGGACCAAATAAACTCTTCTTCCAACCAAAAGTACTCAGTAAGTCTATACATTTTAGCAAGGTTTAAGAAGACTGGGCCAGAAGACTGAACTGGTTGTACTCCTATGGAATCCCACTGAGGGATTTCAGGAGCTGTGAGATCTTTATGTTCATCTGAGCCACAAGTTGAGACATTACATCAAGAGAAAAATAATGTAATTTATTTCAGCCATGCTTTTTTTGAAAAGTCATTGCAATAAGAAAGAAAAATAGATAACAGAAACACCAAACATTTGTTGGTGTCATGTTTAAATCTAATTTCACTTGAATGACAGAAAAGCATAAATAGAAAATAAATAAATATATGATTAATGCATTTAATACTCTCTAAATATTAAATCTTAGTGCTAAGAGATGATATCATTATAATTAATTGCTGTTAAACTATAATTTTCACTATTACAGAAATATTTCAGCAAGTTTGCAGATGACACCAAGCTGTGTGGCACAGTCGACTTGCTAGAGGGCAGGGATGCCATCCAGAGAGACCTGGACAGGCTGGAGAGGTGGGCCCAGGCCAACCTCATGAAAATTAACAAGGCCAAGTGTAAGGTCTTGCACCTGGGTAGGCACAATCCCAAGCACAAATCCAGGTTGGGTGGTGAATGGCTGGAGAGCCATTCAGGAAAGGGACCTGGGGGTCTGGGTTGATGAAAAGCTCAACATGAGCCTTCAGTGTGCCCACACAGCCCAGACAGCAACCAAGTCCTGGGCTGCATCAAGAACAGTGTGGCCAGCAGGGCAAGGGAGGTGATTCTGCCTCTTTACTCTGCTCTCATCAGACCCCACCTGGAGTACTGTGTG